>JAWZYT010000613.1:0-17500 GCA_034508575.1 Petrolisthes manimaculis | reverse complement strand
ACCATAGATGACAAGTGTTAGTTAGAATGTTACAAAATAGTGAATAATTATTTAAAAAAATGTACAATATAGTGAATGGAGTACTTCTGTAGTTTTACCAATAATAATAATAATAATAATACTTACCTTTCATAACCTCGTTAGCACCTGTTGAAATTACAATATATTAGGTTTGCTTAATAATATTAATAATAATACTAATATATCATTAAGAGAGAGAGATAGAGGGAGAGAGAGATAGAGACAGAGGGAGATAGAGGGAGAGGGAGAGAGACACACATACACACACGAAACTTATAATTACCTATTATAATGATTTTAACACATTTATCAACATTATTTATTGTTTACTGAATACTAAAGGTATTATTTATTATTTACTGAATGCTAAAGGTACTATAAATAATGTATAACTTACCAAAATGACGTAATAAGTGGGTTAATACACAGACCATTGTTTTCCCTCCATTTCTCTCAATAGCAGTGTTGCCAGATCAGATGCATACAGTGTTACCAGATCAGGGAGAGAGAGAGACACACACACACACACACGAAACTTATTATTACCTAATATCGTTATTTTAACACATTTATCAACATTATTTATTGCTAACTATAAATAAATGTACTATAAATAATGTATAACTTACCAAAATGACGTAATAAATTGGTTAATACACAAAGTATTTAGTTCCCTCCATTTTTTCAATAGCAGAGTTGCCAGATCAGATGCATACAATGTTACCAGATCAGGATATTCTCTCTTCTCCCTATTTCCTTCGTTTATCAATTATATCTCTATAATAACGCGTTTTTGACCTGTTTTCACCTGTAATTTGGATTATAAAACATAAACTACATATAATAGAGGTGATTGTAGCATCCCCAATGTGAATAATTAAGAAATATAAGCATTAACTCCCTAAAAAGTTGGTAGGCTCAGGCTTTACATATCCAACCCCTATATTGACTTGTTTTGACTAGAATAATGGCTTTTTGACCTGTTTTGACCTGTCATTTGGATTCTACATCATAAAATACACCTAATCTATATCATTGGAGCGTCACCAATGGGTTTAATTAAGAAATATGAGCAATAAACTAATTTGTGTGGTATATAAATATAACATTTGATTCCCTATTTTTGTGGGAGCTGGTGGCCTAGTGGTTATGGTGCTGGAAAGTGAATGGATAGGCCACTGGGTCGTTGGTTCGAGGCTCCCCTGAAACCAAGTATAAAAAGATTTTAAATAGGTTAGGTTAGGTTAGGTTAGGTTAGGTTAGGTTAGGTTAGGTTAGGTTAGGTTAGGTTAGGTTAGGTTAGGTTAGGTTAGGTTAGGTTAGGTTAGGTTAGGTTAGGTTAGGTTAGGTTAGGTTAGGTTAGGTTAGGTTAGGTTAGGTTAGGTTAGGTTAGGTTAGGTTAGGTTAGGTTAGGTTAGGTTAGGTTAGGTTAGGTTAGGTTAGGTTAGGTTAGGTTAGGTTAGGTTAGGTTAGGTTAGGTTAGGTTAGGTTAGGTTAGGTTAGGTTAGGTTAGGTTAGGTTAGGTTAGGTTAGGTTAGGTTAGGTTAGGTTAGGTTAGGTTAGGTTAGGTTAGGTTAGGTTAGGTTAGGTTAGGTTAGGTTAGGTTAGGTTAGGTTAGGTTAGGTTAGGTTAGGTTAGGTTAGGTTAGGTTAGGTTAGGTTAGGTTAGGTTAGGTTAGGTTAGGTTAGGTTAGGTTAGGTTAGGTTAGGTTAGGTTAGGTTAGGTTAGGTTAGGTTAGGTTAGGTTAGGTTAGGTTAGGTTAGGTTAGGTTAGGTTAGGTTAGGTTAGGTTAGGTTAGGTTAGGTTAGGTTAGGTTAGGTTAGGTTAGGTTAGGTTAGGTTAGGTTAGGTTAGGTTAGGTTAGGTTAGGTTAGGTTAGGTTAGGTTAGGTTAGGTTAGGTTAGGTTAGGTTAGGTTAGGTTAGGTTAGGTTAGGTTAGGTTAGGTTAGGTTAGGTTAGGTTAGGTTAGGTTAGGTTAGGTTAGGTTAGGTTAGGTTAGGTTAGGTTAGGTTAGGTTAGGTTAGGTTAGGTTAGGTTAGGTTAGGTTAGGTTAGGTTAGGTTAGGTTAGGTTAGGTTAGGTTAGGTTAGGTTAGGTTAGGTTAGGTTAGGTTAGGTTAGGTTAGGTTAGGTTAGGTTAGGTTAGGTTAGGTTAGGTTAGGTTAGGTTAGGTTAGGTTAGGTTAGGTTAGGTTAGGTTAGGTTAGGTTAGGTTAGGTTAGGTTAGGTTAGGTTAGGTTAGGTTAGGTTAGGTTAGGTTAGGTTAGGTTAGGTTAGGTTAGGTTAGGTTAGGTTAGGTTAGGTTAGGTTAGGTTAGGTTAGGTTAGGTTAGGTTAGGTTAGGTTAGGTTAGGTTAGGTTAGGTTAGGTTAGGTTAGGTTAGGTTAGGTTAGGTTAGGTTAGGTTAGGTTAGGTTAGGTTAGGTTAGGTTAGGTTAGGTTAGGTTAGGTTAGGTTAGGTTAGGTTAGGTTAGGTTAGGTTAGGTTAGGTTAGGTTAGGTTAGGTTAGGTTAGGTTAGGTTAGGTTAGGTTAGGTTAGGTTAGGTTAGGTTAGGTTAGGTTAGGTTAGGTTAGGTTAGGTTAGGTTAGGTTAGGTTAGGTTAGGTTAGGTTAGGTTAGGTTAGGTTAGGTTAGGTTAGGTTAGGTTAGGTTAGGTTAGGTTAGGTTAGGTTAGGTTAGGTTAGGTTAGGTTAGGTTAGGTTAGGTTAGGTTAGGTTAGGTTAGGTTAGGTTAGGTTAGGTTAGGTTAGGTTAGGTTAGGTTAGGTTAGGTTAGGTTAGGTTAGGTTAGGTTAGGTTAGGTTAGGTTAGGTTAGGTTAGGTTAGGTTAGGTTAGGTTAGGTTAGGTTAGGTTAGGTTAGGTTAGGTTAGGTTAGGTTAGGTTAGGTTAGGTTAGGTTAGGTTAGGTTAGGTTAGGTTAGGTTAGGTTAGGTTAGGTTAGGTTAGGTTAGGTTAGGTTAGGTTAGGTTAGGTTAGGTTAGGTTAGGTTAGGTTAGGTTAGGTTAGGTTAGGTTAGGTTAGGTTAGGTTAGGTTAGGTTAGGTTAGGTTAGGTTAGGTTAGGTTAGGTTAGGTTAGGTTAGGTTAGGTTAGGTTAGGTTAGGTTAGGTTAGGTTAGGTTAGGTTAGGTTAGGTTAGGTTAGGTTAGGTTAGGTTAGGTTAGGTTAGGTTAGGTTAGGTTAGGTTAGGTTAGGTTAGGTTAGGTTAGGTTAGGTTAGGTTAGGTTAGGTTAGGTTAGGTTAGGTTAGGTTAGGTTAGGTTAGGTTAGGTTAGGTTAGGTTAGGTTAGGTTAGGTTAGGTTAGGTTAGGTTAGGTTAGGTTAGGTTAGGTTAGGTTAGGTTAGGTTAGGTTAGGTTAGGTTAGGTTAGGTTAGGTTAGGTTAGGTTAGGTTAGGTTAGGTTAGGTTAGGTTAGGTTAGGTTAGGTTAGGTTAGGTTAGGTTAGGTTAGGTTAGGTTAGGTTAGGTTAGGTTAGGTTAGGTTAGGTTAGGTTAGGTTAGGTTAGGTTAGGTTAGGTTAGGTTAGGTTAGGTTAGGTTAGGTTAGGTTAGGTTAGGTTAGGTTAGGTTAGGTTAGGTTAGGTTAGGTTAGGTTAGGTTAGGTTAGGTTAGGTTAGGTTAGGTTAGGTTAGGTTAGGTTAGGTTAGGTTAGGTTAGGTTAGGTTAGGTTAGGTTAGGTTAGGTTAGGTTAGGTTAGGTTAGGTTAGGTTAGGTTAGGTTAGGTTAGGTTAGGTTAGGTTAGGTTAGGTTAGGTTAGGTTAGGTTAGGTTAGGTTAGGTTAGGTTAGGTTAGGTTAGGTTAGGTTAGGTTAGGTTAGGTTAGGTTAGGTTAGGTTAGGTTAGGTTAGGTTAGGTTAGGTTAGGTTAGGTTAGGTTAGGTTAGGTTAGGTTAGGTTAGGTTAGGTTAGGTTAGGTTAGGTTAGGTTAGGTTAGGTTAGGTTAGGTTAGGTTAGGTTAGGTTAGGTTAGGTTAGGTTAGGTTAGGTTAGGTTAGGTTAGGTTAGGTTAGGTTAGGTTAGGTTAGGTTAGGTTAGGTTAGGTTAGGTTAGGTTAGGTTAGGTTAGGTTAGGTTAGGTTAGGTTAGGTTAGGTTAGGTTAGGTTAGGTTAGGTTAGGTTAGGTTAGGTTAGGTTAGGTTAGGTTAGGTTAGGTTAGGTTAGGTTAGGTTAGGTTAGGTTAGGTTAGGTTAGGTTAGGTTAGGTTAGGTTAGGTTAGGTTAGGTTAGGTTAGGTTAGGTTAGGTTAGGTTAGGTTAGGTTAGGTTAGGTTAGGTTAGGTTAGGTTAGGTTAGGTTAGGTTAGGTTAGGTTAGGTTAGGTTAGGTTAGGTTAGGTTAGGTTAGGTTAGGTTAGGTTAGGTTAGGTTAGGTTAGGTTAGGTTAGGTTAGGTTAGGTTAGGTTAGGTTAGGTTAGGTTAGGTTAGGTTAGGTTAGGTTAGGTTAGGTTAGGTTAGGTTAGGTTAGGTTAGGTTAGGTTAGGTTAGGTTAGGTTAGGTTAGGTTAGGTTAGGTTAGGTTAGGTTAGGTTAGGTTAGGTTAGGTTAGGTTAGGTTAGGTTAGGTTAGGTTAGGTTAGGTTAGGTTAGGTTAGGTTAGGTTAGGTTAGGTTAGGTTAGGTTAGGTTAGGTTAGGTTAGGTTAGGTTAGGTTAGGTTAGGTTAGGTTAGGTTAGGTTAGGTTAGGTTAGGTTAGGTTAGGTTAGGTTAGGTTAGGTTAGGTTAGGTTAGGTTAGGTTAGGTTAGGTTAGGTTAGGTTAGGTTAGGTTAGGTTAGGTTAGGTTAGGTTAGGTTAGGTTAGGTTAGGTTAGGTTAGGTTAGGTTAGGTTAGGTTAGGTTAGGTTAGGTTAGGTTAGGTTAGGTTAGGTTAGGTTAGGTTAGGTTAGGTTAGGTTAGGTTAGGTTAGGTTAGGTTAGGTTAGGTTAGGTTAGGTTAGGTTAGGTTAGGTTAGGTTAGGTTAGGTTAGGTTAGGTTAGGTTAGGTTAGGTTAGGTTAGGTTAGGTTAGGTTAGGTTAGGTTAGGTTAGGTTAGGTTAGGTTAGGTTAGGTTAGGTTAGGTTAGGTTAGGTTAGGTTAGGTTAGGTTAGGTTAGGTTAGGTTAGGTTAGGTTAGGTTAGGTTAGGTTAGGTTAGGTTAGGTTAGGTTAGGTTAGGTTAGGTTAGGTTAGGTTAGGTTAGGTTAGGTTAGGTTAGGTTAGGTTAGGTTAGGTTAGGTTAGGTTAGGTTAGGTTAGGTTAGGTTAGGTTAGGTTAGGTTAGGTTAGGTTAGGTTAGGTTAGGTTAGGTTAGGTTAGGTTAGGTTAGGTTAGGTTAGGTTAGGTTAGGTTAGGTTAGGTTAGGTTAGGTTAGGTTAGGTTAGGTTAGGTTAGGTTAGGTTAGGTTAGGTTAGGTTAGGTTAGGTTAGGTTAGGTTAGGTTAGGTTAGGTTAGGTTAGGTTAGGTTAGGTTAGGTTAGGTTAGGTTAGGTTAGGTTAGGTTAGGTTAGGTTAGGTTAGGTTAGGTTAGGTTAGGTTAGGTTAGGTTAGGTTAGGTTAGGTTAGGTTAGGTTAGGTTAGGTTAGGTTAGGTTAGGTTAGGTTAGGTTAGGTTAGGTTAGGTTAGGTTAGGTTAGGTTAGGTTAGGTTAGGTTAGGTTAGGTTAGGTTAGGTTAGGTTAGGTTAGGTTAGGTTAGGTTAGGTTAGGTTAGGTTAGGTTAGGTTAGGTTAGGTTAGGTTAGGTTAGGTTAGGTTAGGTTAGGTTAGGTTAGGTTAGGTTAGGTTAGGTTAGGTTAGGTTAGGTTAGGTTAGGTTAGGTTAGGTTAGGTTAGGTTAGGTTAGGTTAGGTTAGGTTAGGTTAGGTTAGGTTAGGTTAGGTTAGGTTAGGTTAGGTTAGGTTAGGTTAGGTTAGGTTAGGTTAGGTTAGGTTAGGTTAGGTTAGGTTAGGTTAGGTTAGGTTAGGTTAGGTTAGGTTAGGTTAGGTTAGGTTAGGTTAGGTTAGGTTAGGTTAGGTTAGGTTAGGTTAGGTTAGGTTAGGTTAGGTTAGGTTAGGTTAGGTTAGGTTAGGTTAGGTTAGGTTAGGTTAGGTTAGGTTAGGTTAGGTTAGGTTAGGTTAGGTTAGGTTAGGTTAGGTTAGGTTAGGTTAGGTTAGGTTAGGTTAGGTTAGGTTAGGTTAGGTTAGGTTAGGTTAGGTTAGGTTAGGTTAGGTTAGGTTAGGTTAGGTTAGGTTAGGTTAGGTTAGGTTAGGTTAGGTTAGGTTAGGTTAGGTTAGGTTAGGTTAGGTTAGGTTAGGTTAGGTTAGGTTAGGTTAGGTTAGGTTAGGTTAGGTTAGGTTAGGTTAGGTTAGGTTAGGTTAGGTTAGGTTAGGTTAGGTTAGGTTAGGTTAGGTTAGGTTAGGTTAGGTTAGGTTAGGTTAGGTTAGGTTAGGTTAGGTTAGGTTAGGTTAGGTTAGGTTAGGTTAGGTTAGGTTAGGTTAGGTTAGGTTAGGTTAGGTTAGGTTAGGTTAGGTTAGGTTAGGTTAGGTTAGGTTAGGTTAGGTTAGGTTAGGTTAGGTTAGGTTAGGTTAGGTTAGGTTAGGTTAGGTTAGGTTAGGTTAGGTTAGGTTAGGTTAGGTTAGGTTAGGTTAGGTTAGGTTAGGTTAGGTTAGGTTAGGTTAGGTTAGGTTAGGTTAGGTTAGGTTAGGTTAGGTTAGGTTAGGTTAGGTTAGGTTAGGTTAGGTTAGGTTAGGTTAGGTTAGGTTAGGTTAGGTTAGGTTAGGTTAGGTTAGGTTAGGTTAGGTTAGGTTAGGTTAGGTTAGGTTAGGTTAGGTTAGGTTAGGTTAGGTTAGGTTAGGTTAGGTTAGGTTAGGTTAGGTTAGGTTAGGTTAGGTTAGGTTAGGTTAGGTTAGGTTAGGTTAGGTTAGGTTAGGTTAGGTTAGGTTAGGTTAGGTTAGGTTAGGTTAGGTTAGGTTAGGTTAGGTTAGGTTAGGTTAGGTTAGGTTAGGTTAGGTTAGGTTAGGTTAGGTTAGGTTAGGTTAGGTTAGGTTAGGTTAGGTTAGGTTAGGTTAGGTTAGGTTAGGTTAGGTTAGGTTAGGTTAGGTTAGGTTAGGTTAGGTTAGGTTAGGTTAGGTTAGGTTAGGTTAGGTTAGGTTAGGTTAGGTTAGGTTAGGTTAGGTTAGGTTAGGTTAGGTTAGGTTAGGTTAGGTTAGGTTAGGTTAGGTTAGGTTAGGTTAGGTTAGGTTAGGTTAGGTTAGGTTAGGTTAGGTTAGGTTAGGTTAGGTTAGGTTAGGTTAGGTTAGGTTAGGTTAGGTTAGGTTAGGTTAGGTTAGGTTAGGTTAGGTTAGGTTAGGTTAGGTTAGGTTAGGTTAGGTTAGGTTAGGTTAGGTTAGGTTAGGTTAGGTTAGGTTAGGTTAGGTTAGGTTAGGTTAGGTTAGGTTAGGTTAGGTTAGGTTAGGTTAGGTTAGGTTAGGTTAGGTTAGGTTAGGTTAGGTTAGGTTAGGTTAGGTTAGGTTAGGTTAGGTTAGGTTAGGTTAGGTTAGGTTAGGTTAGGTTAGGTTAGGTTAGGTTAGGTTAGGTTAGGTTAGGTTAGGTTAGGTTAGGTTAGGTTAGGTTAGGTTAGGTTAGGTTAGGTTAGGTTAGGTTAGGTTAGGTTAGGTTAGGTTAGGTTAGGTTAGGTTAGGTTAGGTTAGGTTAGGTTAGGTTAGGTTAGGTTAGGTTAGGTTAGGTTAGGTTAGGTTAGGTTAGGTTAGGTTAGGTTAGGTTAGGTTAGGTTAGGTTAGGTTAGGTTAGGTTAGGTTAGGTTAGGTTAGGTTAGGTTAGGTTAGGTTAGGTTAGGTTAGGTTAGGTTAGGTTAGGTTAGGTTAGGTTAGGTTAGGTTAGGTTAGGTTAGGTTAGGTTAGGTTAGGTTAGGTTAGGTTAGGTTAGGTTAGGTTAGGTTAGGTTAGGTTAGGTTAGGTTAGGTTAGGTTAGGTTAGGTTAGGTTAGGTTAGGTTAGGTTAGGTTAGGTTAGGTTAGGTTAGGTTAGGTTAGGTTAGGTTAGGTTAGGTTAGGTTAGGTTAGGTTAGGTTAGGTTAGGTTAGGTTAGGTTAGGTTAGGTTAGGTTAGGTTAGGTTAGGTTAGGTTAGGTTAGGTTAGGTTAGGTTAGGTTAGGTTAGGTTAGGTTAGGTTAGGTTAGGTTAGGTTAGGTTAGGTTAGGTTAGGTTAGGTTAGGTTAGGTTAGGTTAGGTTAGGTTAGGTTAGGTTAGGTTAGGTTAGGTTAGGTTAGGTTAGGTTAGGTTAGGTTAGGTTAGGTTAGGTTAGGTTAGGTTAGGTTAGGTTAGGTTAGGTTAGGTTAGGTTAGGTTAGGTTAGGTTAGGTTAGGTTAGGTTAGGTTAGGTTAGGTTAGGTTAGGTTAGGTTAGGTTAGGTTAGGTTAGGTTAGGTTAGGTTAGGTTAGGTTAGGTTAGGTTAGGTTAGGTTAGGTTAGGTTAGGTTAGGTTAGGTTAGGTTAGGTTAGGTTAGGTTAGGTTAGGTTAGGTTAGGTTAGGTTAGGTTAGGTTAGGTTAGGTTAGGTTAGGTTAGGTTAGGTTAGGTTAGGTTAGGTTAGGTTAGGTTAGGTTAGGTTAGGTTAGGTTAGGTTAGGTTAGGTTAGGTTAGGTTAGGTTAGGTTAGGTTAGGTTAGGTTAGGTTAGGTTAGGTTAGGTTAGGTTAGGTTAGGTTAGGTTAGGTTAGGTTAGGTTAGGTTAGGTTAGGTTAGGTTAGGTTAGGTTAGGTTAGGTTAGGTTAGGTTAGGTTAGGTTAGGTTAGGTTAGGTTAGGTTAGGTTAGGTTAGGTTAGGTTAGGTTAGGTTAGGTTAGGTTAGGTTAGGTTAGGTTAGGTTAGGTTAGGTTAGGTTAGGTTAGGTTAGGTTAGGTTAGGTTAGGTTAGGTTAGGTTAGGTTAGGTTAGGTTAGGTTAGGTTAGGTTAGGTTAGGTTAGGTTAGGTTAGGTTAGGTTAGGTTAGGTTAGGTTAGGTTAGGTTAGGTTAGGTTAGGTTAGGTTAGGTTAGGTTAGGTTAGGTTAGGTTAGGTTAGGTTAGGTTAGGTTAGGTTAGGTTAGGTTAGGTTAGGTTAGGTTAGGTTAGGTTAGGTTAGGTTAGGTTAGGTTAGGTTAGGTTAGGTTAGGTTAGGTTAGGTTAGGTTAGGTTAGGTTAGGTTAGGTTAGGTTAGGTTAGGTTAGGTTAGGTTAGGTTAGGTTAGGTTAGGTTAGGTTAGGTTAGGTTAGGTTAGGTTAGGTTAGGTTAGGTTAGGTTAGGTTAGGTTAGGTTAGGTTAGGTTAGGTTAGGTTAGGTTAGGTTAGGTTAGGTTAGGTTAGGTTAGGTTAGGTTAGGTTAGGTTAGGTTAGGTTAGGTTAGGTTAGGTTAGGTTAGGTTAGGTTAGGTTAGGTTAGGTTAGGTTAGGTTAGGTTAGGTTAGGTTAGGTTAGGTTAGGTTAGGTTAGGTTAGGTTAGGTTAGGTTAGGTTAGGTTAGGTTAGGTTAGGTTAGGTTAGGTTAGGTTAGGTTAGGTTAGGTTAGGTTAGGTTAGGTTAGGTTAGGTTAGGTTAGGTTAGGTTAGGTTAGGTTAGGTTAGGTTAGGTTAGGTTAGGTTAGGTTAGGTTAGGTTAGGTTAGGTTAGGTTAGGTTAGGTTAGGTTAGGTTAGGTTAGGTTAGGTTAGGTTAGGTTAGGTTAGGTTAGGTTAGGTTAGGTTAGGTTAGGTTAGGTTAGGTTAGGTTAGGTTAGGTTAGGTTAGGTTAGGTTAGGTTAGGTTAGGTTAGGTTAGGTTAGGTTAGGTTAGGTTAGGTTAGGTTAGGTTAGGTTAGGTTAGGTTAGGTTAGGTTAGGTTAGGTTAGGTTAGGTTAGGTTAGGTTAGGTTAGGTTAGGTTAGGTTAGGTTAGGTTAGGTTAGGTTAGGTTAGGTTAGGTTAGGTTAGGTTAGGTTAGGTTAGGTTAGGTTAGGTTAGGTTAGGTTAGGTTAGGTTAGGTTAGGTTAGGTTAGGTTAGGTTAGGTTAGGTTAGGTTAGGTTAGGTTAGGTTAGGTTAGGTTAGGTTAGGTTAGGTTAGGTTAGGTTAGGTTAGGTTAGGTTAGGTTAGGTTAGGTTAGGTTAGGTTAGGTTAGGTTAGGTTAGGTTAGGTTAGGTTAGGTTAGGTTAGGTTAGGTTAGGTTAGGTTAGGTTAGGTTAGGTTAGGTTAGGTTAGGTTAGGTTAGGTTAGGTTAGGTTAGGTTAGGTTAGGTTAGGTTAGGTTAGGTTAGGTTAGGTTAGGTTAGGTTAGGTTAGGTTAGGTTAGGTTAGGTTAGGTTAGGTTAGGTTAGGTTAGGTTAGGTTAGGTTAGGTTAGGTTAGGTTAGGTTAGGTTAGGTTAGGTTAGGTTAGGTTAGGTTAGGTTAGGTTAGGTTAGGTTAGGTTAGGTTAGGTTAGGTTAGGTTAGGTTAGGTTAGGTTAGGTTAGGTTAGGTTAGGTTAGGTTAGGTTAGGTTAGGTTAGGTTAGGTTAGGTTAGGTTAGGTTAGGTTAGGTTAGGTTAGGTTAGGTTAGGTTAGGTTAGGTTAGGTTAGGTTAGGTTAGGTTAGGTTAGGTTAGGTTAGGTTAGGTTAGGTTAGGTTAGGTTAGGTTAGGTTAGGTTAGGTTAGGTTAGGTTAGGTTAGGTTAGGTTAGGTTAGGTTAGGTTAGGTTAGGTTAGGTTAGGTTAGGTTAGGTTAGGTTAGGTTAGGTTAGGTTAGGTTAGGTTAGGTTAGGTTAGGTTAGGTTAGGTTAGGTTAGGTTAGGTTAGGTTAGGTTAGGTTAGGTTAGGTTAGGTTAGGTTAGGTTAGGTTAGGTTAGGTTAGGTTAGGTTAGGTTAGGTTAGGTTAGGTTAGGTTAGGTTAGGTTAGGTTAGGTTAGGTTAGGTTAGGTTAGGTTAGGTTAGGTTAGGTTAGGTTAGGTTAGGTTAGGTTAGGTTAGGTTAGGTTAGGTTAGGTTAGGTTAGGTTAGGTTAGGTTAGGTTAGGTTAGGTTAGGTTAGGTTAGGTTAGGTTAGGTTAGGTTAGGTTAGGTTAGGTTAGGTTAGGTTAGGTTAGGTTAGGTTAGGTTAGGTTAGGTTAGGTTAGGTTAGGTTAGGTTAGGTTAGGTTAGGTTAGGTTAGGTTAGGTTAGGTTAGGTTAGGTTAGGTTAGGTTAGGTTAGGTTAGGTTAGGTTAGGTTAGGTTAGGTTAGGTTAGGTTAGGTTAGGTTAGGTTAGGTTAGGTTAGGTTAGGTTAGGTTAGGTTAGGTTAGGTTAGGTTAGGTTAGGTTAGGTTAGGTTAGGTTAGGTTAGGTTAGGTTAGGTTAGGTTAGGTTAGGTTAGGTTAGGTTAGGTTAGGTTAGGTTAGGTTAGGTTAGGTTAGGTTAGGTTAGGTTAGGTTAGGTTAGGTTAGGTTAGGTTAGGTTAGGTTAGGTTAGGTTAGGTTAGGTTAGGTTAGGTTAGGTTAGGTTAGGTTAGGTTAGGTTAGGTTAGGTTAGGTTAGGTTAGGTTAGGTTAGGTTAGGTTAGGTTAGGTTAGGTTAGGTTAGGTTAGGTTAGGTTAGGTTAGGTTAGGTTAGGTTAGGTTAGGTTAGGTTAGGTTAGGTTAGGTTAGGTTAGGTTAGGTTAGGTTAGGTTAGGTTAGGTTAGGTTAGGTTAGGTTAGGTTAGGTTAGGTTAGGTTAGGTTAGGTTAGGTTAGGTTAGGTTAGGTTAGGTTAGGTTAGGTTAGGTTAGGTTAGGTTAGGTTAGGTTAGGTTAGGTTAGGTTAGGTTAGGTTAGGTTAGGTTAGGTTAGGTTAGGTTAGGTTAGGTTAGGTTAGGTTAGGTTAGGTTAGGTTAGGTTAGGTTAGGTTAGGTTAGGTTAGGTTAGGTTAGGTTAGGTTAGGTTAGGTTAGGTTAGGTTAGGTTAGGTTAGGTTAGGTTAGGTTAGGTTAGGTTAGGTTAGGTTAGGTTAGGTTAGGTTAGGTTAGGTTAGGTTAGGTTAGGTTAGGTTAGGTTAGGTTAGGTTAGGTTAGGTTAGGTTAGGTTAGGTTAGGTTAGGTTAGGTTAGGTTAGGTTAGGTTAGGTTAGGTTAGGTTAGGTTAGGTTAGGTTAGGTTAGGTTAGGTTAGGTTAGGTTAGGTTAGGTTAGGTTAGGTTAGGTTAGGTTAGGTTAGGTTAGGTTAGGTTAGGTTAGGTTAGGTTAGGTTAGGTTAGGTTAGGTTAGGTTAGGTTAGGTTAGGTTAGGTTAGGTTAGGTTAGGTTAGGTTAGGTTAGGTTAGGTTAGGTTAGGTTAGGTTAGGTTAGGTTAGGTTAGGTTAGGTTAGGTTAGGTTAGGTTAGGTTAGGTTAGGTTAGGTTAGGTTAGGTTAGGTTAGGTTAGGTTAGGTTAGGTTAGGTTAGGTTAGGTTAGGTTAGGTTAGGTTAGGTTAGGTTAGGTTAGGTTAGGTTAGGTTAGGTTAGGTTAGGTTAGGTTAGGTTAGGTTAGGTTAGGTTAGGTTAGGTTAGGTTAGGTTAGGTTAGGTTAGGTTAGGTTAGGTTAGGTTAGGTTAGGTTAGGTTAGGTTAGGTTAGGTTAGGTTAGGTTAGGTTAGGTTAGGTTAGGTTAGGTTAGGTTAGGTTAGGTTAGGTTAGGTTAGGTTAGGTTAGGTTAGGTTAGGTTAGGTTAGGTTAGGTTAGGTTAGGTTAGGTTAGGTTAGGTTAGGTTAGGTTAGGTTAGGTTAGGTTAGGTTAGGTTAGGTTAGGTTAGGTTAGGTTAGGTTAGGTTAGGTTAGGTTAGGTTAGGTTAGGTTAGGTTAGGTTAGGTTAGGTTAGGTTAGGTTAGGTTAGGTTAGGTTAGGTTAGGTTAGGTTAGGTTAGGTTAGGTTAGGTTAGGTTAGGTTAGGTTAGGTTAGGTTAGGTTAGGTTAGGTTAGGTTAGGTTAGGTTAGGTTAGGTTAGGTTAGGTTAGGTTAGGTTAGGTTAGGTTAGGTTAGGTTAGGTTAGGTTAGGTTAGGTTAGGTTAGGTTAGGTTAGGTTAGGTTAGGTTAGGTTAGGTTAGGTTAGGTTAGGTTAGGTTAGGTTAGGTTAGGTTAGGTTAGGTTAGGTTAGGTTAGGTTAGGTTAGGTTAGGTTAGGTTAGGTTAGGTTAGGTTAGGTTAGGTTAGGTTAGGTTAGGTTAGGTTAGGTTAGGTTAGGTTAGGTTAGGTTAGGTTAGGTTAGGTTAGGTTAGGTTAGGTTAGGTTAGGTTAGGTTAGGTTAGGTTAGGTTAGGTTAGGTTAGGTTAGGTTAGGTTAGGTTAGGTTAGGTTAGGTTAGGTTAGGTTAGGTTAGGTTAGGTTAGGTTAGGTTAGGTTAGGTTAGGTTAGGTTAGGTTAGGTTAGGTTAGGTTAGGTTAGGTTAGGTTAGGTTAGGTTAGGTTAGGTTAGGTTAGGTTAGGTTAGGTTAGGTTAGGTTAGGTTAGGTTAGGTTAGGTTAGGTTAGGTTAGGTTAGGTTAGGTTAGGTTAGGTTAGGTTAGGTTAGGTTAGGTTAGGTTAGGTTAGGTTAGGTTAGGTTAGGTTAGGTTAGGTTAGGTTAGGTTAGGTTAGGTTAGGTTAGGTTAGGTTAGGTTAGGTTAGGTTAGGTTAGGTTAGGTTAGGTTAGGTTAGGTTAGGTTAGGTTAGGTTAGGTTAGGTTAGGTTAGGTTAGGTTAGGTTAGGTTAGGTTAGGTTAGGTTAGGTTAGGTTAGGTTAGGTTAGGTTAGGTTAGGTTAGGTTAGGTTAGGTTAGGTTAGGTTAGGTTAGGTTAGGTTAGGTTAGGTTAGGTTAGGTTAGGTTAGGTTAGGTTAGGTTAGGTTAGGTTAGGTTAGGTTAGGTTAGGTTAGGTTAGGTTAGGTTAGGTTAGGTTAGGTTAGGTTAGGTTAGGTTAGGTTAGGTTAGGTTAGGTTAGGTTAGGTTAGGTTAGGTTAGGTTAGGTTAGGTTAGGTTAGGTTAGGTTAGGTTAGGTTAGGTTAGGTTAGGTTAGGTTAGGTTAGGTTAGGTTAGGTTAGGTTAGGTTAGGTTAGGTTAGGTTAGGTTAGGTTAGGTTAGGTTAGGTTAGGTTAGGTTAGGTTAGGTTAGGTTAGGTTAGGTTAGGTTAGGTTAGGTTAGGTTAGGTTAGGTTAGGTTAGGTTAGGTTAGGTTAGGTTAGGTTAGGTTAGGTTAGGTTAGGTTAGGTTAGGTTAGGTTAGGTTAGGTTAGGTTAGGTTAGGTTAGGTTAGGTTAGGTTAGGTTAGGTTAGGTTAGGTTAGGTTAGGTTAGGTTAGGTTAGGTTAGGTTAGGTTAGGTTAGGTTAGGTTAGGTTAGGTTAGGTTAGGTTAGGTTAGGTTAGGTTAGGTTAGGTTAGGTTAGGTTAGGTTAGGTTAGGTTAGGTTAGGTTAGGTTAGGTTAGGTTAGGTTAGGTTAGGTTAGGTTAGGTTAGGTTAGGTTAGGTTAGGTTAGGTTAGGTTAGGTTAGGTTAGGTTAGGTTAGGTTAGGTTAGGTTAGGTTAGGTTAGGTTAGGTTAGGTTAGGTTAGGTTAGGTTAGGTTAGGTTAGGTTAGGTTAGGTTAGGTTAGGTTAGGTTAGGTTAGGTTAGGTTAGGTTAGGTTAGGTTAGGTTAGGTTAGGTTAGGTTAGGTTAGGTTAGGTTAGGTTAGGTTAGGTTAGGTTAGGTTAGGTTAGGTTAGGTTAGGTTAGGTTAGGTTAGGTTAGGTTAGGTTAGGTTAGGTTAGGTTAGGTTAGGTTAGGTTAGGTTAGGTTAGGTTAGGTTAGGTTAGGTTAGGTTAGGTTAGGTTAGGTTAGGTTAGGTTAGGTTAGGTTAGGTTAGGTTAGGTTAGGTTAGGTTAGGTTAGGTTAGGTTAGGTTAGGTTAGGTTAGGTTAGGTTAGGTTAGGTTAGGTTAGGTTAGGTTAGGTTAGGTTAGGTTAGGTTAGGTTAGGTTAGGTTAGGTTAGGTTAGGTTAGGTTAGGTTAGGTTAGGTTAGGTTAGGTTAGGTTAGGTTAGGTTAGGTTAGGTTAGGTTAGGTTAGGTTAGGTTAGGTTAGGTTAGGTTAGGTTAGGTTAGGTTAGGTTAGGTTAGGTTAGGTTAGGTTAGGTTAGGTTAGGTTAGGTTAGGTTAGGTTAGGTTAGGAGGTTAGGTTAGGTTAGGTTAGGTTAGGTTAGGTTAGGTTAGGTTAGGTTAGGTTAGGTTAGGTTAGAGTTAGGTTAGGTTAGTTAGGTTAGGTTAGGTTAGGTTAGGTTAGGTTAGGTTAGGTTAGGTTAGGTTAGGTTAGGTTAGGTTAGGTTAGGTTAGGTTAGGTTAGGTTAGGTTAGGTTAGGTTAGGTTAGGTTAGGTTAGGTTAGGTTAGGTTAGGTTAGGTTAGGTTAGGTTAGGTTAGGTTAGGTTAGGTTAGGTTAGGTTAGGTTAGGTTAGGTTAGGTTAGGTTAGGTTAGGTTAGGTTAGGTTAGGTTAGGTTAGGTTAGGTTAGGTTAGGTTAGGTTAGGTTAGGTTAGGTTAGGTTAGGTTAGGTTAGGTTAGGTTAGGTTAGGTTAGGTTAGGTTAGGTTAGGTTAGGTTAGGTTAGGTTAGGTTAGGTTAGGTTAGGTTAGGTTAGGTTAGGTTAGGTTAGGTTAGGTTAGGTTAGGTTAGGTTAGGTTAGGTTAGGTTAGGTTAGGTTAGGTTAGGTTAGGTTAGGTTAGGTTAGGTTAGGTTAGGTTAGGTTAGGTTAGGTTAGGTTAGGTTAGGTTAGGTTAGGTTAGGTTAGGTTAGGTTAGGTTAGGTTAGGTTAGGTTAGGTTAGGTTAGGTTAGGTTAGGTTAGGTTAGGTTAGGTTAGGTTAGGTTAGGTTAGGTTAGGTTAGGTTAGGTTAGGTTAGGTTAGGTTAGGTTAGGTTAGGTTAGGTTAGGTTAGGTTAGGTTAGGTTAGGTTAGGTTAGGTTAGGTTAGGTTAGGTTAGGTTAGGTTAGGTTAGGTTAGGTTAGGTTAGGTTAGGTTAGGTTAGGTTAGGTTAGGTTAGGTTAGGTTAGGTTAGGTTAGGTTAGGTTAGGTTAGGTTAGGTTAGGTTAGGTTAGGTTAGGTTAGGTTAGGTTAGGTTAGGTTAGGTTAGGTTAGGTTAGGTTAGGTTAGGTTAGGTTAGGTTAGGTTAGGTTAGGTTAGGTTAGGTTAGGTTAGGTTAGGTTAGGTTAGGTTAGGTTAGGTTAGGTTAGGTTAGGTTAGGTTAGGTTAGGTTAGGTTAGGTTAGGTTAGGTTAGGTTAGGTTAGGTTAGGTTAGGTTAGGTTAGGTTAGGTTAGGTTAGGTTAGGTTAGGTTAGGTTAGGTTAGGTTAGGTTAGGTTAGGTTAGGTTAGGTTAGGTTAGGTTAGGTTAGGTTAGGTTAGGTTAGGTTAGGTTAGGTTAGGTTAGGTTAGGTTAGGTTAGGTTAGGTTAGGTTAGGTTAGGTTAGGTTAGGTTAGGTTAGGTTAGGTTAGGTTAGGTTAGGTTAGGTTAGGTTAGGTTAGGTTAGGTTAGGTTAGGTTAGGTTAGGTTAGGTTAGGTTAGGTTAGGTTAGGTTAGGTTAGGTTAGGTTAGGTTAGGTTAGGTTAGGTTAGGTTAGGTTAGGTTAGGTTAGGTTAGGTTAGGTTAGGTTAGGTTAGGTTAGGTTAGGTTAGGTTAGGTTAGGTTAGGTTAGGTTAGGTTAGGTTAGGTTAGGTTAGGTTAGGTTAGGTTAGGTTAGGTTAGGTTAGGTTAGGTTAGGTTAGGTTAGGTTAGGTTAGGTTAGGTTAGGTTAGGTTAGGTTAGGTTAGGTTAGGTTAGGTTAGGTTAGGTTAGGTTAGGTTAGGTTAGGTTAGGTTAGGTTAGGTTAGGTTAGGTTAGGTTAGGTTAGGTTAGGTTAGGTTAGGTTAGGTTAGGTTAGGTTAGGTTAGGTTAGGTTAGGTTAGGTTAGGTTAGGTTAGGTTAGGTTAGGTTAGGTTAGGTTAGGTTAGGTTAGGTTAGGTTAGGTTAGGTTAGGTTAGGTTAGGTTAGGTTAGGTTAGGTTAGGTTAGGTTAGGTTAGGTTAGGTTAGGTTAGGTTAGGTTAGGTTAGGTTAGGTTAGGTTAGGTTAGGTTAGGTTAGGTTAGGTTAGGTTAGGTTAGGTTAGGTTAGGTTAGGTTAGGTTAGGTTAGGTTAGGTTAGGTTAGGTTAGGTTAGGTTAGGTTAGGTTAGGTTAGGTTAGGTTAGGTTAGGTTAGGTTAGGTTAGGTTAGGTTAGGTTAGGTTAGGTTAGGTTAGGTTAGGTTAGGTTAGGTTAGGTTAGGTTAGGTTAGGTTAGGTTAGGTTAGGTTAGGTTAGGTTAGGTTAGGTTAGGTTAGGTTAGGTTAGGTTAGGTTAGGTTAGGTTAGGTTAGGTTAGGTTAGGTTAGGTTAGGTTAGGTTAGGTTAGGTTAGGTTAGGTTAGGTTAGGTTAGGTTAGGTTAGGTTAGGTTAGGTTAGGTTAGGTTAGGTTAGGTTAGGTTAGGTTAGGTTAGGTTAGGTTAGGTTAGGTTAGGTTAGGTTAGGTTAGGTTAGGTTAGGTTAGGTTAGGTTAGGTTAGGTTAGGTTAGGTTAGGTTAGGTTAGGTTAGGTTAGGTTAGGTTAGGTTAGGTTAGGTTAGGTTAGGTTAGGTTAGGTTAGGTTAGGTTAGGTTAGGTTAGGTTAGGTTAGGTTAGGTTAGGTTAGGTT
>JAWZYT010000612.1:0-330086 GCA_034508575.1 Petrolisthes manimaculis | reverse complement strand
CACCATCTTCCCTCCCAACACCATCTCCCTCCCAACACCATCTCCTACCCAAAACCATCTCCTCCAACACCATCTCCTCCCAACACCATCTCCCACCAACACCATCTCCCCCCCCAACACTATTCCCACCAACACCATCTCCCCCCAACACCATCTCCCACCAACACCATCTCCCACCAACACCATCTCCCCCCAATACCATCTTCCCCCCAACACCATCTCCCTCCAACACCATCTCCCCCACACCACCTACCCCAACACCATCTCCCCCCCAACACCATCTCCCCCAACACCATCTCCCCCCCACACCATCTCCCCAACACCATCTCCCCCAACACCATCTCCCCCCAACACCATCTCCCCCACACTATCTCCCCAACACCATCTGCCCCAACACCATCTCTCCCCCAACACCATCTCCCCCCAACACTATCTCCTTCAACACCATTTCCCCATCACACCATATCCCCCAACACCATCTCCCCCCAACACCATTTCCCCCAACACCATCTCCCTCTCACACCATCTCCCCCCAAACACCATCTCCCACCAACACCATCTCCCCCAACACCATCTCCCCCCAACACCATATCTCCCCAACACCATCTCCCCCCACACTACCTCCCCCCCCAACACCATCTCCCCCCAACACCATCTCCCCCTAACACCATCTCCCCCACACCATCTCCCCCCCAACACCATCTCCCCCCCAACGCCATCTCCCCCCAACACCATCTCCCCCCAACACCATCTCCCCCCAACACCATCTCCCCACAACACCATCTCCCCAACACCATTTCCCTATCACACCATATCCCCCAACACCATCTCCCCCCAACACCATCTCCCCCAACACCGTCTCCCCCCAACACCATCTCCCCCAACACTATCTCCCCCCCAACACCATCTCCCCCCAACACCATCTCCCCCCAACACCATCTTCCCCCAACACCATCTCCCCCCCAACACCATCTCCCCACACACCATCTCCCCCCCAACACCATCTCCCACTAACACCATCTCCCCCAACACCATCTCTCCCCCAACACCATCTCCCCCCAACACTATCTCCCCCCCAACACCATCTCCCCACACACCATCTCCCCTCCAACACCATCTCCCACTAACACCATCTCCCCCAACACCATCTCTCCCCCAACACCATCTCACCCCAACACCATCTCCCCCCAACACCATCTCCCCCAACACCATTTCCCCATCACACCATATCCCCCAACACCATCTCCCCCCAACACCATATCCCCCAACACCATCTCCCCCTCACACCATCTCCCCCCCAACACCATCTCCCACCAACACCATCTCCCCCAACACCATCTCCTCCCAACACCATCTCCCCCCAACACCATCTCCCCCCCAACACTATCTCCCCCCAACTCCATCTCCCCCCCAATACTATCTCCCCCAACACCATATCCCCCCAACACCATCTCTCCCCCAACACCATCTCCCCCCAACACCATCTCCCCCCAACACCATCTCACCAAACACCATCTCCCCATCACACCATCTCCCCCCCAACACCATCTCCCCCAACACCATCTCCCCCCCAACACCATCTCCCCCCAACACCATCTCCCCATCACACTTTATCCCCAACACCATCTCCCCCCAACACCATATCCCCCAACACCATCACCCCCTCACACCATCTACCCCCCAACACCATCTCCCCCCCAACACCATCTCCTCTCAACATCATCTCCCCCCAACACCATCTACCCCCCACACTATCTCCCCCCCAACACCATCTGCCCCCAACACCATCTCCCCCACACCATCTCCCCCCCAACACCATCTCCCCCAACACCATCTCCTCCCCAAAACCATCTCCTCCAACACCATCTCCTCCCAACACCATCTCCCACCAACACCATCTCCCCCCCAACACTATTCCCACCAACACCATCTCCCCCCAACACCATCTCCCACCAACACCATCTCCCACCAACACCATCTCCCCCCAACACCATCTTCCCCCAACACCATCTCCCTCCAACACCATCTCCACCCCAACACTATCTCCCCCCACACTATCTCCCCCCCAACACCATCTTCCCCCAACACCATCTCCCCCCAACACCATCTCCACCCCAACAACATCTCTCCCCCAACACTATCCCCCCAAACACCATCTCCCCCCAAACACCATCTCCCCCCACACTATCTCCCCCCCAACACCATCTCCCCCCAACACCATCTCCCCCCAACACCATCTCCCCCCACACCATCTCCCCCCAACACCATCTCCCCCCAACACCATCTCCCCCAACACCATTTCCCCCCAACACCATCTCCCCCAACACCATCTCCCCCAACACCATCTCCCCCCCAACACCATCTCCCCCCAACACCATCTCCCCCACACTATCTCCCCCAACAAAATCTCCCCCCAACACCATCTCTCCCCAACACCATCTCCCCCACACTATCTCCCCCAACACCATCTCCCCCCAACACCATCTCCCACCCAACACCATCTCCCCCCCAACACCATCTCCAACCAACACCATCTCTCCCAACACCATCTCCCCCCAACACCATCTCCCCCAACACCATCTCCCCCAACACCATCTCCCCCAACACCATCTCCCCCAACACCATCTCCCCCCAACACCATCTCCCCCAACACCATCTCCCCAACACCATCTCCCCCAACACCATCTCCAGCCAACACCATCTCCCCCCAATACCATCTTCCCCCCAACACCATCTCCCTCCAACACCATCTCCCCCAACACCACCTACCCCAACACCATCTCCCCCCAAACACCAACTCCCCCCAACACCATCTCCCCCACACTATCTCCCCCAACACCATCTCGCCCCAACACCATCTCTCCCCCAACACCATCTCCCCCCAACACCATCTCCCCCAACACCATTTCCCCATCACACCATATCCCCCAACACCATCTCCCCCCAACACCATATCCCCCAACACCATCTCCCCCTCACACCATCTCCCCCCAACACCATCTCCCACCAACACCATCTCCCCCAACACCATCTCCCCCCAACACCATCTCCCCCCCAACACCATCTCCCACCAACACCATCTCCCCCAACATCATGTCCCCCCAACACCATCTCCCCCCAACACCATCTCCCCCAACACCATCTCTCCCCAACACCATCTCCCCCCAACACCATCTCCCCCCAACACCATCTCCCCCCAACACCATCTCCCCCCAACACCATCTCCCCCCAACACCATCTCCCCCCCAACACCATCTCCCCCCAACACCATCTCCCCCCAACACCATCTCCCCCCAACACCATCTCCCCCCACACCATCTCCCCCAACACCATCTCCCCCCCACACCATCTTCCCCAACACCATCTCCCCCCAACACCATCTCCCCCCAACCCCATCTCCCCCACACTATCTCCCCCAACACCATCTCGCCCCAACACCATCTCTCCCCCAACACCATCTCCCCCCAACACTATCTCCTCCAACACCATTTCCCCATCACACCATATCAGCCAACACCATCTCCCCCAACACCATTTCCCCCAACACCATCTCCCCCTCACACCATCTCCCCCCAAACACCATCTCCCACCAACACCATCTCCCCCAACACCATCTCCCCCCAACACCATATCTCCCCCAACACCATCTCCCCCCAACACCATCTCCCCCCACACTACCTCCCCCCCAACACCATCTCCCCCCAACACCATCTCCCCCTAACACCATCTCCCCCCACACCATCTCCCCCCAACACCATCTCCCCCCCAACGCCATCTCCCCCCAACACCATCTCCCCCCAACACCATCTCCCCCCAACACCATCTCCCCCCCAACACCATCTCCCCCCAACACCATCTCCCCCAACACCATTTCCCTATCACACCATATCCCCCAACACCATCTCCCCCCAACACCATCTCCCCCAACACCATCTCCCCCCAACACCATCTCCCCCAACACTATCTCCCCCCAACACCATCTCCCCCCAACACCATCTCCCCCCAACACCATCTTCCCCCAACACCATCTCCCCCCCAACACCATCTCCCCACACACCATCTCCCCCCCAACACCATCTCACTCCAACACCATCTCCCCCCAACACCATCTCCCCCCAACACCATCTCCCCCACACTATCTCCCCCAACACCATCTCCCCCAACACCATCTCCCCCCAACACCATCTCCCCCCAACACCATCTCCCACCAACACCATCTCCCACAAACACCATCTCCCCCCCAACACCATCTCCCCCCCAACACCATCTCCCCCCAACACCATCTCCCCCCCAACACCATCTCCCCCAACACCATCTCCCCCCAACACCATCTCCCCCCAACACCATCTCCCACCAACACCATCTCCCACCAACACCATCTCCCACCAACACCATCTCCCCCCAACACCATCTCCCCCCAACACCATCTCCCCCCAACAGCATCTCACCCCAACACCATCTCCCCCCAACACCATCTCCCACCAACACCATCTCCCACCAACACCATCTCCCACCAACACCATCTCCCCCCAACACCATCTCCCCCAACACCATCTCCCCCCCACACCATCTTCCCCAACACCATCTCCCCCCAACACCATCTCCCCCCAACACCATCTCCCCCACACTATCTCCCCCAACACCATCTCGCCCCAACACCATCTCTCCCCCAACACCATCTCCCCCCAACACTATCTCCTCCAACACCATTTCCCCATCACACCATATCAGCCAACACCATCTCCCCCCAACACCATTTCCCCCAACACCATCTCCCTCTCACACCATCTCCCCCCAAACACCATCTCCCACCAACACCATCTCCCCCAACACCATCTCCCCCCAACACCATATCTCCCCCAACACCATCTCCCCCAACACCATCTCCCCCCACACTACCTCCCCCCCCAACACCATCTCCCCCTAACACCATCTCCCCCCAACACCATCTCCCCCCCAACGCCATCTCCCCCCAACACCATCTCCCCCCAACACCATCTCCCCCCAACACCATCTCCCCCCCAACACCATCTCCCCACAACACCTTTTCCCCCAACACCATTTCCCTATCACACCATATCCCCCAACACCATCTCCCCCCAACACCATCTCCCCCAACACCATCTCCCCCCAACACCATCTCCCCCAACACTATCTCCCCCCAACACCATCTCCCCCCAACACCATCTCCCCCCAACACCATCTTCCCAAAACACCATCTCCCCCCCAACACCATCTCCCCACACACCATCTCCCCCCCAACACCATCTCCCACTAACACCATCTCCCCCAACACCATCTCTCCCCCAACACCATCTCCCCCCAACACTATCTCCCCCCCAACACCATCTCCCCACACACCATCTCCCCCCCAACACCATCTCCCACTAACACCATCTCCCCCAACACCATCTCTCCCCCAACACCATCTCACCCCAACACCATCTCCCCCCAACACCATCTCCCCCAACACCATTTCCCCATCACACCATATCCCCCAACACCATCTCCCCCCAACACCATATCCCCCAACACCATCTCCCCCTCACACCATCTCCCCCCCAACACCATCTCCCACCAACACCATCTCCCCCAACACCATCTCCTCCCAACACCATCTCCCCCCAACACCATCTCCCCCCCAACACTATCTCCCCCCAACACCATCTCCCCCCAACACTATCTCCCCCAACACCATATCCCCCCAACACCATCTCTCCCCCAACACCATCTCCCCCCAACACCATCTCCCCCCAACACCATCTCACCAAACACCATCTCCCCATCACACCATCTCCCCCCCAACACCATCTCCCCCAACACCATCTCCCCCCCAACACCATCTCCCCCCAACACCATCTCCCCATCACACTTTATCCCCCAACACCATCTCCCCCCAACACCATATCCCCCAACACCATCACCCCCTCACACCATCTACCCCCCAACACCATCTCCCCCCCAACACCATCTCCTCTCAACATCATCTCCCCCCAACACCATCTACCCCCACACTATCTCCCCCCCAACACCATCTGCCCCCAACACCATCTCCCCCACACCATCTCCCCCCCAACACCATCTCCCACCAACACCATCTCCCCCAACACCATCTCCTCCCCAAAACCATCTCCTCCAACACCATCTCCCCCCAACACCATCTCCCACCAACACCATCTCCCCCCCAACACTATTCCCACCAACACCATCTCCCCCCAACACCATCTCCCACCAACACCATCTCCCACCAACACCATCTCCCCCCAACACCATCTTCCCCCAACACCATCTCCCTCCAACACCATCTCCACCCCAACACTATCTCCCCCCACACTATCTCCCCCCCAACACCATCTTCCACCAACACCATCTCCCCCCCAACACCATCTCCCCCAACACCATCTCCCCCACACTATCTCCCCCAACACCATCTCCCCCCAAAACCATCTCCCCCCAACACCATCTCCCCCAACACCATCTCCCCATCACACCATATCCTCCAACACCATCACCCCCAACACCATATCCCCCAACACCATCTCCCCCTCACACCATTTCCCCCCCAACACCATCTCCCCCCCAACACCATCTCCCACCAACACCATCACCCCCAACACCATCTCCCCCCAACACCATCTCTCCCCAACACCATCTCCCACCCAACACCATCTCCAACCAACACCATCTCTCCCAACACCATCTCCCCCCAACACCATCTCCCCCAACACCATCTCCCCCAACACCATCTCCCCCAACACCATCTCCAGCCAACACCATCTCCCCCCAATACCATCTTCCCCCCAACACCATCTCCCTCCAACACCATCTCCCCCAACACCACCTACCTCAACACCATCTCCCCCCCAACACCAACTCCCCCCAACACCATCTCCCCCACACTATCTCCCCCAACACCATCTCGCCCCAACACCATCTCTCCCCCAACACCATCTCCCCCCAACACCATCTCCCCCAACACCATTTCCGCATCACACCATATCCCCCAACACCATCTCCCCCCAACACCATATCCCCCAACACCATCTCCCCCCAACACCATATCCCCCAACACCATCTCCCCCTCACACCATCTCCCCCCCAACACCATCTCCCACCAACACCATCTCCCCCAACATCATGTCCCCCCAACACCATCTCCCCCCAACACCATCTCCCCCCAACACCATCTCCCCCCACACCATCTCCCCCCAACACCATCTCCCCCCAACACCATCTCCCCCCAACACCATCTCCCCCAACACCATCTCTCCCCAACACCATCTCCCCCCAACACCATCTCCCCCCAACACCATCTCCCCCCAACACCATCTCCCCCCAACACCATCTCCCACCAACACCATCTCCCCCCCAACACCATCTCCCCCCAACACCATCTCCCCCCAACACCATCTCCCCCCAACACCATCTCCCCCCACACCATCTCCCCCCAACACCATCTCCCCCCCACACCATCTTCCCCAACACCATCTCCCCCCAACACCATCTCCCCCCAACACCATCTCCCCCACACTATCTCCCCCAACACCATCTCGCCCCAACACCATCTCTCCCCCAACACCATCTCCCCCCAACACTATCTCCTCCAACACCATTTCCCCATCACACCATATCAGCCAACACCATCTCCCCCCAACACCATTTCCCCCAACACCATCTCCCCCTCACACCATCTCCCCCCAAACACCATCTCCCACCAACACCATCTCCCCCAACACCATCTCCCCCCAACACCATATCTCCCCCAACACCATCTCCCCCCAACACCATCTCCCCCCACACTACCTCCCCCCCCAACACCATCTCCCCCCAACACCATCTCCCCCTAACACCATCTCCCCCCACACCATCTCCCCCCAACACCATCTCCCCCCCAACGCCATCTCCCCCCAACACCATCTCCCCCCAACACCATCTCCCCCCCAACACCATCTACCCCCAACACCATCTCCCCCAACACCATTTCCCTATCACACCATATCCCCCAACACCATCTCCCCCCAACACCATCTCCCCCAACACCATCTCCCCCCAACACCATCTCCCCCAACACTATCTCCCCCCAACACCATCTCCCCCCAACACCATCTTCCCCCAACACCATCTCCCCCCCAACACCATCTCCCCACACACCATCTCCCCCCCAACACCATCTCCCACTAACACCATCTCCCCCAACACCATCTCTCCCCCAACACCATCTCCCCCCAACACTATCTCCCCCCCAACACCATCTCCCCACACACCATCTCCCCCCCAACACCATCTCCCACTAACACCATCTCACCCAACACCATCTCTCCCCCAACACCATCTCACCCCAACACCATCTCCCCCCAACACCATCTCCCCCAACACCATTTCCCCATCACACCATATCCCCCAACACCATCTCCCCCCAACACCATATCCCCCAACACCTTCTCCCCCTCACACCATCTCCCCCCCAACACCATCTCCCACCAACACCATCTCCCCCCAACACCATCTCCTCCCCAACACTATCTCCCCCCAACACCATCTCCCCCCACACCATCTCCCCCCACACTATCTCCCCCCAACACCATCTCCCACCAACACTATCTCCCCCAACACCATATCCCCCCAACACCATCTCTCCCCCAACACCATCTCCCCCCAACACCATCTCCCCCCAACACCATCTCACCAAACACCATCTCCCCATCACACCATCTCCCCCCCATCACCATCTCCCCCAACACCATCTCCCCCCCAACACCATCTCCCCACAACACCATCTCCCCATCACACTTTATCCCCCAACACCATCTCCCCCCAACACCATATCCCCCAACACCATCACCCCCTCACACCATCTACCCCCCAACACCATCTCCCCCCCAACACCATCTCCTCTCAACATCATCTCCCCCCAACACCATCTACCCCCACACTATCTCCCCCCCAACACCATCTGCCCCCAACACCATCTCCCCCACACCATCTCCCCCCCAACACCATCTCCCACCAACACCATCTCCCCCAACACCATCTCCTCCCCAAAACCATCTCCTCCAACACCATCTCCCCCCAACACCATCTCCCACCAACACCATCTCCCCCCCAACACTATCTCCCCCCAACACCATCTCCCCCAACACCATCTCCCCCAACACCATCTTTCCCCCAATTCATCTCTCCCCCAACACCATATCCCCCCCAACACCATCTCCACCAACACCATTTCCCCCAACACCATCTCCCCCAACACCATCTCCCCCCAACACCATCTCCCCCCAACACCATCTCCCCTCAACATCATCTCCCCCCAACACCATCTACCCCCACACTATCTCCCCCCCAACACCATCTGCCCCCAACACCATCTCCCCCACACTATCTCCTCCCACACTATCTCCCCCCCAACACCATCTCCCCCCACACTATCTCCCCCCCAACACTATCTCCCCCCCGACACCATCTCCCCCCAACACCATCTTCGCCCCAACACCATCTCCCCCAACACCACCTCCCCCAACACCATCTCCCCCCCAACACCAACTCCCCCCAACACCATCTCCCCCACACTATCTCCCCCAACACCATCTCGCCCCAACACCATCTCTCCCCCAACACCATCACCCCCCAACACCATCTCCCCCAACACCATTTCCCCATCACACCATATCCCCCAACACCATCTCCCCCCAACACCATATCCCCCAACACCATCTACCCCTCACACCATCTCCCCCCCAACACCATCTCCCACCAACACCATCTCCCCCAACACCATGTCCCCCCAACACCATCTCTCCCCCAACACCATCTCCCCCCAACACCATCTCCCCCCACACTACCTCCCCCCCAACACCATCTCCCCCCACACCATCTCCCCCCAACACCATCTCCCCCCCAACACCATCTCCCCCCAACACCATCTCCCCCCAACACCATCTCTCCCCAACACCATCTCCCCCCAACACCATCTCCCCCAACACCATTTCCCCATCACACCATCTCCCTCCAACATCATCTCCCCCCAACACCATCTCCCCCCCAACACCATCTCCCCCTCACACCATCTCCCCCCCAACACCATCTCCCACTAACACCATCTCCCCCAACACCATCTCTCCCCCAACACCATCTCCCCCCAACACCATCTCCCCCCAACACCATCTCCCCCCAACACCATCTCCCCCTCACACCATCTCCCCCCAACACCATCTCCCCCCAACACCATCTCTCCCCCAACACCATCTCCCCCCAACACCATCTCCCCCAACACCATCTCCCCCCAACACCATCTCCCCCCAACACCATCTCTCCCCCAACACCATCTCCCCCCAACACCATCTCCCCCTCACACCATCTCCCCCCCAACACCATCTCCCCCCAACACCATCTCCCCCAACACCATCTCTCCCCCAACACCATCTCCCCCTCACACCATCTCCCCCCCAACACCATCTCCCACTAACACCATCTCCCCCCAACACCATCTCTCCCCCAACACCATCTCCCCCAACACCATCTCCCCCCAACACCATCTCTCCCCAAACACCATCTCCCCCCAACACCATCTCCCCCCAACACCATCTCCCCCAACACCATTTCCCCATCACACCATATCCCCCAACACCATCTCCCCCCAACACCATATCCTCCAACACCATCTCCCCCCAACACCATCTCCCCCCAACACCATCTCCCCCAACACCATCTCCCCCCAACACCATCTCCCCCCCACCACCATCTCTCCCCCAACACTATCCCCCAGACACCATATCCCCCCACACTATCTCCCCCCAACACTATCTCCCACCAACACCATCTCCCACCAACACCATCTCCCCCCCAACACCATCTCCCCCCAACACCATCTCCCCCCAGACACCATATCCCCCCACACTATCTCCCCCCAGACACCATATCCCCCCAACACTATCTCCCCCCAACACCATCTTCCCCCCAACACCATCTTCCCCCCAACACCATCTCCCCCCAACACCATCTCCCCCCCAGACACCATATCCCCCCACACTATCTCCCCCCAACACTATCTCCCCCCCACACTATCTCCCCACCAACACCATCTCCCCCCCAACACCATCTTCCCCCCAACACCATCTCCCCCCCAACACCATCTCCCCCAACACCATCTCCCCCCAACACCATCTTCCCCCCAACACCATCTCCCCCCCAACACCATCCCCCCCAACACCATCTCCCCCACACTATCTCCCCCAACACCATCTCGCCCCAACACCATCTCTCCCCCAACACCATCTCCCCCCAACACTATCTCCTCCAACACCATTTCCCCATCACACCATATCCCCCAACACCATCTCCCCCCAACACCATATCCCCCAACACTACCTCCCCCCCCAACACCATCTCCCCCCAACACCATCTCCCCCCAACACCATCTCCCCCAACACCATCTCCCCCCCAACACCATCTCCCCCCAACACCATCTTCCCCACACTATCTCCCCCAACACCATCTCCCCCAACACCATCTCCCCCAACACCATCTCCCCCCACACTATCTCCCCCCCAACACCATCTCCCCACACACCATCTCCCCCCCAACACCATCTCCCACTAACACCATCTCCCCCAACACCATCTCTCCCCCAACACCATCTCACCCCAACACCATCTCACCCAACACCATCTCACCCCAACACCATCTCCCCCCAACACCATCTCCCCCAACACCATTTCCCCATCACACCATATCCCCCAACACCATCTCCCCCCAACACCATATCCCCCAACACCATCTCCCCCTCACACCATCTCCCCCCCAACACCATCTCCCACCAACACCATCTCCCCCAACACCATCTCCCCCCAACACCATCTCTCCCCCAACACCATCTCCCCCCAACACCATCTCCCCCCCAACACTATCCCCCCAACACCATATCCCCCCACACTATCTCCCCCCAACACCATCTCCCCCCCAACACCATCTCTCCCCCAACACTATCCCCTCAACACCATATCCCCCCACACTATCTCCCCCCAACACCATCTCCCCCCCAACACCATCTCTCCCCCAACACTATCCCCCCAACACCATATCCCCCCAACACCATCTTCCCCCCAACACCATCTCCCCCCCAACACCATCTCCCCCAACACCATCTCTCCCCAACACCATCTCCCCCCAACACCATCTCCCCCAACACCATCTCCCCCACACTATCTCCCCCAATACCATCTCCCCCAACACCATGTCCCCCCAACACCATCTCTCCCCCAACACCATCTCCCCCCAACACCATCTCCCCCCACACTACCTCCCCCCCAACACCATCTCCCCCCACACCATCTCCCCCCAACACCATCTCCCCCCCAACACCATCTCCCCCCAACACCATCTCCCCCCAACACCATCTCTCCCCAACACCATCTCCCCCCAACACCATCTCCCCCAACACCATTTCCCCATCACACCATCTCCCTCCAACATCATCTCCCCCCCAACACCATCTCCCCCTCACACCATCTCCCCCCCAACACCATCTCCCACTAACACCATCTCCCCCAACACCATCTCTCCCCCAACACCATCTCCCCCCAACACCATCTCCCCCCAACACCATCTCCCCCCAACACCATCTCCCCCTCACACCATCTCCCCCCAACACCATCTCCCCCCAACACCATCTCTCCCCCAACACCATCTCCCCCCAACACCATCTCCCCCAACACCATCTCCCCCCAACACCATCTCCCCCCAACACCATCTCTCCCCCAACACCATCTCCCCCCAACACCATCTCCCCCTCACACCATCTCCCCCCCAACACCATCTCCCCCCAACACCATCTCCCCCAACACCATCTCTCCCCCAACACCATCTCCCCCTCACACCATCTCCCCCCCAACACCATCTCCCACTAACACCATCTCCCCCCAACACCATCTCTCCCCCAACACCATCTCCCCCAACACCATCTCCCCCCAACACCATCTCTCCCCAAACACCATCTCCCCCCAACACCATCTCCCCCCAACACCATCTCCCCCAACACCATTTCCCCATCACACCATATCCCCCAACACCATCTCCCCCCAACACCATATCCTCCAACACCATCTCCCCCCAACACCATCTCCCCCCAACACCATCTCCCCCAACACCATCTCCCCCCAACACCATCTCCCCCCCACCACCATCTCTCCCCCAACACTATCCCCCAGACACCATATCCCCCCACACTATCTCCCCCCAACACTATCTCCCACCAACACCATCTCCCACCAACACCATCTCCCCCCCAACACCATCTCCCCCCAACACCATCTCCCCCCAGACACCATATCCCCCCACACTATCTCCCCCCAGACACCATATCCCCCCAACACTATCTCCCCCCAACACCATCTTCCCCCCAACACCATCTTCCCCCCAACACCATCTCCCCCCAACACCATCTCCCCCCCAGACACCATATCCCCCCACACTATCTCCCCCCAACACTATCTCCCCCCCACACTATCTCCCCACCAACACCATCTCCCCCCCAACACCATCTTCCCCCCAACACCATCTCCCCCCCAACACCATCTCCCCCAACACCATCTCCCCCCAACACCATCTTCCCCCCAACACCATCTCCCCCCCAACACCATCCCCCCCAACACCATCTCCCCCACACTATCTCCCCCAACACCATCTCGCCCCAACACCATCTCTCCCCCAACACCATCTCCCCCCAACACTATCTCCTCCAACACCATTTCCCCATCACACCATATCCCCCAACACCATCTCCCCCCAACACCATATCCCCCAACACTACCTCCCCCCCCAACACCATCTCCCCCCAACACCATCTCCCCCCAACACCATCTCCCCCAACACCATCTCCCCCCCAACACCATCTCCCCCCAACACCATCTTCCCCACACTATCTCCCCCAACACCATCTCCCCCAACACCATCTCCCCCAACACCATCTCCCCCCACACTATCTCCCCCCCAACACCATCTCCCCACACACCATCTCCCCCCCAACACCATCTCCCACTAACACCATCTCCCCCAACACCATCTCTCCCCCAACACCATCTCACCCCAACACCATCTCACCCAACACCATCTCACCCCAACACCATCTCCCCCCAACACCATCTCCCCCAACACCATTTCCCCATCACACCATATCCCCCAACACCATCTCCCCCCAAAACCATATCCCCCAACACCATCTCCCCCTCACACCATCTCCCCCCCAACACCATCTCCCACCAACACCATCTCCCCCAACACCATCTCCCCCCAACACCATCTCTCCCCCAACACCATCTCCCCCCAACACCATCTCCCCCCCAACACTATCCCCCCAACACCATATCCCCCCACACTATCTCCCCCCAACACCATCTCCCCCCCAACACCATCTCTCCCCCAACACTATCCCCTCAACACCATATCCCCCCACACTATCTCCCCCCAACACCATCTCCCCCCCAACACCATCTCTCCCCCAACACTATCCCCCCAACACCATATCCCCCAACACCATCTCCCCCCCAACACCATCTCCCCCAACACCATCTCTCCCCAACACCATCTCCCCCCAACACCATCTCCCCCAACACCATCTCCCCCACACTATCTCCCCCAATACCATCTCCCCCAACACCATCTCCCCCCAACACCATCTCTCCCCCAACACCATCTCCCCCCAACACCATCTCCCCCCACACTATCTCCCCCCCAACACCATCTCCCACTAACACCATCTCCCCCAACATCATCTCCCCCCAACACCATCTCACCCCAACACCATCTCCCCCAACACCATCTCTCCCCCAGCACTATCCCCCAGACACCATATCCCCCCACACTATCTCCCCCCAACACCATCTCCCCCAACACCATCTCCCCCCAACACCATCTCCCCCCAACACCATCTCCCCCCAACACCATCTCCCCCCAACACCATATCCCCCCAACACCATCTCCCCCCAACACCATCTCCCCCCAACACCATCTCCCCCAACACCATTTCCCCATCACACCATCTCCCTCCAACACCATCTCCCCCCCAACACCATCTCCCCCCAACACCATCTCCCCCACACTATCTCCCCCAACACCATCTCCCCCAACACCATCTCCCCCCAACACCATCTCTCCCCCAACACCATCTCCCCCCAACACCATCTCCCCCCACACTATCTCCCCCCCAACACCATCTCCCCCTCACACCATCTCCCCCCCAACACCATCTCCCACTAACACCATCTCCCCCAACACCATCTCTCCCCCAACACCATCTCCCCCCAACACCATCTCCCCCAACACCATCTCTCCCCCAACACCATCTCCCCCTCACACCATCTCCCCCCAACACCATCTCCCACTAACACCATCTCCCCCCAACACCATCTCTCCCCCAACACCATCTCCCCCAACACCATCTCCCCCCAACACCATCTCTCCCCCAACACCATCTCCCCCCAACACCATCTCCCCCCAACACCATTTCCCCATCACACCATATCCCCCAACACCATCTCCCCCCAACACCATATCCTCCAACACCATCTCCCCCCAACACCATCTCCCCCCAACACCATCTCCCCCAACACCATCTCCCCCCAACACCATCTCCCCCCCACCACCATCTCTCCCCCAACACTATCCCCCAGACACCATATCCCCCCACACTATCTCCCCCCAACACTATCTCCCACCAACACCATCTCCCACCAACACCATCTCCCCCCCAACACCATCTCCCCCCAACACCATCTCCCCCCAGACACCATATCCCCCCACACTATCTCCCCCCAGACACCATATCCCCCCAACACTATCTCCCCCCAACACCATCTTCCCCCCAACACCATCTTCCCCCCAACACCATCTCCCCCCAACACCATCTCCCCCCCAGACACCATATCCCCCCACACTATCTCCCCCCAACACTATCTCCCCCCCACACTATCTCCCCACCAACACCATCTCCCCCCCAACACCATCTTCCCCCCAACACCATCTCCCCCCCAACACCATCTCCCCCAACACCATCTCCCCCCAACACCATCTTCCCCCCAACACCATCTCCCCCCCAACACCATCCCCCCCAACACCATCTCCCCCACACTATCTCCCCCAACACCATCTCGCCCCAACACCATCTCTCCCCCAACACCATCTCCCCCCAACACTATCTCCTCCAACACCATTTCCCCATCACACCATATCCCCCAACACCATCTCCCCCCAACACCATATCCCCCAACACTACCTCCCCCCCCAACACCATCTCCCCCCAACACCATCTCCCCCCAACACCATCTCCCCCAACACCATCTCCCCCTCAACACCATCTCCCCCCAACACCATCTTCCCCACACTATCTCCCCCAACACCATCTCCCCCAACACCATCTCCCCCAACACCATCTCCCCCCACACTATCTCCCCCCCAACACCATCTCCCCACACACCATCTCCCCCCCAACACCATCTCCCACTAACACCATCTCCCCCAACACCATCTCTCCCCCAACACCATCTCACCCCAACACCATCTCACCCAACACCATCTCACCCCAACACCATCTCCCCCCAACACCATCTCCCCCAACACCATTTCCCCATCACACCATATCCCCCAACACCATCTCCCCCCAACACCATATCCCCCAACACCATCTCCCCCTCACACCATCTCCCCCCCAACACCATCTCCCACCAACACCATCTCCCCCAACACCATCTCCCCCCAACACCATCTCTCCCCCAACACCATCTCCCCCCAACACCATCTCCCCCCCAACACTATCCCCCCAACACCATATCCCCCCACACTATCTCCCCCCAACACCATCTCCCCCCCAACACCATCTCTCCCCCAACACTATCCCCTCAACACCATATCCCCCCACACTATCTCCCCCCAACACCATCTCCCCCCCAACACCATCTCTCCCCCAACACTATCCCCCCAACACCATATCCCCCCAACACCATCTTCCCCCCAACACCATCTCCCCCCCAACACCATCTCCCCCAACACCATCTCTCCCCAACACCATCTCCCCCCAACACCATCTCCCCCAACACCATCTCCCCCACACTATCTCCCCCAATACCATCTCCCCCAACACCATCTCCCCCCAACACCATCTCTCCCCCAACACCATCTCCCCCCAACACCATCTCCCCCCACACTATCTCCCCCCCAACACCATCTCCCACTAACACCATCTCCCCCAACACCATCTCCCCCCAACACCATCTCACCCCAACACCATCTCCCCCAACACCATCTCTCCCCCAGCACTATCCCCCAGACACCATATCCCCCCACACTATCTCCCCCCAACACCATCTCCCCCAACACCATCTCCCCCCAACACCATCTCCCCCCAACACCATCTCCCCCCAACACCATCTCCCCCAACACCATCTCCCCCCAACACCATCTCCCCCCAACACCATCTCCCCCAACACCATCTCCCCCCAACACCATATCCCCCCAACACCATCTCCCCCCAACACCATCTCCCCCCAACACCATCTCCCCCAACACCATCTCCCCCAACACCATCTCCCCCCAACACCATCTCCCACCAACACCATCTCCCCCCAACACCATCTCCCCCAATACCATCTCCCCCAACACCATCTCCCCCCAACACCATCTCCCACCAACACCATCTCCCACCAACACCATATCCCCCCACACTATCTCCCCCCAGACACCATATCCCCCCACACTATCTCCCCCCAACACTATCTCCCCCCACACTATCTCCCCACCAACACCATCTCCCCCCAACACCATCTTCCCCCCAACACCATCTCCCCCCAACACCATCTCCCCCAACACCATCTCCCACTAACACCATCTCCCCCAACACCATCTCCCCCCAACACTATCTCCCCCAACACCATCTCCCCCAACACCATCTCCCACTAACACCATCTCCCCCAACACCATCTCCCACTAACACCATCTCCCCCCACACCATCTCACCCCAACACCATCTCCCCCCACACCATCTCTCCCCAACACCATCTCTCCACAACACTATCTCCCCCCCAACACCATCTCCCCCAACACCATCTCCCCCCAACACCATCTCCCACCAACACCATCTCCCACCAACACCATCTCCCACCAACACCATCTCCCCCCAACACCATCTCCCCCACACTATCTCCCCCAACACCATCTCCCCCCAACACCATCTCCCCCAATACCATCTCCCCCCAACACCATCTCCCCCCAACACCATCTCTCCACAACACCATCTCCCCCCCAACACCATCTCCCCCAACACCATCTCCCCCCAACACCATCTCCCCCAACACCATTTCCCCATCACACCATATTCCCCAACACCATCTCCCCCCAACACCATATCCCCCAACACCATCTCCCCCAACACCATCTCCCCCCAACACCATCTCCCCCCAACACCATCTCCCCCCAACACCATCTCCCCCAACACCATCTCCCCCCAACACCATCTCCCCCCAACACCATCTCCCCCCAACACCATCTCCCACCAACACCATCTCCCCCCCAACACCATCTCCCACCAACACCATCTCCCCCCAGACACCATATCCCCCCAACACCATCTCCCCCCCAGACACCATATCCCCCCACACTATCTCCCCCCAGACACCATATCCCCCCACACTATCTCCCCCCAACACTATCTCCCCCCACACTATCTCCCCACCAACACCATCTCCCCCCAACACCATCTTCCCCCCAACACCATCTCCCCCCCAACACCATCTCCCCCAACACCATCTCCCCCCAACACCATCTTCCCCAAAACCATCTCCCCCCAACACCATCTCCCCCAACACCATCTCCCCCAACACCATCTCCCCCCCAACACCATCTCCCCCCAACACCATCTCCCCCCAACACCATCTCCCCCACACTATCTCCCCCAACACCATCTCCCCCCAACACCATCTCCCCCAACACCATCTCCCCCAACACCATCTCCCCATCACACCATATCCCCCAACACCATCTCCCCCCAACACCATATCCCCCAACACCATCTCCTCCAACACCATCTCCCCCCAACACCATCTCCCCCCCAACACCATCTCCCCCCAACACCATCTCCCCCCAACACCATATCCCCCAACACCATCTCCCCCAACACCATCTCCCCCCAACACCATATCCCCCAACACCATCTCCCCCCAACACCATCTCCCCCAACACCATCTCCCCCAACACCATCTCCCCATCACACCATATCCCCCAACACCATCTCCCCCCAACACCATATCCCCCAACACCATCTCCTCCAACACCATCTCCCCCAACACCATCTCCCCCCCAACACCATCTCCCCCCAACACCATCTCCCCCCCAACACCATCTTTCCCCCAACACTATCCCTCCCAACACCATCTCCCCCCACACTATCTCCCCCCCAACACCATCTCCCCCCAACACCATCTCCCCTCAACACCATCTCCCCCCAACACCATCTCCCCCCCAACACCATCTCCCCCCAACACCATCTCCCCCCAACACCATCTCCCCCCAACACCATCTCCCCCCCAACACCATCTCCCCCCAACACCATCTCCCCCCAACACCATCTCCCCCCCAACACCATCTCCCCCCAACACCATCTCCCCTCAACACCATCTCCCCTTATGTTTACACACATTTTGGGGGGAATTCGCCTCGGAATCGAATTAATGAAGCTTTTAGTGAGGCTGTACTTGGTTCATGTCATGTGAGTGCTACTAGGAAATACCATAACTGTGTTAGGAAAATGTGTTTGAGGTTTGACTGGTGGGAGTATGTTTTCCAGGAGAATTATTTTGTTTTTAATATACAGTATATACCGGTAGGCTATATACAGCATGTTCCTGAATTCCCGCAACAAACTTTAGGAATATAATTATCCTCCATCGAAAAATATACCCACAATATTCTAGAGTGAAATGGAAAATCATTATTATTTTGTAAACGTGTGGAAGCCCAAGTCAGAACACTTTGCTGCCACCGAACACCTGTGCTCCAACACCTGTGGTCCAGTATTGGGCTGGCAGTAAAGTGTTCTGACTTGGGATACCACATGTTTACAAAACAATAATAATTTCACATTTCACTATAGGATATATTGCAATGTGGGTTTGTTTTTCGATGGAGGAAAATTATATTCCTAAAGTTTGTCGTTGGAATACAGGAACATGCTGTATATACTTTTTTTTTAGTAGAGGGAATATTATATGACCTGAAATAGTGTTATGGAGGATTCAGTCGTCGCCCTATTTACCATCAAGAGTTCTTCCCATTTGTTGACTAAAAAAAAAGAGGCTTTCACTTCTCCAACTGTCCCTTTTCTCCGTGTGGTACCTTGTGTGCAACCTGTCCCACCTCTCAATCAATGACCTTCTTCCTCGGGGCGCTATATGACCTCGCTGTTGTGGCGTCTAATTCCAATTAGTCCTCACTTTGGTTAACACAATGCAAAACTTTGTATACAAATGCTTTCCCTCCGACGATGGTGGATAATTTCTGTGTGTGTGTCGAGGTGATGTGTTTCCATGGCGACAGTGGCAGTGTAGGTATTGATTTCCCTGTGGAGGTGGTCGTGTGGCAAACATCATCAAAAGTGTATGTATATAAATATGATGAATACTTCCTCTGCTGGGATAGATGCGTTTAATTATCTCTTTTTTTCACGTGAACGCAGTCGCAGTCGTACTCTTACACACACACACACACACTTCTGCCACCCCAGTCCAGAGTACAGACATACCACAATATATCACACCTACATACAACACCTATCTTACCAAACACACCAACCTTGCCATATAGATACAATACATAATATACACTTACACCACTGTACACACACACACACACACACACAGTTCAGTACCTTCATAACACTTATTTACAAACACACACTTATACTTAACCGCAATAGTATACCTTCATCAAACACACACAACAACAGTACCTTTGTAACACACACACACACACACACACACACACACACACATATATATATATATATATATATATATATTATCAACCGTCCCCCACACAGACCCTCATCACAACAAATTATTGGTAATATTATCAACCTGAACAACCATTAAACTCTGGTAATATTATCAACCGTATTCCACTCAGACTCACAACACACAACAAACAACTGGTATTATTATAAACTGAACCACGTCGTTCCAAACACACAACAAACTATGGTTGTGTAATCCATAGTGTACTGATACTGACCTGGTGGGTGAGGTTGTTAATTAATGGTCGATGAAGTTTGTGCCGAGGAGTCCAGGCTAAAAATTTCGTAATACATTCCTCTCCCTCATCCTCATCATCTACTTCCTTCACCTCCTCCTCCAATCCCTCCACTTCCTCTTTAATACCCCTCTCTCCTCTTCCCCTTCCTCCAGTCCAAACACTTCCTCTTCAATCCCCCCTCTCTTCAATCCCCTTCTCTCCTCCTCTCCCTCTCTCCTCCTAGGACCCCCTCTCTCCCCCTCCCCCTCCTTCAGTCCAAACACTTCCTTCTCAACCCCTTTCCTTCGTCTCCTCTCTCCTTCCACCTCCCCCTTTCTTCCAGTTCCTAGTTTTTCTTTATGTTTCTTATTTCCCTCCTCCACTTCCACCAACGCTCCTCCTCAACCTCTCTTACTCTCGCCATCCCCCCCCCCCTCTCCCTTTCCTCAAACTTTAATGAAAAACTCTCCCTTGTAAAGTTTTGAGTGGTAAGATTTGCCATGAAGTCTTTATGTATGTCAACTCACATCATGTTGACCTCAGCCACCCATTTAGTCTATAGGGTCGAACTTGTGTTAAAGGGAACCTATATAATTATAGTAGCCTATACTTTTGGTACATTGGAGCGCATTGAGTCCTCCAGAGTATGCCAGAAAAGAGGACCAGATGAGTAAGAATAGTGGTGGCCTGTCTGTTGCTGGGAATAGTTTGGAAGGTTCAATGGAACTCCAGTTAACCGGTAGTTCACTAAGAGTTTCTCCCCTATAAAGGACCCTGTGATCGTGTATGGAAATGGGGGGCTTCTGATTCCACCTGACCATGTTACTAAACAAAGTCCTACTGTGTGTGTATGTGTGTGTGTGTATGTATGTAGAATGATTGTGTGTGTGTGTGTGTGTGTAGAATGATTGTGTGTGTGTGTGTGTGTGTGTGTATGTAGAATGATTGTGTGTGTGTGTGTGTGTGTGTGGAATGATTGTGTGTGTGTATGTATGTAGAATGATTGTGTGTGTGTGTGTGTGTAGAATGATTGTGTGTGTGTGTGTGTGTGTGGAATGATTGTGTGTGTGTGTGTAGAATGATTGTGTGTGTGTGTGTGTGTGGAATGATTGTGTGTGTTTGTGTGTAGAATGATTGTGTGTGTGTGTGTGTGGAATGATTGTGTGTGTGTGTGTGTGTGTAGAATGATTGTGTGTGTGTGTGTAGAATTATTGTGTGTGTGTGTGTGTGTAGAATGATTGTGTGTGTGTGTGGAATGATTGTGTGTGTGTGTGTGTGTGTAGAATGATTGTGTGTGTGTGTGTGTGTGTAGAATTATTGTGTGTGTGTATGTAGAATTATTGTGTGTGTGTGTATGTAGAATGATTGTGTGTGTGTATGTAGAATTATTGTGTGTGTGTGTGTGTGTAGAATGATTGTGTGTGTGTATGTAGAATGATTGTGTGTGTGTGTGTGTAGAATGATTGTGTTTGTGTGTGTAGAATGATTGTGTGTGTGTATGTGTGTGTGTAGAATGATTTTGTGTGTGTATGTAGAATGATTGTGTGTGTAGAATTATTGTGTGTGCGTGTGTAGAATGATTGTGTCTGTGTGTGTGTGTGTGTGTAGAATGATTGTGTGTGTGTGTGTGTGTAGAATGATTGTGTGTGTGTGTGTAGAATGATTGTGTGTGTGTGTGTGTAGAATGATTGTGTGGACGAGTGGCTCACACCGCCTCCTCTATATTATACCTCCCACGAAGGCAGACCCTGGAAGCCACGAACCAATTGGCAGCCAGTTGGTAATGTGACGTCATAATACGAGAACCAATGGCAAACAAATGAACAGGGGACGTCAAGATATGGACCAATTGGGAGCGCGATGAGGGAGGAGCTACCGCCGGCAGCCAGCCAATGGGAAGGCGTCGGCTGCCAAACACTGACTTGGTACTCACTGAGGCCAGGAGGATTTTATTATTTCTAAACTAAGATATGAAAGAATAAGAGAGAGAGAGAGAGAGAGAGAGAGAGAGAGAGAGAGAGAGAGAGATTCAACTAGCCCATGTTCCCGTCGTCTCACCTCTTCAGCACACACACACACACACACACACTATGAAGCGAATGGTAGTCGATGGTGGTGGGGAAGGCAATGTTGTGAGCTGCATGTGTGTATTCCAAGTTGCCCATAACGACCTTCTTCACCCACACCTTGTACCCAGTCCTACAGTGGAAGAGGAGAAGGAAGAAGAAGAAGAGAATAGAGAGTGTAGGAAGTGGACTTGATATGGGACCTATAATTACATGTGGATAAATATACTGTTCCATTCCCACAGGTTCTCATAACTCTTTACTTCAGTACCGTGAACCCCGCCAGTGAGAGAGAGAGAGAGAGAGAGAGAGAGAGAGTTCAGTGGCAGAAACTATATATAAAGTGAGACTATTTCAACATCTTTACCATATTTCTTGAGGGGATAATACAATGGTGGTTAGTATGTTGCCATCGATTCCTTTAAACTATTTCAAGCAACAACAGACCACGGATGGGAGGGAGAGGGAGGTCAGGAGGTATCACACATTAGTCAATTACATATACAAAAGGTCATGTGGGGTCACACATCAGTCAATTACATATACAAAGGGTCATGTGGGGTCACACATTAGTCAATTACATATACAAAAGGTCATGTGGGGTCACACATTAGTCAATTACATATACAAAGGGTCATGTGGGGTCACACATTAGTCAATTACATATACAAAGGGTCATGTGGGGTCACACATTAGTCAATTACAACACCTGGATATTATAAAAGGAATGGTATACTTTAAGTTGATTGTTAGAACACCTTGATTTCTGAAAAGTATACGCCAGACTAGATTAGTAAAATGGTAAATGTATTGGTGACTTTTAACACGTGTACAGTATGAACTCTAAACCTCCACCACACACACACACACACACATGAGGGGAAGCAGTGAGGAGGATCCCCAGGGGTAAGTTCATGATAAAAGCAAGTAAAATTGGACACGATGAGAGAGAGAGAGAGAGAGGATGATGGGATGAGAGTATGGTAAAGAGAACTGCAATAGATAAACTGATAGATAGATAGATAGATAGATAGGTGTGGTGGGAGAATGTTGGGTCAGGTGAGGTGAGGTGGGAGTTAAAGGTGTCATTCTATAAGATCTGACCTTGATCTGGCTATCTGCCCCCAATAACACACACACACACACACACATGCAATAAAACTTGAAAATAAAAAGTTCACACACACTCGCATACATTCCGACCACCACAACCCTTTCCCATTAGAGCGCCTTCATTCCTCCTTCATTCTTTCCTTCCCTCTCCTATACTCCTTCATTCTTTCCTTCCCTCTCCTATACTTTTCCTTCTTTATTCTTTCCTTCCCTCTCCTATACTCCTTCATTCTTTCCTTCCCTCTCCAATACTCCTCCTTTATTCTTTTCTTCCCTCTCCTCCTCCTTTATTCTTTCCTTCTCTCTCCTATACTCCTCCTTTATTCTTTCCTTCCCTCTCCTATACTCTTCCTTCTTTATTCTTTCCTTCCCTCTCCTATACTCCTTCATTCTTTCCTTCCCTCTCCTATACTCCTCCTTTATTCTTTCCTTCCCTCTCCTATTCCTTTATTCTTTCCTTTCCTTCAACAACTTCTTTTCCTTCTCCTCTCTAACCTTCTACTTCTTTTTTTAATGTATATGTGTTGGAAATAAAATGCTATATCTAACGGCACTAATAGTAAACTAGGTCGTAAACCAGAATAATAATTCCATTGTCCCCAAGCAGTGGAAGATGAGGCAGTAAATGAAACCATGGGGTAATACTGAAATTCAGATGAAACCCACAGAAATATAAGAGAGAGAGAGAGAGAGAGAGAGAGAGAGAGAGAGAGAGAATTACCATGATAACTGTAACCTTCCCATAATTTCAATGTCTGCATTATATATGTTTTATCATCAGAAGCATTTTTTGTTGTTGTGTGTGCTTGCTTCTCTTTCTCCCCTCGTCTTTCCTCCGTCACTCCATATTCTGCTTCCTTTCATTCATCTATCCTCCCTCCCTCCTCACCTGTCTGCCTTCCTTCCTTCCTTCCTTCCTGCCTTCCTTCCTTCCTACTCACCTGCCTGCATTTTCTTACCACTTTCATAAGTTCCCTTCTGTTTATCTTCCTTTTTCCCGTCCTTCCTTTCATTATAATACACACATATTTTAATGTGTTGATATTTCTCAGCGAGGATTTTGTCCTCTCTCCGACATAAGTCGTTCACTGTTCTTGGGGAAGTGGTGTAAACTTATGAAATCTTTATTTTTGTAATTGGAGAAACAACCATATATAGCACAATTGTTGGGCATTGTGCACTGCTACTGTCTACCAGTCCACAATAAACATCACCGGAGAAAAAATAAAAGCTACACAGAGGGACCTTGTACGACGGTGTCTGTATAGGAACTATGTGACATTCATGGTTGTGTGTATGTGTTGGAGGTGGGGCAGTTACCCTTGGGTGGAGGTGTTTAAAGGATTTGATAAGGTGAGTCAGGTAAGGATTAAACTTCTTCCATTTGATATACGCAGGCAGAGGGAAGGAATTCTCCCATATACATGCTGTTTTCACATCACTATTTCTAGTCTTATTTGTAATTTCTCGAAAACTTCCACTGAGAACTTTCGATACCTATGCTTTTGAAGAAATTTTAGAAACAAAAACGGTTCACCTACTCTAAGTCTAAGCCATGAATTTTGGCAAGAAAGTAAGGCAATTTTGCCACTGAAATGCGAGGGGCCGCTAATATTGACCCGTATGTACCCCGATCATAGAGACTACTATCCCGTCCCATATTTGACAGACTTGGGAAGCCTCAGTTTGGGGGCCCGATATGCGCGATGAGCAGACCAAGGCCTTGGAGCAGACCTGGTATACTAGGTCTTGGTTGCATATTGAACTTCATTCCATTTCCCTTCTCTTTTCATTTTCCTACTCTCTCTCTCTCTCTCTCTCTCTCTCTCTCTCTCTCTCTCTCTCTCTCTCTCTCTCTCTCTCATATAATTTCCCGACTACAATAACTGTCGGATAATCAACGAAGCTGAAACTAGGGAAAAAGACTGACAGGGAAGAAGAGAGCTGTAAGACGATGTATTGCCGTAACCCAGATTATAGAAGAAGGAAAGGGACGAGAACACGAAAGGTGGTGGAAGGGATATAGGCTATGTATGTATGGAATGATGAGAGTAAAAGAGAGATGGATATGATGGAAGGGAGGAAGTGATGTAATAAGAGAGAAGGAAGGAGAGAGATGGATATGATGGAAGGGAGGAAGTGATGTAATAAGAGAGAAAGAAGAAGAGAGATGGATAAGAGGGAAGGAAAAAGGTAAGGGCTATGATAAGAAGATAGAAGTAGAAGGACAGGAAGAAAGTGATATAACGTGAAAAAAGTAGAAAAGAGGTGTTGTAGAATTGAAGTAAGAAAGGAGATAGCCTAAGGAAGTGATACGATAAGTAAGAATAAATGCAACACAGAGATAGAAAGAAAGCAAACAAATCAAACCAAAAAAGGATAGATACTAATTAAATAAAGTTATAAAAAATAAAAAAATTGGTATGAAGTAGGTCAGTCGTGTATAGAATTAAAAAGGCAGTGACAAGTTTATAGTAGGAAGTTGTAAAGAAGAAATGTAATGAGGGAGAGGAAGAGAGGAAGGAAGGTCAGAAATATGGAGGGAAGAATGGAGGAAGTTAAAAGGATGGTGTTAAAAAGATAGATGATGGTTATGCCGGGTGAATGTCAACACACACACACACACACACACACTGCCTGACTCCAATAATAAGAAAGTTTTGGAGCAGAAACTGATGAACATTAATATTTCCTCCACCTCCCTAAAGCTCATGGTAATTATCCCCAACCAGTAGCCTATAGTTTCTTTGGCTGATTACAGAGTTACTTTTAATTAATATTGTACGTGGCCTTTACTATTTATTTATTTATTAAGCCGTTTGTAAGTGAGATTAGTATTCTTATTGCCGTTACCCATAAAGTGACATACAAGTTACATAATTCATAGTCCCTGCGTGACCTCCTTTCCTCCCTTGTACTGTAGGCTACATGTTGCTCTGACATTTCAAGTTCAAACCAACAGAAAACCCAGGAGAGGTAAAGGTTGGCAACTAGGCATGATCACCTCTTATGTAGGGCTTCAATTTGGTCCATTCTCGTGGTGTTTATTATTCATTTGTTTATGCATGCATTTATTTTTTATCATTTGGTACCATTACCATCATTATTATTTGTGTGATGGACAAGTGTGGAAGAGAATCACGAGGAGAATAACTCTGTAAGCAAATCTGCTCGGTCTGGCAACTCGGTTTTAGCTGACAGTTCCTGGAATTGGCTTCTTTACCACCAAGGCTAAATGAAGGGAGTTTGGTCGTGGATGAAAGCACAGTGTATATATGAGTATATACACTGTGGAGGAAAGAGCTTGTAGAGGGGAATTTCGTGAGGTTGAAATGAGGAATGAATATATTATACTTGACCTATTTCACTGCATGGGTATTCAGTCCCTTTCTGTTTATTTCTGATTTTATTTTTGCATCCCTGGCATGTTACATTCTATTTCTTAAAAAGGTATTAGGCAAGTTGCCTTATTGACCATACAAAACACTGCTTAACACCTAAAGAATGAAAAAAAATCCATCACCCATTGATTTGAAAAGTTAATCTCTCTCTCTCTCTCTCTCTCTCTCTCTCTCTCTCTCTCTCTCTCTCTCTCTCTCTCAGTGAGCTATCCCCGACTCTCCTGCCATTGATTTCTAAAAGAGAGGTGGTCTGGTCTCTCTCTCTATGTGTGTGTATGTGTGTGTGTGTGAGCTATCCACGTCTCCCGCCATTGATTTCTAGAAGAGAGGTGTTCAAGGTCTCTCTCTCTCTCTCTCTCTCTCTCTCTCTCTCTCTCTCTCTCTCTCTTTACATTGTACTGTGTGTGTGTGTATGTATGTATGTATGTTTGTGTGTAGGTATTTATGTATGGGTGTATGTATGTAGGTGTATGTATGGATGTATGTGTGTGTGAAGGTAGATGATGTAGACTTTTATTTGTTTTATAATTTTACATTGTACTGCATGTGTGTGTGTATGTGTGTATGTATATATGTATGTGTGTGTGTGTGGGTGTATGTATATATGTATGTGTGTGTGTGTGTGTGTGTTTGGGATTGCACTATGTTAATCCTTTTACCATATAGATATATGTATTTTGACAATAGAGTTTATTTTACATTATACCCTCTATTTTAAGTATGTGTGCAAAGTTTTTAATATTATGTGTGTGATAGGTGAGACATGTATGATTCCCTAATGTGTTACGTGTAATGTGAAGTTATATTTGTATTCCAACCTCATTGTCCAATACTGTATGGAGCTCTCACCACAACAAATTTCTCATTGTATATATAATGCAATAAGACAATAAAGTATATTTTATCTTATTTTATCTCTCTCCATGTTTAGAAGTGATGACAGTAGTGGTGTAGAAGTATACTGGTATATAATATTAATGCACCACCAGGTGTATAATATTAAGAAGTATATAATATTAAGTGATGACAGTAGTGGTGATGAAGTATATAATATTAAGTGATGACAGTAGTGGTGATGAAGTATATAATATTAAGTGATGACAGTAGTGGTGATGAAGTATATAATATTAAGTGATGACAGTAGTGGGGATGAAGTATATAATATTAAGTGATGACAGTAGTGGGGATGAAGTATATAATATTAAGTGATGACAGTAGTGGTGATGAAGTATATAATATTAAGTGATGACAGTAGTGGGGATGAAGTATATAATATTAAGTGATGACAGTAGTGGGGATGAAGTATATAATATTAATGCACCACCAGGTCTGCGGTACATGTCTTTCGGGTTTGTTAAGGCCATAGAATGATATAATGTTGGTATATCTAGAGCAACTATACATACCTCCAGACTAGGCCTACTCGTATTCCAAGCAACAGACCACCAATACTTTTGTTAAGGACCCTGTAATCATGTATGAGACTTGGTGGCTTCTGATTCTTCCTGACTATGCCACGAAACAAGCTCCTTCAGTATAAGTGGTGGTGTTCGTGGCATTGTTTGAAGGATTTACTAACCTTCCATTTTCTGACTACATAATGGGGTCCCTTGATTGATCTGGTCTTGTTTTGCGGTATGCTTTGGAGGTATCAAGGCGAGTGACTCTCATATACCAAGAATGTATATTTGTAGGATTTATATGTCGTAAAACTGATTATAGTGATATTTACCAATGCCAATAAAGTATTAAAATGTTTGGTAAAGGGTTAGAAATAGTAATACTGTAACCCTAATTTTCCCAGGGAGGCACAATAATTTTATTTAGATTTGCCAGTTTAGATAGGCCAGTTTATCATTATACAAGCACACTACAGATTTAATCTCCGTTATCTACTCCTACTGTTGTTGTTGATAATCTCCAGCCCATGGAGGTATAATATTAAGGAGGCGGCATGACGTCACAAAGGTGAAGCCATGTAGGTATAATATTTATTTGTATTGTGTTGAAAAGTCTGGGGTGCATCCTGATGTACTTGAACAAGCCAAACTGAGTTACGATGGCTGTTTTCGGGATGTCCACTGGGTCGGCTGGGATCTGATGACTAGATCTAACAGGTTGTTTGCCATTGGTTACACACAGTTTTCATTGCCAAGCACGTGACTTTTATTTTGCATTTGGCCCATCGAAACACATCACCACCACTATAATCACTCTTCTCATCCCATTTCTGAGGGACACACTCACACACCACATGAGTATGAGAATATCTTGTTACACACAGTCTCAACCCGAGCTGTACTCCACTTGCCACACTTTATAACCAACCAATATTATTCACACGACCATCGTACCTTAGCATTCTTTTCCCCTCCCAGTGCTGACTTGTTGTGACCAATAACAGGTGGAGGTTCTGTCAGGCTCTCTTGACGTGATGATGGTGTTCATGGTGAGATGTCCGCCTGCATGAGGAATCTCCGCTTACCCTTTTGTCACATGACTTGCTCACCTCATCAGGCGGATTATATTGTTCCGATAAAACTCGATGATGCCACGTACGAGCATAAGAAAGGTGACACTGAAGTGATTATTTGAACTATGGATTGTTCATATATAGAGAAAATTCGGAAAGTAGAGGGTTTTGTTTTGAACTTACACTAAACCATCACCCCCTAACGGGAACCGCCTTGCCGAGGTGGGGGGGCTTGTGTGTCTCTGAGACCAGGCGAGCTAGACTAGAGGGGGCTCTGGCCCCTGCTCTGCCCCGATTTCGGGGAGAGAGGGCTTCCCATGCTAGGAAGATCGCTAGTGAGAGACCAAACTAAATAGTTCCCATCTTTCAGTTCTTCAACTGTCCCTCTTTTCATTTTATTTCCTTCCTGCTTGCTGTCACACCTCTCTATCACCTTTTTCTGGCGCTGTAGGACCTCGATGTTGTGGCGCCTAATATCCATCAATCAATCACTAAACCATCAATAAAGTAAATTCTGTACTATAAATGCTATCATCTTCTTATTTTTGATAAACTGAATGTAAACCTTATGTATATATTTTTCTTGTGACAGGCCAACAACAGGTTACTAGCATAGAGTACTTCATTCCCCTGAACTTTGTAAAGGAAGTGTATGCATCATGCAAGGATGTTGTCGCCCCCTCCATCAACAGTCTTGTTATGAGTGAATGTTCTATTCCTATCTTATGCTGCTTTTATAATTGTTATTACTTCAGTATTATTATATTATCATTATTATCATTCCTATTATTATAAATCTGAAAAGCCATTGTTTTCATTGCACATTCAGCTCTTCCAGAACCAGACTGTTGCAGAAGTGATTCTCCAGTACGAATGCAAATTTCCACGAAGATAGTATACCCATACTTAATTGGTGGTAAACATAATTCGTATTTATCAGCCATAAGCTACTTTTATCATTAAGTAATAGCTGAAGGCTTGTGCATATTTTATTTTGACTACCTCCTGACATATTGACTTCTTATTATTATGAAGTCTTCACTGAAGTCCAAAGATTAAAGTTATATAATGTACGTACAATATGCATTATTGGGACTAACATTATGATATTGTATGGTATGTACAGTCGGCGGCAAAAGTCCTGTCGCCTCACTTGCTTCATTGAGGCACGCGATGTTCATAAACTCGAGATTATTAGGTGTAGAAAACGTGCTAATTTTTCGAGTCCATGAACACTGCCTGTCTCGGTGAAGCAGGTAAGGTGACAGGACTTATGCCGCCAACTGTACAGGAAAATCTTCACTGTCACTGTCCAAGAGTTTTTAAAGTATTTTTTCTACTCTGCCATAAAGGTCTATTCTGTGGCCACTGGGGAGCAACCCAGTGCACTAGTGAGTGACTCTTCAACTACCTCAGGAACTTTGTGATCAACCCCAACATCCTCTACAACGTTCAGTATATCTACACTGACCCTTCCTCTGTCTTACTTGAGGGAGTCACACCTTTGAACCAGACTGCTGCACAAGCTTGTCATGAAGAGTTTGAGGTGAGTCGTAGTAACTCTTCATAACTCTTTATTGCTTTGTGATATATGGATAAATAAAAGGCTTTCATAAAGACTTGTTACATGACACAGTAACAAAAATGAAGGATTAAAATTATCCATAAAAATCTAGATATATATTGTATAATGATTATAGCCATATTTATGTTGACATGATTGTTACCTGTTACAGAAAGTCCTTAAATGCCATAAAGAGTTCATGGCCACAGACAATCCTTATTCCAACTACCCTGTCCTCTACCAATACTTGACTTTATCTTAAGCTCACACCAGTCTCTTCCATACACCTATCGACTCCAACTCTTTTTTACTTGTGTGAAATGTTGAGAGGGAATTTTTTTGTTACTTATTTGATTGTAAGTAAATCACAAAAATTTGTAGCAGCGAGATTATTAGAGAATGATTTATAGTTTAATTTAATGTATGTGTGGTTAAATCTTGCAAACGTTTATCTTTCTAACTTACTGATTAATATGTATGTTTCCTCTTCAGGGCAGCATAGCGTGTTCATGTGCAGACTGTCATAGCTCTTGCCCTGTCATACGTGACACCTGGGCACCCCCTGGTGAACCCTGGATAATGTTTGGGTATGATGGCTTCGCTGTGGCAATGGCACTCACTGCTGTCCTCTTCTCAGTCATCTTCCTCGTCATTTTTGCCTACTGCCACAAGTGCAACAAATGCTACACAGGAACGGGGAAAAGAGAGAGGACCTGATGAGTGGGAGATGAGAAGAGGAAATAGCAATAATTTTTTGAGGAAAAAAACTGGTTCAGTAATAAAACATTTAGTCAAGTTTCATGAGAGATTGATGAGAACAATTAACTTTGATAATTACTGAACTGTATCTGTTATCAGATTATCACCTTAATTAGTGGCCGACTTTGGTCATAAGTTTCTTATTTCTTCTTTGCCTTGAATTACATCTTCATGTACCATAGTTTTCTTTGGTAGTGTTTTTATACTATATTTTTTTGTGTTGCTTGCCACATTTCTTTTCTAACAGTGAAATATTGTTAGAAAAAGTTTACATTACTTATCACAATACTTTTCACTGTTAGTAGTGTTGGCAAGACAATCATAACCACCAAAATTTACTTAGTATATGTGGTGTTATTATTTATTTCACATAGAAATGCACTGGTTCTCTTTCAACTAATGTCAAACCATAAGCACATATATTGACTATGTTCCACTGTTTAAAACTATTAGATATTATAAGATTGCAAAAATGTTTGGTGTAATTTTACTTGATAAGCATTACTGTACTATATACTGGAAAAGCAAAGAAATTAGATGAGGAAGCCAGTTACATTTCATGTCTCTATGTATGTATTGCAGGTTGCCTTAATTAATCCCTTATGGGGTGGCTGTACCCTGGTAATAATAATGCAAAGGCAGTATACAGTCCAGTGTGTTAGTTACAGGAAGTGAAGTGGGAGTGGTGGTGCTGGTGCTTGATGTAGGCACCACATACAGGTACACTGCTCACTCTCGGCCATATTCTAAAAAGTTATCACCACACACGGCATCATTCACATCAACACAGCGTATAAGTTAGTCACTTTTTGAAATATAGAAATTTTGGTTATAATGTAGAGCTGTAAAGATATAGTCAATGTGTTAACTTCCTGGGATACTTTGAAATACTTCACTCAGTTCACAGGTCATAAAGTCTTGAATTGTAATATTAAGTTTGAACAAAAGACAAAATAAATCTTTATAATGTGATGCCAATGGTAAAACAGAAACAAGTGTGTGGTTGGCTATACAGATGGTCGAGAGTTGCTTTGGGTTTGCCTCCCCGAATTTAAAACAAAAGGCCCTCTTAGTCCATTGGTATAATCCCTTTGCCATTGATATATTGGTGTGATTGTAGTCCAGACTTAGCAAATAACACATGTGCTCCAGCTACACCATTCAATCAATTTTATTTTAGAAGGGCTTGGATTAAGGGGTTTATGATATTGACAACAATTAACAATATAGAGGTCGCTACAGTACTTCTTCAAAGAGTGTGCCATAAAAAAACACTGTTCCTCTATTCAGTGTACTGCTATCATGTTTATTGTTGAGGGAGGGAGATACTTCAGAACTGTAATGAGATGCAGTATTACCATGTAGTTTGTTACGCGTCTCGCGATTTAATATAAGATTTAGTATAAGTATTGTTATAAGTATTAGTATAAGGATGTCTTTGTATATTAGTATAAGTATGTCTTTGTATAACCCTGTATTTCCGGTGGAGAGAGACAGGCCATATATCTAACTAGCTGTTGCTAGTTAAGGGGGGGGGGGGATATTCCTCAGTTCCTGTGTTCAGGAATATCAATTCTTTAGTGATATTTTTCATTAGTGACTAATTATGACTTAATTGTTTGTGCATGTAAGTAAATTGTTATTGATTTTAATTATACTGTGCTTAGATTTTACATGTAGTTAGAACCTGGAATATGGTGCGATTTGGAGTGGGTTTTTGAGTGATGGTCTCTGAGTATTAGTCACTCTAGGGTTGTTTGGTCGAGCTACTGATTAGCTCACTGTTTGGGGTTTGCCATCCTCGTTTGCTGACCCTCCAGTCGTAACATATAAATTGGCGACCTCGCCAGGATATTCCTGTTCCGTGTGATATTATTAATAATTTTTTTTTCAGCCCATTCTTGTGTGTTTTGTTTGTGTATTTTATATTTGTAGTTTGTCACAATGGAGGGTTCTGTTATTGCACCACTACATATCATCTCTGAGAGTGACGCTGTGAATTTCCTAGAGGCTACACCCACTGTTGATGATATTAGGAGACTGCAGAAGTCAGAATTGGTGTTAGTTACACAAGCCCTAGGATTATCAGTACATAGTGATGATAACGTAGCCCTTTCAAGTGCCATTTGTTGCAAATTATTTGGTGGTGCTGTTTTTAATTATGTAACGGGGAATGATGATAGCGTATCCGAAGGTGGATGGAAATCTCGTGAGAACTTACATGATACTGTAATCCAGAGGACAGAAACTGTTAGTGAGGAACAGGCCAAGCGCAACCATGAATACCGTATGTTGCAAACTCAGGCTAGGTTACGGGAACAGGAGATTCAGATTAGGCTACGGGAGCAGGAAATTGCCCTCGAACGTTATAGGATAGAGAAAGGTGCTGTTTCACCTTCCCCTGTAACTGTTTCCTCTGTTGACCCTGCTAAACTAGTTCCTTCTTTTGATAAACGCCAAGTTTTTTAATTTTTCAGCAGATTTGAGAAAATAGCAACAGGTAATAAGTGTCTTAAAGAGAGCTGGTCCTCACTAGTACAGACTGTACTTACTGGGAAAGCCCTTAGGGCTTATGATTTCCTATCTTTTGAGGGAGCCCAGAATTATGAGACCTTAAAACATGCCGTTCTCCGTACTTACGAGATGCGTCCAGAAGCTTATCGGCAGCGCTTTCGGAATTGTCGGAAGCGCCATGATGAGACTCACTCAGATTTTGCGAGGATTTTAACTGAACAATTCAAGGCTTGGATGAGCAGTGAAAGTGTAGAGGGAGATTACAGTAAGTTACAGGAGTTGATGATCTTGGAGAAATTTATGGGGAAGTTAAACCCCGATTTGCTACTATTCTTAGCCGATAAGGGAGTCAAAACTGTTTCTGAAGCTGCTGTGTGTGCAGATGACTACTATCTTATTCGTAGTCAGTTTAAGTATAAGTCCAAAGATGCTCCCAAGGTCACTCCTCCAATTACCAGTGCATTTACCTCTCAGCCAGCCAAAGTAATGAGTAACTCCCCAAGCCCCACCAGTGCCTCACAGAACACATCTTCCACTCACACTCACAACACACATAAACCCCAACGTCGTACTTGTACATTTTGTCATAAGGATGGTCACACTGTAGATAGGTGTTATCGTAAGGCAGGCATTATCCGACCGAATTGTTGCATTAATGTTCAGACCCCTATTGTTACGGTAGAGACCCGGGATGTGGGTTCCTCTATTGAATCCCCTACTCAGGCTAGGAATGTCCTGGGAGGTGGAAACTGCAGCACTGATGCTGTTTTGAAGTCTGACCTTTCAGGTGAGGTTGTCCAGGCGGTGACGGGAGATGTTACCCCTGGGGAGTGTTATGTTCCTCACCTGTCTACTGGCGCAGTTCTGTTGGAGGGTGTGTCGTACCCAGCCCGGATCCTTCGTGACACTGGAGTTTCAATCTCATTTTGGGTGAGACCCAGACCATGTAGATGTTGAGGGAAAGGAATTTGTGCTTATCAAGGGTGTCACGGGGACGTTGTCCATGCCCATAGTAGAGTGTGAGATTACCAGTGCAACTTTTAGTGGAAAAGCACAGGTTGGAATTGTGGATAGTTTGCCATTAGACGTGGAGTTGCTAATTGATAATGACCTTGTTAGGGGAGACAGAGTAAAGATCCCGGTACTGACAAAATTACCTGTGGTTGAGGACGTTCACCATGTGGTGGATGATGATATTTTCTGAGCGTGTGCTGTGACTAGGTCCATGGCACGAGTGGAGGAGAAGAGACGACCCGAAGTGTTCCCGGCCGATGTTGCTGTTTCTACTCCAGTTCAACCAGTTGATGTTACTAAGGATGGTGATTCCCTAGACAGTGTGGTTGATTTATGTGATACTTTTATGGCAGATGTTGATTCCCAGGTAGACAATGTTAATGTAAATCATGTTGCTTCAATTCAGGATAATTGTGTTCCTATTGAATCTGTGGATGTAGATGAACTCAGAAAACTGCAAGTACAGGATGATGACATTAAGAACCTTATGAATGTTGCTGTGGAGAGTTTGGAGGTTGAAAAGGGTACATGTTTCTATGTCAAAGATAATGTCTTGTGGAGGAGGTGGAGACCCTCCCAAACTAAGGTTGACGATGGTGTGTGGGATTGTCACCAGATTGTAATGCCTCAAAAGTGTAGACAGGATTTGCTATATCTTGCCCATAATACGCCATTCGCAGGTCTCTTAGGAGTGAGGAAGACCCTTCAGAGACTGCTTGCCGAGTTCTACTGGTCTACGATGGTGACAGATGTGGCTCGCTATGTGAAGTACTGTCACACCTGCCAAGTCGTGGGCCGGCCGAACCAGCCACCCACTAAAGCACCGCTAATCCCCATTCCAGCCTCTCAACCCCCATTTTCTAGATTAATCATTGACATTGTTGGTCCTTTGCCCCGTACTTCCACTAAGTTTGAGTACTTGTTAACTATTATGGATCCTTGTACAAGGTACCCTGAAGCAGTTCCCCTTCAGTCAATGAAAGCTAAGAATGTTATTAAAGCTTTATTGAATTTCTTTACCAAGTTCGGGTTGCCTCAGGAAATCCAATCTGACAATGGCAGTAATATTTGTTCCCATATGTTCCAGCAAATGTTGAGTGAGCTAGGTGTTAAGCATGTCAGGTCCAGTGCGTACCATCCCGAGACCCAGGGTGCACTAGAACGCTACCACCAGACACTCAAGAAGATGCTGCAGAAGTACTGTGCGGAACATACCAAGGACTGGGACAAGGGTCTGCCGTTCCTGTTATTCGCTACCAGGGAAGTCCCCCAAGAGAGTTTGGGCTTCTCCCCCAACGAGCTCGTGTTTGGTCACCGAGTTCGGAGTCCCTTGGGGTTGATCAAGGACACTTGGACCAGCGACAAGGACACCAGCCGGAGTCTGCCCCAGTATATTATGGACTTCCGTACCCGTATCCATGAGACTCTTCAGCAGGCCCGTGAGAACTTGAAGGTGTCCCAAGCTCGTATGAAGCAGAGGTATGATGGGAAGGCCCGCCCACGTAAGTTCCAGGTTGGTGAAGAAGTCCTCGTGTTACTACCATTTCAAGGCAAATCTCTGACCGCTCGTTATAGTGGCCCGTACGTCATCGAGAAGAGAGTCGGTGAGGTGGAATACATCGTCAACACTCCAGATCGTCGGAAGTCCCATCAGCTGTGCCACGTTAATATGCTTAAACAATACCATCGGCTACCTGGTACTGTGGCTGTGGTACAGTATGTTGCCCCTGTTGTTGCTGGGGGCGAGTGTGAAACTGAGCTGGCCTGCGATCCTGATGAGTACAGCTGGTCGATCAACGATGGAGCAGAGTCTACGTTGTCAGCCAAACTTAGCCACCTTCCTCCAGACTGTGCAGCGCAGCTGACTTCGTTACTGTCGGACTACCCGAATGTGTTTGCCAGTACTCCTGGGAGGACTGATTGGTTGCAGCACGATTTGGACGTCGGGGACTCCTCACCAGTGAAGTTGCCTCCATACCGAGTCAATCCTCGTCACCGTGAGCTGTTGCAGCAGGAGATCGACTACATGTTGGACCACCGTTTGATCTCGCCCTGTTCAAGTGAGTGGAGCTCGCCAGTGACCCTGCAACCGAAGTCCGACGGCACTGTGCGTTTCTGCATCGACTACAGGAGGGTGAATGCGGTGACTAAAACCGACACCTACCCGTTGCCCCGACTTGAAGACTGTGTTGATCGAGTGGGTGCGGCCAAGTACATAACGAAGGTAGACTTAAAGAAATGTTACTGGCAAGTTCCCTTGACCGAGCGTGCAAGGCAAGTGTCGTGCTTTGTCGCCAACGGTCAGACTTACATGTGTAACGTTATGCCATTCGGTATGAAGAATGCGCCAGCCACATTCCAACGTTTGATGAACAGTGTTATCCAAGGGCTGGACAATTGGGTTGTGTACCTAGATGATGTGGTATTGTATACAGACACCTGGGAACAGCACCTGTTGTGCTTAGGGAGTTCCTCGCTCGTCTCTCGGGTGCTAACTTGGTGGCCAACACGAAGAAATGTGATTTTGTACATGCCCAAGTTCAGTATCTCGGTTATGTTGTGGGACATGGTGTTGTTAGGCCACCCGGCTCCAAGGTTGAATCCATTAGAGACTTTCCTAGGCCCGGTAACAGACGTGAACTTCGCAGGTTCTTAAGCTGTATAGGTTATTACCGGAGGTTCCTTAAGAACTTTGCTAGTGTTGTTACCCCACTCACTGAGTTATTGAGAAAAGACCGGAAGTATGAGTGGAACAATGAGTGTGAGGAGAGTTTCCTAAGAGCTAAGGACATGCTCGTGAGCTACCCTGTGATGCTAGCTCCTAACTTCAGTAAACCGATGCAATATTTCCTTTCGGAATTTGGTTTAACTTCCATCTGTACAGATCACATAGATAAGTTCCTTTTTTAACCAGAATATTGGTAGATGTTTTATTAAAGAGATAGATAGTAGCCATATTATTATCACTTACATTAGTCAAAGTAGATTCTATACCCAGGTTGTTTATTTTCCCAGACTCTACTAAGGATAGAACACTAGTATGTGGCTGTACATGAGATGGAAGCTTTACCTTCAATTTATGGACGAAATTCGGTGTTAATATATTATTATTTGCAGCAATGGCCTTAATGATAATGGAGTCGTTTCCATCATCTGTATTATGAATATAATGAACGTTATTTGAACGTAAGTAATGGTCAGGACAATCCTGTATTGGAATACATATATTTTTGAAACGTACCATTTTATGCCTAGGGTCAATTATAATATCCTGCCTAATAATGTCTGAGAGTCCCAATACACCGTCTGTTGGTAGATCATAATTCTGTATTATATAGAATTTTATATTTATATGGTGAGCTCCCTTTACTAACCTTACAGGAAGGGTTAATATCCCTAAGACTTGTAATTTATTTCCATTTATAGCTGACAATTCTATGTCAATGGGCTTTAATTTGGTATATAACTGTTGCTGGGGATTTAAGTTGCACAATTTTTTAAAAGAAATTTCAGACAATAGTGAAACTGCCGCGCCTGTGTCTATCATTAAAGAGATGTTACAATGTAATACCTGTACAGGGATTGATAGTACATTACCGGTAGAGGCGACGACAGGTTTATATCCACAATAAATCTGTTTTTAACAAATATTGTACACTTAAAATTGCATCATATATATTTGGATATGGAATGACCATTTATTTTCTTCAATCTATCATATTTTTCAGCAAATTGTTAAAAAAAAATAATATTAATAAAATAAATCCAGAAACTGTCATAATTGCATATTTCTCAACCCAAGCTGCATACACACACACACACACACACACACACACACACACTTTCTATTTTGGAAGTTGTTCACAGCAATAAGGCTTAAGACAAAGTTAAGTCTTACAGGAAATAATTTGTACAGTCATATATACTGTATATGTGAATCTCTTTACCTTGGTGGCAAGTTTGTTTGCGGATGACACTGTATTGATGGCTGAGAGTGAAAGGGAGTTACAGAGAGTGGTAGATGAATTTCAGTCTGTGTGTAAACGAAGGAAACTGAAGGTGAATATTGGTAAAAGTAAAGTGATGGTGTTTGAGAGAGCAGGAACTGAAGTGATTGACTTTGCTACACCTTACAGAGTGGAAGTACCAACTGGGACTAAGTGTGAGATAACTCTGAAAGGTGAGAGGATGGAGGAAGTGAAGGAGTTTAAGTACCTGGGTACAGTTATGTGTAAACATGGAAGTATGTAAGGAGAAATTAGGGAGAGAGCGGTGAAGGGTAGACAGGTCATGGGATCATTGGGAAGGATTATGAAGGGTAGAAGTGTGAGTATAGAGGTGAAGAGAGGACTGAGGAACAGTATAATCCTGCCAACACTGACATATGCATCAGAGACATGGACATGGAGTAAGGCTCATCAGTCTCGGATAGGTGCTGTGGAAATGAGCTACTTGAGAGGAGCATGTGGGGTGTCTAGATGGGATGGAGAAAGTAATGAGAGTGTGTACGAGAGATGTGGTATGAGTGAGAAGGCAATTGGTATTGAGTGTGGAATGGTTGAGAGAGTGAAGCGTAATATATTGAGATGGTTTGGACATGTAGAGAGAATGCAAGGTGAGGAGTTTGTAAAGAAAGTGTATGGAAGTGTAGTTGTGGGACGTGGTGTGAGAGGCAAACCGCCAGTTAGATGGCAAAACAGAGTGGAAGAGTATGTGAAGGAGAGAAACGTAAGGGGCAGAGGAGGGTTTGAACAAGTAAGGAGGGAGTGTTGTAACAGTGAAAACTGGAGACACTTCTGCCGTGGCCACCCCCTTGGAGGGAGTTCCCGAAGGGAACGAGGCGTCAGAGCTATAGATAGATAGACAGTTGGACACATGAATGGGTGGTACAGCCCAGGTGAAAGATGGTCAATTTCTCCCAAAATCAAGTTCCTTAGTGCCACATAGGAGATGTCAGGTGCAGAAGTCAGTACTGAGGATGGTGTGTGTGTGTGTGTGTGTGTTCCTTAGTGCCAAATAGGAGACATCAGGGGTAGAAGTCAGTATTGAGGATGGTAATAAAAAGCAATTACTGTACCTGATAATAGACATTGGTTACTCAAATGGGACAAGTATCTTTCACCTGGGCTGTACCACCCATTCCTGTGTCCAACTGTACAGTATGTCACTTTCTCTCCCTCAAGATACAGAGCAGTGATGTGAGATGTGACTCGTTCTCCAGAACACCCTGGAGCTGCTTGACTCACTTACCAACACTCTGGAGACAGTCACCAACCAACCCTCTCCTGGCCTCAGTCACAGAGGTTAGTCACATATTCTTATTACCACTCTCTCAAGTTATTACTGTACACCAAATGTAACAGTCACAGAGGTTAGTCACATATTCTTATTACCACACTCTCAAGTTATTACTGTACACCAAATGTAACAGTCACAGAGGTAACAGGGTAACACTTAAGTAAGGCATTTCATTCAACACCAAAATATTAGACAGGTAGTGTGAGAATCATCTTCATGAACAACACCAAAATATATGAGAGCAGCCATTTAATAGTTTATGTTTAATAGTACATTACTTTAATCACCACAAGTCTTTGGTATATATATATATATATATATATATATATATATATATATATATATATATATATATATATATATATACAGTGCTGGCGGTTAGAAATGGCGCGAGATGACGTGAAGTCCGGCGTGCTGCCATATACCATAATTTCCGTGTGCTACTCTCTGTAGGTTAATATTATATGGGATTGTAGAAAGTAGCGATATCTGGCAACTCTACTCTAAGCTTTGTATGGGAAATTTAAACAATATAACGTGATAGTGCTTCCTTACGCTCTCAGTGGGGGGGATCCTGCAGCTCCTAATTACCCTAGTTTTTTGTGTGTATTGGTTCACTATTCCCTCCAGTTACTAACTATTATGGGTCCCAAGAAAAGACTCAAAGAACCTGACATTGCAGCTATCTGTGCTCTAGCTAAGGACAATAAAACTAATCAAGAAATCTCAGCTAACACAGGATTATCAATAACAACAGTACAGAGGTGGACAAATAAATTCTGTGCGGGCGGGAGTGACTCTATCCCACCACCATACAAATCACCAGGGCGTAAACGGAAAGTGACTGAGAGGACTTTGAGAGTTATTGGTAGACAGCTGGAGGTCCAACCTCGCATCACAAGCCGAGAATTAAAGACTAAGAACCCAGTTTTGCTGGCTGGAGTGGCTGACAGGACAGTGCGGGATTATTTCAAACGCGACTTGGGTTACAGGTGTTGCCGCGCAGTACATAAATCCTGGTTAACTGTTGTTCATCGCAAAAAAATATTAGCTTTTGCCTCTCAATATCATGACTGGGGTATTGATGAGTGGAGAAAGGTGCTGTGGTCGGATGAATCCACTTTTGAAGTTACAGATAACCAGAAAAATCGAGTGTACCGCCGACGTGGTATTGATTCCCATGACCCCAGATATCTTAACCACACAGTAAAACATCCTGATTCATTGATGGTGTGGGCCTGTTTTTCGTACTATGGTGTGGGAAAGTTGGTATTTTTACCTAAGAATGTTCGTATGAATAAAGATAATTACTTTGAACTCATACTTGATGAGCTAGACGAGTGTATGGAGAAATGCAACTCTGATTATTTTATGCAAGATGGTGCCCCTTGCCATACCGCTCATTCAATTACCAATTGGTTTGACTTCTGTGGTGTTACTCTCCTAAAACCTTGGCCAGCAAATTCACCAGACTTAAACCCAATCGAAAACTTATGGGCGTATATTAAACGGCAACTAAAGGATGGTGACACATCTTCACTTCCACGCCTTCAAGCAGCCATACAAGATATCTGGGACAATATTAACTTGGAATACCTTCATAATTTGGCTGACTTCCTTCCCAAACGACTCAACATGTTAAAAAGCAATCGAGGGTACCCTATCAGTTACTAATTTAGGTGAGTATCCTCATTAAAACTATTTTCACACAGATCATTTTCCCCTCATCAATAGGAACATGTTGTTTACATCACCGCGACATTTCTAACCTCCAGCACTGTATATATATATATTGTATGTTTCGACATTGGACATAGGCTTAATCAAGCCCGTTACCGTGGCCCAGGTCAACTGCTGCTCATACACACACGTCACGACTTCCAAACTGGTACCCAGCCACAGAGAGAGTAAGTGAGGCTAATTCCCAAATACTGCAGCTGTTATGGTACCAGTAAGGGTGTTATGGTACAGTTGGACATAGGAATTCGAGGAATAGCCCAAGTGAAAGATGGTCAATTTTTCCCAATATCATGTTCCTTAGTGCCAAATAAGAGACAACTGGGGCAAAAGTCAGTATTGAGGATGGTACTAAAAAGCAACTACCTGATAATAGACATTGGGTACTCAAATGGGACAAGTATATTTCAGCTGAGCTGTAGCACAATTCCTGTGTCCAACTGTACCAGTGAGGGTGTTATGGTATCAGTGAGGGTGTTATGGTACCAACGAGGGTGTTTTATGACGTTCAGTGGCCTTATAGTTAGTGCCTGAAACTCAAATCGGAAAAGTAAATATTCTCAAGCCCTCATGACACCAGAGAGGATCGATCTCCCTACCGTTAGGTTATGAGTCCAGAACACTAACCACTCGGACACCTTATAGTACGTTTTGTAGTTGTCACTTACTTTTTACTTTCCTTGACAGTTTCCAGCACGGTGCTGAGTGATCTGGTGAAAGTGTTACAAGTGGTGCAACACAAGGATGCCTGTCTAATGAAGGACTCTCCGTTGTTATGCCATCAAGAGCTCTCCTCCATGTCTAATGAAGGGAACTGCAGCTGCCATGAGGTCTCCGTTGTTATGCCATCAAGAGCTCTCCATCAACGGTCTCCTCCACGTCACTCCAAAGATATACTCAGAGATCATTGATGACATCACTGGTCAGTACAGAGACTAGAGTCATAATCTTTGGCTTACAGTATAGACGTCATCTGGTCGTCAATCGGATACGAAGTTCGCTTGGGTGAAACCAAGCCAAAGCAAGCGGAACTGTTCTGGTCGGACAAAAGGATTCGTAGATCCACCTTGCTGGACCCTGCTGCCAGCCACTGAAACCAAGACCAACAACGTATCCATCCAAGCTCGCCTCAGACCAGCGATTCGGTATCTTGCATAAAAGGATAGGGGGACATAACATTAAATATGGCGGCCATTAAAGATATGACAAGTAAGTTAATAGTATTATAATATATGAATTGTAGGTGGAACAGGCTGTAAAATAGAGCGATAGCAGCACAAATAAGGCTTTAAGTATAGCAATGACAGATTAGAGCAGGTGTAGAGTTCCTATTAGTCTACCATTGCTACTAAAATAGTAGTTGTTAATTATATACATTATTAATTATTAATATTTTATGTTCTCGTATCTAATTTAACTTATATGAGATAATGTGGATTGCCTAGGGGTTGTGTGATCCATTCTTGATAATTATGTAATATTATTAATGTGAAGGGAAGTCTTGTACTTCATTGTAAATCAGTTCTTGCTTGGTAAAACTATAGAATCATGCCAACTTTTTCTGTTTTTAATCAATCTTGAACTATAATAATGGAAAGGCTGGGAAAATAATTAAGGGATTTTGGTTGAGGAAAGGAAATACAAATAATGAAAAAAAAAAAAAAAAAAAAAAAAAAAAAAAAAGGACCAAACCTATACAGGAACGGACTTTGACTTTCACCGGTTCTGACTTAAACACAGTATCACTGTAGGATATAAGAGGTCCACCTTCATGTGTATTTCAAATGTGATTGCAGTAATTTAGTTCATAATAGCACAAACAATATTGCAGCTTTCCAAAGCCCAAAGTCCAGGTATAACGCCCAGGTTAGGCCTGAGTAGTCGGCTATAACTTTGGGGTAAATTTACAGAAGAACTGGGTACACTATAGTGTATATTTTTTAGTATCATTACTCACTATTTTGGACTATTTCAACACACTTTTCAATTCATATATGGTGTTTCTATCGGAGATGCCCCGTTTTACATATTTATTATGATTTGGAAATTAGTCTGACCTGACCTAACCTAGACCACAGCAGAATACCGGGACTTAACCTAGGTAACCTAATGGGATATAACTGGTGTAAACTATCATAAAGTGACTGGGGCAAATTTCTGGGATCTAGCCGGATGTGGTAACACTGTGCGATCCTAGCCAAAAACCCAGTTATTGTGTATTAATAACAACTTTAGTTCTGGTAAGTTGCCTGGTTAAATACACGTAATCTGCATCGGTTTTGATTTGATTAGTAGGTTAGGTCCGGGCAAAAAAAAAGATAGTCATTGCTCACAATTTGAAAAATAAAATTAATACAAGAAAAAATAGGCATGCAATGTTTAAAATGTTAGGAAATTATAGGTGGACATAAAAAAATGCAGACAGTTTATTCTCTTCCTTTCAGCTGTTTCCAACCATAGTAGTAGGATACTACATTATATCCCTCACTTCCAGGACAACGTGTGTATACTGCGAGAGCATTCGATGACCCCACGGATGCATGTACTGTAGGTGTATGGAGTCCCGTACAGGTGAAGCAGAGGTTATGGACCCTCTGATGGATTCACCTCCTCTACTGTCACCCATCCCTTCTACCTCCTTTGGTGAGAATAGAGGTTGTAATGTGTTTTTAGCAAGCACAGACAGGTCATTGCAACCATATATTAATATTACCGTATTTAACATGATCAAACTAATGTAATCTACAATCATTTGCAAAAATACAGTTTAACAATACTATCAAGTACTGTATGCTTTGATATTTATATGCAAGGGTTTCTTGTAGATGTTGCCTAGACCGCAACAGACTTCTAGGATTTAACCTGGGCAAAATACTGGGAAATAACCTTGATAAAGTAACCAGGGCCTAACTGGAGCAAACTACCGGCACCTAACCAGAGCAACGAATGGCACTTAACCTTGTTAAACTACCATGACCTAACCGGGGCAAAGAACTGGGACCTAGCCAGACACTGCTACAGAACAGCAATAAATTCCATAAAATAATTAGGTTAGGTCTAACTAATTCAATAACTTTCTTACCGTTATATAGGGAGAGGTAAATTTTGTACTACATTGCAAATTTAATTTATTAAGCATGTATGTTTAATATGTCAAGTACCAGATACTGTATTCCCTTCTTTAACTGTTTCTTACCATGGTAGGTTACTACATTAAATTATTTACTTCCAGGACTGTGTGTGTGTACTGTCAACGTGCATTCGATGACCCAAAGGATGCCTGTAGTTGCATACAGTCCCATTTAGTTGAAGCACAAGCGGAGTCTTCCTTCAGAGCAGTTCAGTTTCCTTAATTAACAATGGCACTCCTCTTGTTGTCTCATTGATACTAACTAGTACTTTACAAATGTTACTGGTACAATAACCAAGGAAGAGCATAAGGGAGAGATGAAGCATGTCCAAACCACCTCAATGTATTACACTTCACTCTCAACCACACCACACTCATTACCAATTGCCTTCTCACTCATACCACATCTCTCATACACACTCTCATTACTTTCTCCGTCCCACCTTGTAAGTCCACATGCACCTCTCAAGTAACTCATTTATACTGCACCTATTCTAGACTGATGAGCCCTACTCCATTATACGCTATACATATGCATTTAAAACATTTTTAATTACATTATTTTTTATTTTTTTAATTACATTAATTTTTTTTTATTAATAACATTAAAATGTCGCCGCCGCCGCCGCCATCGTTTTTTAATTTTTTTTTTTTTAATAATATATATATATAATTTTTTTTTTTTAATATATATATATATATATATATATATATATATATATATATATATATATATATATATATATATATATATATATATATATATATATATATATATATATATATATATATATATATATATATATATATATATATATATATATATATATATATATATATATATATATATATTAGTTTTTTTCATTTATATTTTAATATATATATTTTTTTTAATATATATATTTTTTTTATTAATATTTTTTTTTTTTTAGTTTTTTTTCGTCGTCGTCGTCGCCGCCGCCACCGCTGCCGCCGCCGCCGCTGCCGTCGTCGTCGTCGTCATTTATTTATTTATTTATTTATTTAATTATTTATTATAATTAGTTTTTTTTTAATAAATTAGTTGTATATTTTTTTTTATTAATTAATTATTTTTATTTTATTTTTTTAATAATTACTATTATTATTATTTTTTAATATTTTTTTTTTTTTAGTGTTTTTTCGTCGTCGTCGTCGCCGCCGCCACCACTGCCGCCGCCGCCGCTGCCGTCGTCGTCGTCGTCATTTATTTATTTATTTATTTATTTATTTATTTATTTATTTAATTATTTATTATAATTAGTTTTTTTTTTATTCAATTAGTTGTATATTTTTTTTTATTAATTAATTATTTTCATTTTATTTTTTTAATAATGACTATTATTATTATTATTATTATTTATTTTTATTTTTTTGTAATAATTAACTTTTTTTTTAATATTTTTTTTTTTTAATTATTTTTTTTATTTGATTTATTATTTTTTTTTCGTCGTCGTCGTCGCCGCCACCGCTGCCGGCGTCGTCGTCGTCATTTATTTATTTATTTATTTATTTAATTAATTAATTATTTATTATAATTAGTTTTTTTTTAATAAATTAGTTGTATATTTTTGTTTATTAATTAATTTTTTTTTTAATAATTACTATTATTATTATTTTTTAATATTTTTTTTTTTTGTAATAATTAACTTTTTTTTTTAATAATTTTTTTTTAATTAATTTTTTTATTTGATTTATTAATTTTTTTTCGTCGTCGTCGTCGTCGCCGCCGTTGCTGCCTCGCCGCCGCCCCGTCGCAACCGCCGCCGCCCCGCCGCCATCGTTTTTTAATAATTAGTTTTTTTTTTTTTAATAATGTATATATATTTTTTTAAATATATATTTTTTTTTCGATTATTTTTTTTTTTTTTTTAATAATTAACTTTTTTTTTTTATTATTATTATTATTATTATTAATATTAATTTTTTTTTTTTCGTCGTCGTCGTCGCCGCCGTCGTCGTCGTCGTCATTTATTTATTTATTTATTTATTTATTTATTTATTTATTTATTATAATTAGTTATTTTTGTTTAAATATATTATTTGTATATATTTTTTTTAATAATAATAATTATTATTATTATTATTTTAATAATTAGTCTGTTTGTTTTTTAAATAATATATATATATATTTTTAATATTTTTTTTATTGACTAATTTTTTTTGTAATAATTACTTTTTTTTTTTTTTTTTCGTCGTCGTTGCCGTCGCCGCCGCCGCCGCCGCTGCTGCCTCGCCGCTGCTGCCTCGCCGCCGCCCCGTCGCCGCCGCCGCTGCCCCGCCGCCGCCGCTGCCCCACCGCCGCTGCCGCCGCCGCCGCCCCGCCGTCGTTTTTTAATAATTAGTTTTTTTCATTTATTTTTTAATAATATATATATATATATTTTTTATTATGTATATTATTTTTTTTTTATTTTTTTTTTGTAATAATTAACTTTTTTTTTTTTTAGTTTTTTTCTATTTTTTTTTTCGTCGTCGTCGTCGCCGCCGCCACCCCTGCCGCTGCCGCCGTCATCATTTATTTTTTTATTTTTTTATTTATTTATTTATTATAATTAGTTATTTTTTTTTAAATAAATTATTTGTATTTTTTTTTTCATAATAATAATTATTATTATTATTTTAATAATTAAGTTTTTTTATTTATTTTTTTAATAATATATATATTTTTTTTAATATTTTTTTTTATTGATTAATTTTTTTTTGTAATAATTAACTTCTTTTTTTTTTTTCGTCGACGTCGTCGTCGCCGCCGCCGCCGCCCTGCCGCCGCCGTCATTTTTTAATAATTAGTTTTTTGTTTTGTTTTTTTAATAATATATATATTTTTTTTAATAATTTTTATTTATTAATTTTTTTTTTTTTTGTAATAATTAACTTTAACTTTTTGTTTATTATTATCATTATTTTTGTTTTATTATTATTATTATTTGTGTTGTCTGAGATACCTTGAAATACCCAAAGTGCTATTATTTTTTAATATATTTTGGGTTTTTTAGGTTTTTTTCGTCGTCGTCGTCGCCGCCGCCACCGCTGCCGCCGCCGCCGCTGCCGTCGTCGTCGTCGTCATTTATTTATTTATTTATTTATTTATTTATTTATTTAATTATTTATTATTATTAGTTTTTTTTTTAATAAATTATTTGTATATACTTTTTTATTGATTAATTATTTTTATTTTATTTTTTTAATAATTACTATTATTATTATTTTTTAATATATATATATATATTTTTTTGTACTAATTAACTTTTTTTTTTAATATTTTTTTTTTAATTATTTTTTTTATTTGATTTATTAATTTTCTTTCGTCGTCGTCGTCGCCGCCGCCGCTGCCGGCGTCGTCGTCGTCATTTATTTATTTATTAATTTATTTATTTAATTAATTATTTATTATAATTAGTTTTTTTTTAATAAATTAGTTGTATATTTTTGTTTATTAATTAATTTTTTTTTTTAATAATTACTATTATTATTATTTTTTAATATTTTTTTTTTTGTAATAATTAACTTTTTTTTTTAATAATTTTTTTTTAATTAATTTTTTTATTTGATTTATTAATTTTTTTTCGTCGTCGTCGTCGTCGCCGCCGTTGCTGCCTCGCCGCCGCCCCGTCGCAACCGCCGCCGCCCCGCCGCCATCGTTTTTTAATAATTAGTTTTTTTTTAATTTTAATAATGTATATATATTTTTTTAAATATATATTTTTTTTTTCGATTATCATTTTTTTTTTTTAATAATTAACTTTTTTTTTTATTATTATTATTATTATTATTATTATTAATATTTTTTTTTTTCGTCGTCGTCGTCGCCACCGCCGTTGCCGCCGCCGCCGTTTCCGCCGCCGCCGTCGTCGTCGTCATTTATTTATTTATTTATTTATCTATTTATTTATTTATTTATTATAATTAGTTATTTTTGTTTAAATATATTATTTGTATATATTTTTTTTAATAATAATAATTATTATTATTATTATTATTTTAATAATTAGTCTGTTTGTTTTTTAAATAATATATATATATTTTTTTAATATTTTTTTTATTGACTAATTTTTTTTGTAATAATTACTTCTTTTTTTTTTTTTTTTTCGTCGTCGTTGCCGTCGCCGCCGCCGCCGCCGCTGCTGCCTCGCCGCCGCCCCGTCGCCGCTGCCGTTGCTGCCTCGCCGCTGCTGCCTCGCCGCCGCCCCGTCGCCGCCGCCGCTGCCCCGCCGCCGCCGCTGCCCCACCGCCGCCGCCGCCCCACCGCCGCCGCCGCCGCCGCCGCCCCGCCGTCATTTTTTAATAATTAGTTTTTTCATTTATTTTTTAATAATATATATATATATTTTTTAATATGTATATTTTTTTTTTTTTTTTTTTTTTTTGTAATAATTAACTTTTTTTGTTTTAGTTTTTTTCTAGTTTTTTTTTCGTCGTCGTCGTCGCCGCCGCCACCCCTGCCGCTACCGCCGTCATCATTTATTTATTTATTTATTTATTTATTTATTTATTATAATTAGTTATTTTTTTTAAATAAATTATTTGTATTTTTTTTTTCATAATAATAATTATTATTATTATTTTAATAATTAAGTTTTTTTATTTATTTTTTTAATAATATATATATTTGTTTTAATATTTTTTTTTATTGATTAATTTTTTTTTGTAATAATTAACTTTTTTTTTTTTTTTTCGTCGACGTCGTCGTCGCCGCCGCCGCCGCCCTGCCGCCGCCGTCATTTTTTAATAATTAGTTTTTTTTTTTTTTTTTTAATAATATATATATTTTTTTTAATATTTTTTTTTTATTATTTTTTTTTTTTTTGTAATAATTAACTTTAACTTTTTTTTTATTATTATCATTATTTTTGTTTTATTATTATTATTATTTGTGTTGTCTGAGATACCTTGAAGTACCCAAAGTGCTATTATTTTTTAATATATTTTGTTTTTTTTAGGTTTTTTTCGTCGTCGTCGTCGCCGCCGCCACCGCTGCCGCCGCCGCCGCTGCCGTCGTCGTCGTCGTCATTTATTTATTTATTTATTTATTTATTTATTTAATTATTTATTATTATTAGTTTTTTTTTTTAATAAATTAGTTGTATATACTTTTTTATTGATTAATTATTTTTATTTTATTTTTTTAATAATTACTATTATTATTAGTTTTTAATATATATATATATATTTTTTTGTACTAAGTAACTTTTTTTTTTAACATTTTTTTTTTAATTAATTTTTTTATTTGATTTAATAATTTTTTTTCGTCGTCGTCGTCGTCGCCGCCGCCGCCGCCTCGCCGCCGACCCGCCGCCGCCGCGCTGCCGCCACCGCCTCCGCGCTGCCGCCACCGCCGCCGCCGCCGTCGTTTTTTTTTTTTTTTTTTTTTTTTTTTTAATAATATATATATATATATATTTAATTAAAAAAAAAAAAAAAATTTTTTGTAATAATTAACTTTTTTTTTTAATAATATTTTTTTATAATTAATTTTTTTATTTGATTTATTATTTTTTTTCGCCGTCGTCGTCGTCGCCGCCGACGCCCCGCCGCCGACGCCGCCGCCGCCCCGCCGCCGCCCCGCCGCCGCCGACCCGCTGCCGCCGCCCCCACCGCCGCCGCCGTTTTTTAATATATATATATATTTTTTTTAATATATATATCATCATCATCATGTTTGAAAAAATGAGCGTTTTTGAAAGTTTGGAAAGGTTGCAGTTTTTAATATACATTGATTGATGATGATGATTGATGATATATTTTTTTTAATATATATTTTTTTTGTTAATTAATTTTTCTTTGTAATAATTAACTTTCTTATTATTATTTTTTATTTATTATTATTATTTTTTATTTTTTTTCGTTGTCACCGCCGCCGCTGCCGCCACCGTCGTTTTTTAATAATTAGTTTTTTTTTATTCTTTTTCAATGATATATATATATTTTTTAATATTTTTTTTTCATTAGTTAATTTTGTTTGTAACAATTAATTTTTTTTTTTTTTTTTTTTTTTTATTCGTTGTCGTTGCAGCAGCCGCCGCCGCCACCGCCGCCGCCGCCGCTGCTGCCTCGGCGCCACCCCGTCGCAACCGCCGCCGCCCCGTGCCGCCCCGTCGCCGCCGCCGCCCCGCCGCCACCGCCGCCGTCGTTTTTTAATAATTAGTTGTTGTTTTTTAATAATATATATATATATATTTTTAAATTCCTTTTTTTTTTCGATTATTATTATTTTTTTTTAATAATTAACTTTTTTTTTATTAATATTATTATTTTATTTTTTTTCGTCGTCGTCGTCATTTATATATTTATTTATTTATTTATTTATTTATTTATTATAATTAGTTATTTTTGTTTAAATATATTATTTGTATACATATTTTTTAATAATAATTATTATTATTATTATTTTTTTAATAATTTTTTTTTTTTTTTTTTTTTTTTTAATAATATATATATATCTTTTTAATATTTTTTTTTATTGATTAATTTTTTTTTTGTAATAATTACCTTTTTTTTTTTTTTTTTTTTTTTTGTCGTCGTTGCCGTCGCCGCCGCCGCCGCTGCTGCCTCGCCATCGCCCCGTCGCTGCCACCGACGCCCCGTCGCCACCGCCGCTCCACCGCCGCCGCCGCCGCCACCGCCCCGCCGTCGTTTTTTAATAATTAGTTTTTCTCATTTATATTTTAATATATATATTTTTTTTAATATATATATTTTTATTATTATTATTTTTTTTTTTTTAGTTTTTTTTCGTCGTCGTCGTCGCCGCCGCCACCGCTGCCGCCGCCGCCGCTGCCGTCGTCGTCGTCGTCATTTATTTATTTATTTATTTATTTAATTATTTATTATAATTAGTTTTTTTTTTAATAAATTAGTTGTATATTTTTTTTTATTAATTAAATATTTTTATTTTATTTTTTTAATAATTACTATTATTATTATTTTTTGATATTTTTTTTTTTTTTTAGTTTTTTTTCGTCGTCGTCGTCGCCGCCGCCACCACTGCCGCCGCCGCCGCTGCCGTCGTCGTCGTCGTCATTTATTTATTTATTTATTTATTTATTTATTTAATTATATTTATAATTATAATTAGTTTTTTTTTTTAATAAATTAGTTGTATATTTTTTTTTATTAATTAATTATTTTTATTTTATTTTTTTAATAATGACTATTATTATTATTATTATTATTATTATTTATTTTTATTTTTTTGTAATAATTAACTTTTTTTTTTTTAATATTTTTTTTTTAATTATTTTTTTTATTTGATTTATTATTTTTTTTCGTCGTCGTCGTCGTCGCCGCCGTTGCTGCCTCGCCGCCGCCCCGTCGCAACCGCCGCCGCCCCGCCGCCATCGTTTTTTAATAATTAGTTTTTTTTTATTTTAATAATATATATATATTTTTTTAAATATATATTTTTTTTTCGATTAATTTTTTTTTTTTTTTTAATAATTAACTTTTTTTATTATTATTATTATTATTATTAATATTTTTTTTTTTTCGTCGTCGTCGTCGCCACCGCCGTTGCCGCCGCCGCCGTTGCCGCCGCCGCCGTCGTCGTCGTCATTTATTTATTTATTTATTTATTTATTTATTTATTTATTTATATATTATAATTAGTTATTTTTGTTTAAATATATTATTTGTATATATATTTTTTAATAATAATAATTATTATTATTATTTTTTTAATAATTAGTTGTTGTTGTTTTTTAAATAATATATATATATTTTTTTAATATTTTTTTTATTGACTAGTTTTTTTTGTAATAATTACTTTTTTTTTTTTTTTTTTTTCGTCGTCGTCGTCGTCGCCGCCGCCGCCGCCTCGCCGCCGACCCGCCGCCGCCGCGCTGCCGCCACCGCCTCCGCGCTGCCGCCACCGCCGCCGCCGCCGTCGTTTTTTTTTTTTTTTTTTTTTTTTTTTTAATAATATATATATATATATATTTAATTAAAAAAAAAAAAAAAAATTTTTGTAATAATTAACTTTTTTTTTTAATAATATTTTTTTATAATTAATTTTTTTATTTGATTTATTATTTTTTTTCGCCGTCGTCGTCGTCGCCGCCGACGCCCCGCCGCCGACGCCGCCGCCGCCCCGCCGCCGCCCCGCCGCCGCCGACCCGCTGCCGCCGCCCCCACCGCCGCCGCCGTTTTTTAATATATATATATTTTTTTTTTAATATATATATCATCATCATCATGTTTGAAAAAATGAGCGTTTTTGAAAGTTTGGAAAGGTTGCAGTTTTTAATATACATTGATTGATGATGATGATTGATGATATATTTTTTTTAATATATATTTTTTTTGTTAATTAATTTTTCTTTGTAATAATTAACTTTCTTATTATTATTTTTTATTTATTATTATTATTTTTTTTTTTTTTTCGTTGTCACCGCCGCCGCTGCCGCCACCGTCGTTTTTTAATAATTAGTTTTTTTTTATTCTTTTTCAATGATATATATATATTTTTTAATATTTTTTTTTCATTAGTTAATTTTGTTTGTAACAATTAATTTTTTTTTTTTTTTTTTTTTTTTATTCGTTGTCGTTGCAGCAGCCGCCGCCGCCACCGCCGCCGCCGCCGCTGCTGCCTCGGCGCCACCCCGTCGCAACCGCCGCCGCCCCGTCGCCGCCGCCGCCCCGCCGCCACCGCCGCCGTCGTTTTTTAATAATTAGTTGTTGTTTTTTAATAATATATATATATATATTTTTAAATTCCTTTTTTTTTTCGATTATTATTATTTTTTTTTAATAATTAACTTTTTTTTTATTAATATTATTATTTTATTTTTTTTCGTCGTCGTCGTCATTTATATATTTATTTATTTATTTATTTATTTATTTATTATAATTAGTTATTTTTGTTTAAATATATTATTTGTATACATATTTTTTAATAATAATTATTATTATTATTATTTTTTTAATAATTTTTTTTTTTTTTTTTTTTTTTTTAATAATATATATATATCTTTTTAATATTTTTTTTTATTGATTAATTTTTTTTTTGTAATAATTACCTTTTTTTTTTTTTTTTTTTTTTTTGTCGTCGTTGCCGTCGCCGCCGCCGCCGCTGCTGCCTCGCCATCGCCCCGTCGCTGCCACCGACGCCCCGTCGCCACCGCCGCTCCACCGCCGCCGCCGCCGCCACCGCCCCGCCGTCGTTTTTTAATAATTAGTTTTTCTCATTTATATTTTAATATATATATTTTTTTTAATATATATATTTTTATTATTATTATTTTTTTTTTTTTAGTTTTTTTTCGTCGTCGTCGTCGCCGCCGCCACCGCTGCCGCCGCCGCCGCTGCCGTCGTCGTCGTCGTCATTTATTTATTTATTTATTTATTTAATTATTTATTATAATTAGTTTTTTTTTTAATAAATTAGTTGTATATTTTTTTTTATTAATTAAATATTTTTATTTTATTTTTTTAATAATTACTATTATTATTATTTTTTGATATTTTTTTTTTTTTTTAGTTTTTTTTCGTCGTCGTCGTCGCCGCCGCCACCACTGCCGCCGCCGCCGCTGCCGTCGTCGTCGTCGTCATTTATTTATTTATTTATTTATTTATTTATTTAATTATATTTATAATTATAATTAGTTTTTTTTTTTAATAAATTAGTTGTATATTTTTTTTTATTAATTAATTATTTTTATTTTATTTTTTTAATAATGACTATTATTATTATTATTATTATTATTATTTATTTTTATTTTTTTGTAATAATTAACTTTTTTTTTTTTAATATTTTTTTTTTAATTATTTTTTTTATTTGATTTATTATTTTTTTTCGTCGTCGTCGTCGTCGCCGCCGTTGCTGCCTCGCCGCCGCCCCGTCGCAACCGCCGCCGCCCCGCCGCCATCGTTTTTTAATAATTAGTTTTTTTTTATTTTAATAATATATATATATTTTTTTAAATATATATTTTTTTTTCGATTAATTTTTTTTTTTTTTTTAATAATTAACTTTTTTTATTATTATTATTATTATTATTAATATTTTTTTTTTTTCGTCGTCGTCGTCGCCACCGCCGTTGCCGCCGCCGCCGTTGCCGCCGCCGCCGTCGTCGTCGTCATTTATTTATTTATTTATTTATTTATTTATTTATTTATTTATATATTATAATTAGTTATTTTTGTTTAAATATATTATTTGTATATATATTTTTTAATAATAATAATTATTATTATTATTTTTTTAATAATTAGTTGTTGTTGTTTTTTAAATAATATATATATATTTTTTTAATATTTTTTTTATTGACTAGTTTTTTTTGTAATAATTACTTTTTTTTTTTTTTTTTTTTCGTTGTCGTTGCCGTCGCCGCCGCCGCCGCCGCTGCTGCCTCGCCGCCGCCCCGTCGCCGCCGCCGTTGCCCCGCCGCCGCCGTTGCCCCGCCGCCGCCGCTGCCCCGCCGCCGCCGCTGCCCCACCGCCGCCGCCCCGCCGTCGTTTTTTAATAATTAGTTTTTTTCATTTATTTTTTAATAATATATATATATATTTTTTAATATATATATATTTTTTTTTTTTTTTTTTAATAATATATATATTTTTTTTAATATTTTTTTCTATTGATTAATTTTTTTTTGTAATAATTAACTTTTTTTTTTTTTTTTCGTCGACGTCGTCGTCGCCGCCGCCGCCACCCTGCCGCCGCCGTCATTTTTTAATAATTAGTTTTTTTTAGTTTTTTTTAATAATATATATATTTTTTTTAATAATTTTTTTTTATTAATTATTTTTTTTTGTAATAATTAACTTTTTTTTATTATTATCATTATTTTTGTTTTATTATTATTATTATTTGTGTTGCCTGAGATACCTTGAAGCACCCAAAGTGCTCCAATGTACCAATTAGTCACGGTTGGAAATTATAAACATAAAATATCGCTAATTCCGTTAATTCATTACGTAATTAAATAAATTATTCTATCAAAATGTAGGGAACATTATGGGGAATTTAATTATATAATAATTAATTCAAAATAATTAATAATAAATGAAATATGAACTCAAACGTGAACTACATTCTCCACCAAATCATGACGTCATTATACGATAATCAAGGAGGGGGGGTAGGGGAGTGGGATGGTGGGTATGGTGTTAGTGGGGGTAGGGGCATGGATGTGAGGGAGGGGGTATGGGTAGAGTGGATAGGGGATAGGAGGGAAGGGTAGTCAACTCAGTAACCACTTCTATGGACTGATATTAAAAGATAGATTTTGAGATATAAATCATTCTCTCTCTCTCTCTCTCTCTCTCTCTCTCTCTCTCTCTCCCCCATTACCTCTCTCTCTCTCTCCACAATTACCCCTCTCTCTCACTTTGTAATGACGTTATAATATGGTTTGGAGGAATCAGTTTACTCCAAAATTACCCAAGAGAGATCTGAGGTCCCTTGTAGTAATTTTGGAGTACATTGATTCCTTCAAAATATGTCAGGAAACAGGATTAATTAATAAATATTACAATGATATTTATCTACCCTGTTGCCTGGAATAGTTTGGAGGAATCAAGTTGCTCCAATATTGCCACCAAACCCATTTATTTCATGGGATAATTAATAAGTATTTATATATTTCTTTTTTTACTAAGGAAATTGAAACACATAATTAGTATTTATTTATTTATTATTATTATTATTATTATTGGATAGCAAGCATGAAGGAAGGAGAGAGAGAGAGAGAAAGAGAGAGAGGGAATGAGAGAATACGAATGAAGAGAGAGAGAGAGAGAGAGAGAGAGAGAGAGAGAGAGAGAGAGAGAGAGAGAGAAGGTAAGGAGGGACAACAAACACAAATATATTTTAATATCTTTATTTTTATATTTTTATATTTATATATTCATAAATTGTTTTTTAAATATCATATTAATTTTTGTATATATACACACACAGGCATACAGTCTCTCTCTCTCTCTCTCTCTCTCTCTCTCTCTCCTTTCTTTGTGCTTACTGTCCAATAATAATAATAATAGTAATAAAAAATATTAAATAATAATAATAATAATGAGTTTCAATTTCCATATTAAAAAAAAATATATATATATATAAATATTTATTAATCATCCCATGACAAAAATGGGTTTCTTATTAATTAATTATCCAATGAAATAAATAGGTTTAATATTCATTATCCCATAAAATAAATGAGTTAAATATTAATTAATAATCCCATGAAATAAATTGGTTTAATATCAATTAATAATCTCATGATATTTATGGGTTAAATATTTATCAATAATTAGTAAAGGTGTAAAGAAATAATAATAAAAAAAAATAATTCAGGTGTTGAAAAAAAAAAAATATCATGGTAACAAAAACGAAAAAATAAAATAATTAAAAATATACCATTTTCTCTTATTAATAAACTTATGAAAGTTAATGGCAATATTGGAGCAACTTGATTCCTCCAAACTATTCCAGTCAACAGGGTCAATACCATTATATTTATTAAGGAGAGAGAGAGAGAGAGAGAGAGAGAGAGAGAGAGAGAGAGAAGAGGAGGATTAGAGAAAGGGAGGATAGGGGACGATTAGAGAGAGAGAGAGAGAGCAAGAGAGAGAGAGAGAAAGAGAGAGAGAGAGAGAGGGTAGGGGAGGATGAGAGAGAGAGAGAGGTAATGGAGGGGGGTGAGGGTAGGGGAGGGGTGAGGGGTGTAAAGGAGCGGGCATGTATCCAGAGAGAGAGAGAGAGAGAGAGAGCAGTTTTGCCAGGTCTGCTTGACGAAATTTCTATAATATCCCCACTGGTACCTCTGATTTCCCATATCTAGTGAAAATTCCCCATACTTGGCATCACCTATAGAGAGAATGTTGGCTGAAAATTAATGTTTGAATGGCAGTCCATAGAAGTGGTTACTGAGTTGACTACCCCTCCCCCCTACCCCTCATCCACTCTACCCATACCCCCTCCCTCACATCCATGCCCCTACCCCCACTAACACCATACCCACCATCCCACTCCCCTACCCCCCCACCATGATTATCGTATAATGACGTCATGATTTGGTATCGAATGTAGTTCATGTTTGAGTTCATATTTCATTTATTATTAATTATTTTGAATTCATTATTATACAATTAAATTTCCCATAATGTTCCCTACATTTTGATATAATAGTTTCTTTAATCACATAATTAATTAACGAAATTAGCGAATATTTTCTATTTATAATTTCCAACCGTGACTAATTGGTACATTGGAGCACCTTGAGTCCTCCAAGGTATCTCAGGCAACACAATTTAATGCAGGAATAATACAGTTTGGAGGAATCAGTTTGCTCCACAATTACTCTATGGAAATCTGGGTTCCTTCATAGTACTTTGATTCCTCCAAATTATATTAGTAAAGAAAATTAATTAACAAATATAATGGTATTAATCCTGTTGTATGGAATAGTTTGGAGGAATCCAATTGGTCAAGTATTACCACAAACAAACCCACAGCTTCGAATTAATTAGCTTCGAATGAATCAACTTGATGAACTGTTTTAGAAGGGGTGTAGGGATGGTGGGGTGTATTAGGGGTGTATGGGGGGGGGGTAGGGAAGGGTTTGGGTTGGGTGGTTGGAGAGATGTAGGGGTGGTAGCTTCGAATGAACGTGTTTCGAATGTGTGAATCAGCTTCGAAGCTACCACCCCTACACCTCACCAACCACCCAACCCAAACCCTTCCCTACCCCCCCCCCCATACACCCCCATACACCCCTAATACACCACACATCCCTACACCCTCTATATAATGGTTCACCAAGTTGATTCATTCGAAGCTAATTAATTCGAAGCTGTAGTGTTGGTTGTGGTAATACTTGACCAATTGGATTCCTCCAAACTATTCCATACAACAGCATTGATACCATTATATTTATTAATTAATTCTGTTTCCTGACATACTTTGGATGAATCAAAGTGCAATAAAGGACTCCAGATTTCCATAGATTAATTGTGGAGCAAACTGATTCCTCCAAACTGTATTATACCTGCATTAAGTTGTGTTGCCTGAGATACCTTGAAGCACCCAAAGTGCTCCAATGTACCAATTAGTCACGGTTGGAAATTATAAACATAAAATATCGCTAATTCCGTTAATTCATTACGTAATTAAATAAATTATTCTATCAAAATGTAGGGAACATTATGGGGAATTTAATTATATAATAATTAATTCAAAATAATTAATAATAAATGAAATATGAACTCAAACGTGAACTACATTCTCCACCAAATCATGACGTCATTATACGATAATCAAGGAGGGGGGGTAGGGGAGTGGGATGGTGGGTATGGTGTTAGTGGGGGTAGGGGCATGGATGTGAGGGAGGGGGTATGGGTAGAGTGGATGAGGGGTAGGGGGGAGGGGTAGTCAACTCAGTAACCACTTCTATGGACTGCCATTCAAACATTAATTTTCAGCCAACATTCTCTCTATAGGTGATGCCAAGTATGGGGAATTTTCACTAGATATGGGAAATCAGAGGTACCAGTGGGGATATTATAGAAATTTCGTCAAGCAGACCTGGCAACACTGCTCTCTCTCTCTCTCTCTCTCTCTCTACACACACACACATATCTGCCCTCCTTTACACCCCACCCCCCTCCCCCTCCATTACCTCTCTCTCTCTCTCTCTCTCTCTCTCTCTCTCTCTCTCTGTAATGACGTCATAATATGGTTTGGAGGAATCAGTTTACTCCAAAATTACCCTAGAGAGATCTGAGGTCCCTTGTAGTAACTTTGGAGTACATTGATTCCTCCAAAATATGTCAGGAAACAGGATTAATTAATAAATATTATAATGGTATCTATCTACCCGGTTGCCTGGAATAGTTTGGAGGAATCAAGTTGCTCCAATATTGCCACCAAACCCATTTATTTCATGGGATAATTAATATGTATTTATATATTTCTTTTTGACTAAGGAAATTGAAACACATAATTATTATATTATTATTATTATTATTATTATTATTGGATAGCAAGCATGAAGGGAGAGAGAGAGAGAGAAAGAAAGAGAGGGAATAAGAGAATACTAATTTGGAAAGGGAGAGAAAGAGAAAATACGAAGGTTGTTCCGGTTTCACCTTCATTAGAGGGCTACTTATAATAACTTACTTAATAGGCCTACTTACTTATATGAGTCACTAAGACACTCACTATTGATGCTCCAATACTGCTAACCTAAGCTTGAACGGGAAGAGAACGGGACTCACTCTCTGTGGGAACCACTAACACGTTAGCATAAAGTGACGACACAGGTCATATGATACACAAGGGACGTGCCCTAGTTGCGCTCCTATAGCCTCAAGCTACTGATAACCAATCCGATAACAAGTTACTCTAGCGTGTAATCTCTCTTAAAGTTAGCTCCCTAGCCTAACTTAATCCGTACATATTGTGACTCTGTACACTAACTCGTGTTACAAATAAAATGTGAGTAAACTACTTTAACCTTGTTGTATCTTCTCAAACCATAATAGTTATAGAAAACCTAATAATTAAAATCAAACTCCGAAGAGACAACAAAGACAACAATAACAACAAACCAGTCACTAGCCACACTACCTACATCGACTCATGTTAGGTAGTAAGTCTTTCTTACACCAGAACATTTGGTGAACAGCGGTGAGGATACGAAATAAATGGTTTATAATAAAAGAGAAAAACAAAGTTACAAAAGCAAGGAATCCGAGAAAAGAGCACAAAATAATTAAAGGGTAAAACAAGAGAAAGTAAGAGAAGTGAAGTTAAGAGAGAGAGAGTGAAGAAGAAGTTACAGGAGTGAGACGTGAGTGAGAGCGAGAGGTCACACTGGGTCAACCCAACTCAGCACCTCAAACCACAACAAAAACTAGCCTCTCTCCACCCTTCATTACAGTAGACAATGGTGACGTCATCACACCACACAATCGTGGCTATTACGTCATCGTTATATTCATTGTCACTCTGCCAGCTGATCTTAACCACAACAACAACAACTACCATACTTCATCACACAAGGAAGGACGTAGGCGTGGTTATGGTACGGCATCACTATACCTTCTATACTCAACCATACAGTATAGCCAAGGGAAGTGATAGAACTTCAACTTCATCTTACGGGATTATAACTCACAACTCACAACTCAGTGCAACACGACTAGGAAAGACGTAGGTCTGGTTATGGTACGTCATCGCGACTACAACTGAAATAACAACCTACTACAAACAACGTTTATTCCAATAATATGGTCAGTGCTAGGTACATATAATTATATATTACAAATATATAACACACACAATCCTACATCATCACACTAGGATATAATATTATATGTACACGTATTTAACAATATTTCCTCATTACACATTCTATGTATTCATAATTGTGAGTATTAATATGTGCGTATGCCTTCACGTATATATACAGATGTGTTCTTGTTATTCTTCAAGCAAAAGTGACAGGGAATGAGTGAAAGAATACGTATACTACCGCACTATAACTAACACTAGTTAAGCAAGCGAACACGTAGCTTGGCAATACTAACAAAGTAGTGAAAGCTTAGTTGATTCAACCGAGATAACTAATTAAAGTGTAAGTATTATGCAAAGTGCAACTTCTCTCTTGAGTAAAAATATTATTGCACTAGATTTAGATATACAAGGTAGAGAATTAACCACTAATACTCTTCCTACTAAATCTACATAATTAACTGACTCGTTACTAATAACCTACACCTGATAACACTTAGTAACTTCACCTAGTAACACGAGATCAGAACGTACTTATTCTACGGCTTCACAAACTAACACTTCATCAACAAAATAGCAATTAACACTTCATCATACACCGTGGCAACGAATAATAACTCTACAACAACAACAATGCCAACTAATAATAACACTTCATCTACTATTATTAATGTTTCATCCCAAACTCATGCAGTGAAATCAATCACTTGGGACATTGTAACTTATATTATCCATATTTTTCTTCATGTTGTAATTTTCATGTGCATATTCCATTTACTACAGACTACAAATGACAACATAAGTTTCGTAAGTGGACATAGTAAACCAGACTTCATTGCTAGGACATTACTGACTGCAACTGCACTCACCCATCCAGATATCTTATTTAATTTTCTTTTGTGTTGTGAAAGCCTCATAGATGTTATCGGTAGGGGGCAGTTAGGCAGTCCACTAGCAGGGGTACACAGAATGGTTAGAAGTATAGTGAGTAATTGTGCAACAGTCAAACTAAGTATGACTCTAGCGTTAGCAGGTTCGACCATTAGCCATGCTAAACAACTCTTGTGGGGGTCAGAGTGGTTGAACAAACAAGTAAATGTACCTAGAACCCTACCTGTAGCTGTAAACACACACACAAACACCCAACCAAGCACTTCACACACACCACACACTACAAACTTCACACCACAGAGCGCGAAGAAGCCTTATTGTATGATCTGTAGGAAATATGGACACAGCCTAGAAAAATGTTACTTTAATAAGAATAATCTCTCAAATGCCAAAAGTATGGATAATAATAATAATGTAGTAAGTAAAAGTGACAACAAGCCAAGTAATCAGTTTTGCATTATTCATAACAGTGTGACACATAACACAGATAAATGTAGAGTAACGTTGAATGCCAGGTATGAAGTCAATAACAAATGTGCAAAAACAGGTGAAGATTTTAACAAACAAAACACTTCACATTAATCACCTAATAAATAAATATACTTGTTGCTGCTTTGGGTAAAGTGGATATTCTTTCACTTCCTTGTAACATGGGGAATACAAATGTTTCTCTAGCTGTAGATACAGGAGCTTGTGTCTCCTTTACTTTCTGAAGTAACATTTAAACGGCTGTTAAGGAAAAACCCGCAGTAACGATGGACTATCCAGCCATCAGATTTAAAAATTTAACTACCTTATCTGGTAGTAGACTAGTCACTAAAGGAATAGTACAATTTCCTATCACACTTTCATTAAGTAGTCATAGACTAGAATGTACCTTCTATAACTGTGAAAACTTCAGTTTACCAACTGATGGTCTATTGAGTAAAAAGAATTAATCGAACATAACCTTGACATTGCAATCTCACTGAGAGACTGATGGAAGTGACAGGGAATAAAGTTGGGGAGGAACAGGGAGGGTTCAGAAAGGGTAGAGGATGTGTGGACCAGATATTTGCGCTAAAATCGATAGTGGAGAAATATATAGGGAAGGGTAAGAAGTTGTATGCTGCCTTCATGGACTTGGAGAAGGCATACGATAGGGTTGATAGGAGAGCTATGTCAGAGGTGTTGAGAATATATGGTGTTGGGGGATCTCTACTGAAAGGTATTGAGGCTTTTTATACAGATGCAAAAGCATGTGTGCGGGTAGAGGGTGATCTGAGTGAGAGTTTTAATATTAGTATAGGGCTGAGACAGGGATGTGTTATGTCACCATGGTTGTTCAATATATATGGATGGGTGTATGAGAGAGATGAAAGCCAAAGTGAATGGTCTGAGGGTGAAGTTGAGGCTGAATGAAGTAAATTGGTCCTTGGCAGCAAGTTTGTTTGCAGATGACACTGTGCTGATGGCTGAGAGTGAAAGGGAGTTGCAGAGTGTGGTGGACGAATTTCAGTCTGTATGTAAGCGAAGGAAACTGAAGGTGAATGTGGGTAAAAGTAAAGTGATGGTGTTTGAGAGAGCAGAAACTGAAGTGATTGACTTTGCTACACCTTACAGAGTGGAAGTACCAACTGGGACGAAGTGTGAGATAACCCTGAGGGGTGAGAGGATGGAGGAAGTGAAGGAGTTTAAGTACCTGGGGACAGTTATGTGTAAACATGGAAGTATGGAAGGAGAAATTAGGGAGAGAGCAGTGAAGGGTAGACAGGTCATAGGATCACTGGGGAGGATAATGAAAGGTAGAAGTGTGAGTATGGAAGTGAAAAGGGGACTGCGAAATAATATTGTCACGAGTCAGAAATTGACTCGTGACATATTAGTCAATGTGAAGCAGAGATAAGTGGAAGATAATATCTTCACTACCATATTATGTCACATCGTCCTTTATATTCAGTGGGAGATGAATATCTCTGCTACACATCCATACTATTGTCATTATGTTTAGTGACATCTTTACTATTGGATAGAAGATGTCACTACTTTAATTATAATGTAAGAATTAGGAAGTTATGTAACGTTCCTAGTTACTTTCCCGGTTAACTATGAAATACATATACAAATTGTAACCTGTGGAAGAAAGACACCTTTTGATCTTTGACCTTTGACCAAATAATAAACATAAAGGAAAGAGTTCTTTCTTTAAACCTTGCTAACTCGTGAGAGAAGGTGAGTACGTGGGAATTATAATGCATATATATCGTAGACACCCATAGAAATAAATAATTGTTGATAAACCCCGAAAAGGTTTGTTACAAATATAATCTTGCCAACACTGACGTATGCGTCGGAGACATGGAAATGGATTAGGGCTCATCAGTCAAGAATAGGTGCTGTGGAAATGAGTTATCTGAGAGGTGCATGTGGACTGACAAGGTGGGATGGAAAAAGTAATGAGAGTGTGTATAAGAGATGTGGTATGAGTGAGAAGGCAATTGGTATTGAGTGTGGAGTGGTTGAGAGAGTGAAACGTAATACTTTGAGGTGGTTTGGACATGTAGAGAGAATGCAAGGTGAGGAGTTTGTAAAGAAGGTGTATGGAAGTGAAGTTGTGGGACGTGGTGTGAGAGGCAGACCACCAGTTAGATGGCAGAACAGAGTGGAAGAGTATGTAAAGGAGAGAAACATGAGGGGGAGGGGAGGGCTTGAACAAGTAAGGAGGGAGTGTTTGAACAGGGAAGACTGGAGACTTTTCTGCCGTGGCCACCCCCTTCGGGGGAGTTCCCGGAGGGAACGAGGCGTCAGAGCTATAGATAGAATAGATAGATAGTTAATTATCTTTCAAGGTCGGCTGTACCCATGTTGACCTTTGAGTCATCAGTCACCAGCCAGCTGGGTAATGGGACACTCAAAGGAGAATGTGACTCACACATTAAACTGTCAGGCACAGTCAAAAGTATTACTCATTTACCAAGTAAAGGGTTTGCTATCATTAAGGTACAAGTGAAAGGTGATAATTGAAGGAAATCAAACCATATCCTTAAGTGAAACATGTAGAATAATAATTTATTAATCTCGGTATGTCCATAATTTCTCTGATACAAGGAGACAACTTCATTGAAGCTCTAATTTTTAACAAGGTTAATCTGGCAGTAAACATTAAACCAGGTACTTATATAAGTAACTTTCTTGTGTTTATTAAACCCATAGAGTTGAAAAAGAATCACCTCCCTTAGCCAACATACACATTGTTGATGAATTGCAATTTAAGAACACTACTAATGAATTAAGTGAGCAAATAAAAGTAAATGATATTCCTTCACATCGCACTCAGGTCGGCTATTGCCTTACCTGGTGAGCGGTTGGGGAAAACAACACTAGTAAAACATCACATAAAATTAACTGACACAGATCCAGTATATGTTAAAGCTTACAGATTACCTCATAGTCAGAGGCAAATAATGAATAAAATGGTGGATGATATGTCAAAAGAGGGAATCATTGAACCTTCAAACAGTCCTTATAACTGCCCATTATTTTTAGTAACTAAGAACACAGGTGATTTCCGTCCTGTTATAAATTTTAGGATGATAAATGAGAAAACTGTCAAGGATAGGTACCCATTACCTGTGCTTAATTAAAGATATCCTCAGGGAGATTGGGGAAAATAACCGAGTCTTTACTAGTCTTGACTTAGTGGATATTGGCAAGTAGAATTAAATGACCAATACAAACCTGCATACCCAGATGACTTAATTATTGTCAGCCTGATGTAAATTCACACCTTCAGAACTGGATAGAGTTTTTCAGCGACTGCAGGATGTTGGATTAAAGGTTAAGGCTGAAATAGAGTTTTTTGGGTCATAAAGTAAATAGTAAAGGAATTCACACTTTGGATTCCAAGATAAAAGCAGTAACGAAATTTTCTCAACCTACTACAGTAAAGTAAATAAGGAGTTTCCTTGGATTAGGTTCATATAACAAGTCATTCATAATGAATTTTGCTAAAATAGCCAACCCACTAATAAGACTCCTGAAGAAAGATATCGAATTAAGTGGTCACAAACAGAGTAGGATAGCTTGATCAGTTAAACTTAGCTTACATTCTACTCCTATCTTAAGTTACCCAGAACCTTCCGTTTTCTCTCTGTACTGAAGCATCAAACGATGGTTTACGCCCTGTCCTTATGCAGCATATCATAGAAGGATGTTGCAGGGCTTGTGTGTATCCCAGTCGGGTGGTGAAGGATACAGAGAAGAAATATAGCTTCACGAATTTGGAGACTATGGCGGTGGTTTGGGCCTTAAATACCTTCAGAGAAATAATTCTAGGGTATCCTTTCACCGTATTCAGGGTAAAAATTTGACAGGTCAATTAGCCAAATGGTATCTAACAATATCAGAATTTCAGCCTACAATCTTCCAGGGCGTTTTAATAGAGTTGCGGATGCTTTCATCTCGCAATGTATCAGCTGCTGCTGTTATTCCCACTAACAGTGATGTAGACTTCAACGTGGAACTTGTTAATACTGAACAAAAGAAAGACAAATTTTGGTCATGATTCATTCATGCTTTGGTTTCAGGTGACGAGACTAACCTACCGGAGTTACCCATTCCACTAACACAGTTTGAGGTAATAGATGACACTTTGTTCAGGAAACTTGAGAAACAAACTAACATTTCTTCACAAGTAGTAGTCCCTGATACACTAATCAAGACTGTACTAACACTAATGCATAATCATCCACAAGCCGGACACCCGGGTAGAGATCGCTGTATAGCGAAACTAGACTTAAAATATTTTGGTTCACTCTCCGCATCGACGTGGAGAAACCTATCAAGAATTGTGAATCGTGTCATGCTCATAAAGGTAATACAATGGGCTCAGCTCCTATTTTAAATTACCCAATACCTGAAAAACAAGGGATGTAGTTGGTATAAATATACTAAGCTTACCAATGAGTCATCACGGCTCTAAAATATAGTCTTGTATGTATAGACCATTTCACACATTATGTGGTCATTATTCCTTTGCAGACAAAATCAGCAGAAGAGGTTGCAAACAAGCTCGTAACGAATTTAATTTGTGATATTAACCGACAATGGTAAAGAAGTTACTAATAATTTGTTGCGCAACATATGTGATCAATATCATATAAAGCAAACTTTTATTACAGCATATCATCCAGCCAGCAGCAATCTCACAGAAAGATCAAATCGCAAGATACTCGAAGTTTTGTGACATGTGGCTAATCCTATGCACGGATCATGGGAAGACTGGAATTCTTTACAGCTGCCTCCATTAAAGGTTCCATAAACTCATCAGTGGGCAAGTCCCCGCATTATATTCTATATGGAACAGACAAACGACTTCCATATGACATCATTACTGGAAATTTTCCTCCAGCATATAATATGGATGACTACAAGTGTTTAATAACATCCATAAGGAAGTCAGGAATCATTTAAAAGGTAGTAGGCAGGAGATGTTGATCAAACAACATACTCAAGCTGTGAAGATAGATATTGCTGTAGGGGAAAATGTCATGATAAAATCCCCAGAAAGAGTATCAAAGTTAACTCCAAAGTTTGTTGGTCCGTATGAAATAATCGACATCCCCATTAAAATAAAATTAAAATAAAAGGTATAAAAACGGGAAAGGTACAAATAGTGCATGTAGATAGGAGTAAACAGATAAACTTAAATGAACCATCTACAATATAAACAGCACAAGCACAAGAAATACTAAACTCCACTCCCACATATCTGTCTTCAAACACACACACAGACAAAAACTAAGGTCTGCAACACAAACAAAATAATGACATTTCTTACAGATGGGAAACAAGATTCTATTACTGTTTTTGCTAGGTATAGCGCGTGTTACACTTGCCGAACAAACAGCAGTTACAGCCCAAGTACTGAAAGCAGGTGCTTTGGTTGAATATAGTGTAAAAGTCTTGATAGTGGAAGATTTAGTTACTGTACAACTGGAAGTTCACGGATTACTTAACATGCCAGAGATAATCTTAAACCTTGAACAGCATGTATCAGACTTATACCGACATATAGAAGCTGTCAAAACACACGTAAATAACTTTTTATAAAAACCAGGATTTGAATACTAGATAGGATGTTACAACTAAACCATTTCTAGCATACTTCTATAATACCACTAGACCTGTAAAAATGACACTACAGTTACAAACTAACAGGGTGGATAGGCTAGTAAAATTAATATTACATAATATGAAGTTAACATTTCCCGAAGAAACACACAAGGTGCGGCAATCTGCTCATGCTCGTCGTCAGAGACGTGGCTTTTTTTAGTTCACGGGACTGTTAAGCAAACAATTGTTTGGCGCCGCAATGGCCGACGATGTCACTGCTTTAGGTAGGAAATTAGGAGAAGTAACTACTGCCCTAGGACAACAGCATAGAACTGTTATTCAAACCTATGAGGCTCTCCAACACCTAAAACAAAACAAAAACTCATGAAACAATTGTCTTCTTATACGAACTAATTAACCAACTATCTTCTGTGGTAAGCCAATTAATTGGAATAATACCTAACATTGAACACATCCAATTAATTAGTGAGTACATAGCAGCCATTGACATAGCTGTTAGGGAACTTAATGATTTAAATAAAGTAGTTATAAGTAACTTGGTAGATACTGGATTGGGTAGAGTAAACTCGAAGTTATTACCTCTATGGCAGTCGCAGGCAGCAGTGGATTGATTGATAGGTAGTAGGCGCCGCAACATCGAGGTCCTATAGCGCCAGAAAAAGGTGATAGAGAGGTGTGACAGCAAGCAGATTTTTTTTTTTTTTTTAATTGATGGATATTAGGCACCGCAACATCGAGGTCCTATAGCGCCAGAAAAAGATGATAGAGAGGTGTGACAGCAAGCAGGAAGGAAAAAAAATGAAAAGAAGGATAGTTGAAGAACTGAAAGATGGGAACTATTTAGTCTGGTCTCTCACTGGCGACCTTCCTAGCATGGGAAGCCCTCTCTCCCCGATATCGGGGCAGAGCAGGGGGCATAGCCCCCTCTAGTCTAGCTCGCCAGGTCTCAGAGACACACAAGCCCCCCCACCTCGGCAAGGCGGTTCCCGTTAAGGGGGGGGGGGCAGCAGTGGAAATAGCTATAAAAACTTAAAAGCTTAACCCTATGTTTACCGTATCTGACGTGGAATATTACTACTCTACCATTGGACTCATTCTAACTGAGACAAGATTCTATTACTGTTTTTGCTGGGTATAGCACTTGTTACACTTGCCCAACAAAAAGCAGTTACAGCCCAAGTACTTTGGCCAGGTATTTTGGTTGAACATAGAGGAAAAGTCTTAAATATTCCTTAAAAGTCAAAAACGTCAATTAATAATTGGGAATTACGACCATTTCCAATTAGAGTAAATAATACTCTGCTGGTTGTAGACAAGTCATACATAGTCTCATCTGAAGATTATACTGCCATAGACACTTTGGAAAAACATTCATTGGATGACTGTCGCACATCATATTTACACTTGCATGTACTGTATGTTCTGCTTATATGTTTACTTAGAGTTTAGCAAACAAGGCACAGTGTGAACTTTCATTCATAATGCCAGACTCAACTCTTCCCACATCTTACTGTACTTTCAAAACTGTCAGTAATACTTCCTACCATGAGCACTTCAGTACTAACCACTACTACTATACAAACAGAGAATAAGTGTGATATTAATTAGCAATGGTAAGTCCAACAAGTTTGGGTGGATGGTTATTATATGGCTCAGGGTCATCACCATAAAGATTTTGTGTCCACACTTTCTACAGAGTTAACATCACTTAACCTTGTAGAAAACATCTCTATAGATAAAATAAAATTTTGTTTCAGATAAAATAAAGTTCCTTCAATTTTTAATAGACTCAGAGTTTACCTCAAAGTTGGATAATAAATTACCTTTACATCTCTCAAGAGAATTTGTATTACCTCAACACATCATACCTGCACTAATGTTAATTGTTGTACTATTGTATTTAGCTGGTGTATACGGAAGGTGTACGTTTGGTACCAACAATTATTAGCTCGCGAACGCAAAGACAAGTGTCACAAGGTAATGAGGATACAAATGTATAGGCTAATTACACACCACTACACATTTAGATAGGATGTATTACCCATAATGTATATTGGACATGTAATAATCATTATTATCTGTAGACATAATAAAGTCCATCTACAGATTACATGTATTCAAATAATAATAATATATATTGTGCATGTTATAAAATTACCTGTGGAAATAATAAAATAAAACAAGCTATAGGTTGTATGTATCAAACTAAGTATATATATTATATATGTATGTAATCATTGTTCCTTCGAGGGCGAAGGATGGTAGTGGCCGAGCATTGTTCCGGTTAGACCTACATCTAGGTGGCTACTTATAATCACTTACATACTGTACTACTTACTTACATGAGTCCCTCAGACATCACATGCTGACCTAAGCTTGAACGGGAAGAGAACAGGGTACAACTCACTATGAGACCCACTAACACCTCAGCATATAATGACGACACAGGGCCTCCTCTTGCGCCCTATAGCTTCAGTTAGCTAGTGACAACCACACCGTTAACAGGTTACATTAGCATATAATCTCTATCTTAAAGTTAGCACCCTAGCCTAACTTAGCCTGTGCATAGCTACATATTATGACTCTGTAGACTAACTCGTGTTATTAATAAAAAGTGAGTAAACTACTTAATCTTGCTTGTATCTTCTCAAACCATATACTTATAGAAAACCTTATAATATAAAATCAAACTCCGAAGAGACATCAAAAACACTACAAAGACAAACCAGTCGCCAACCCCCCTACCTACATCGACTCATCTACCTGGAGTAAGTTAAGTCTTTCTTACACCAAAACCCTTCTCTTGTCAACCCTTGCTCTGCCCCAATATCGGGGAGAGAGGGTTTCCCATGCTAGGAAGGTCGCTAGTGAGAGACCAGACTAAACAGTTCCCATCTTTCAGTTCTTCAACTGTCCCTCCTTTCATTTTATTTCCTTCCTGCTTGCTGTCACACCTCTCTATCACCTTTTTCTGGCGCTATAGGACCTCGATGTTGCGGCGCCTAATATACATCAATTAAAAAAAAAATCTCTTGTCAAAATGTTTAAGTAAATAACATCAATTTTATGGTTTCTTATGCATTTCCAATCGTTCTAAAAATATATAGCATGATCAGGAGGAATCAGAAGCATCCAATGTTTATACACGATCACAGGGACCTTAATCTCATGCTATAGAAAAAGAACTAACTCTAAAATGTTTCATGAATATCTTCCTTCCCTGGACACTTCAACTGGACACACTGACTGCACGGACATTACTTCTCTTACCCGCTACCTTCTTATTTCCATCCTGATATCACACACACACACACACACACACACATTTTCCCTGAGAGGAGTGAAACCGTCCACTTACAAGTTACCAGAATGTGTGTGTGTGTTTTATTTTTTTACGAGTGAGTTTACGAGCTCCGAGTTTCTCTCTGCAATGTCATGGGACCTGGAGCTGACCCCTAACTTGACCCCCTCCCCTTCTCTCCTCCCTCCTGACCCCTAACTTGACCCCCTCCCTTCTCTCCTCCCTCCTGACCCCTAACTTGACCCCCTCCCCTTCTCTCCTCCCTCCTGGCCTCTAACTTGACCCCCTCCCCTTCTCTCCTCCCTCCTGGCCTCTAACTTGACCCCCTCCCCTTCTCTCCTCCCTCCTGGCCTCTAACTTGACCCCCTCCCCTTCTCTCCTCCCTCCTGGCCTCTAACTTGACCCCCTCCCCTTCTCTCCTCCCTCTTGGCCTCTAACTTGACCCCCTCCCCCCTCTATTCTCTCGTGGCCCCCATATTGTGATTCACACTGGAGATTGTCACACTGGACTAATCTTTATACTACATAACTGTTAAATTATGTTTATGAGAGTGAATTATAAAACACTGGATAGAAATAATAGTAGGTTGAAGATAAATAGATGTTCATGCTTAAATTTAATATATATATATATATATTAGAGAGAGAGAGAGAGAGAGAGAGAGAGAGAGAGAGAGAGAGAGAGAGAGAGAGAGAGAGAGAGAGAGAGAGAAGGAGGTGTGATAAAGGAGACATGTTGTGTTGAGTATTCACGTGCCTCCACACTTACTTCTCTATATTGGCTTCCCTCCCTCTCTCCCATATATTATTCCTCCCTTCCTCTCCTGTGTTTCCTTCCTCCCTCCGTCCTGTTCATTTTACCTCGCTCTCTCCCTTTCTCCCATATTATTCCTTTCCACCTTTCCTCTTCTAAATGTACTTTCCTTCCCCATATTTTCCCTCTTTTCCTTTCTTATTTATTCCTTTCTCCTCTCTCTCCACAGTGTATCTTTCTTTCTCCGTTATGTATCTCCCTCCCTCCCCTGTCTTCTTCTCTCCTCCCTTCTATCTCTACTCTTTATCTCATTCCCGACCTCCTTCCCCGTTCTTTCATTCCCTCTATTCCTTCCTCTTTCCTCCTTCTTTTATCTTTCTCTCCCAATTCCCCTTCCTTCTTCATTCCCTCTCTCCCAGTTTCCCCCTTTCACTCCTCCTCTCTTCTCTCTTTCCCTCCCTCTCTCCCTCGTTCTCTCTTTCCCTCCCTCTCTCCCTCTCTTCTCTCTCTCCCTCGTTCTGTCTTTCTTCTTCCACACACGGTGAGCCACTCTAATATTCACAAGACACACTGCCAATATCTGTGTGTATGTGTGTATGTGTGTGTATCGTATGTATCGTATGTATGTATGTATGTACGTATGTGTGTGTGTGTGTGTAGATGGAATGATTGGCCTACTGTATGTGTGGTGTTTACTGTATGTATGTGTGTGTGTGTGTGTGTGTGTGTGTGTGTGTGTGTGTGTGTGTTTGTTTATACTACACTACGTTCACCTCCAAACTCTACAGCCAAACAGATTCCCTCTTCGTCTAATGAGGTACAGCCCTGCAGGGTGATAGAGGTGGACCAGGGTTCAAGAAGTGTTGAAGAGCACTTGTACCCTTCAGCTCCACCACAATCACTCATGGCTGTACTATTTCTGGTACGGTTTCCGGACGATAACCCACCCAAACTATCACGAGGACACACACACACACACACACACACACACACACACACACACACACACACACACACACACACACATTTCGAACTAATTCGTGAAGGCTTTGGGTGGGCTGTCGTCTAGAAACCGCCTGCTCTAGATCTATCTCGGGCTTCGACTCAGATAGGCTAGAGATTGTGGATTGCAAGTGTACTACATAATACTGTATTTTCTTTGGACAGGAAAATTAAAAGTAAACAAAACACACTGTAATCTGTTGCCATGCAGGCCAAGTGTCAAGGTCTTAAGGGGGACGAGATTCTGTTGTTGGTGAATTGAAAGGCTACCGATTCCTCCAAAATATTCTAGCAACAAAACACTATTATATTTGCTCTTCTGGTCCTGTTTCCTAGCATACTTTGGAGGAATCATGGCTCTCCAATGTACCAAAAAAGAATTACCACCTTAAAGGGGGACGATATTCTGTTGTTGGTGAATTGAAAGACTACCAATTCCTCCAAACAGGCACCCTCAATGGTATACTAATAGGGGAGCTGTTTCGTGGCATAGTTTTGTAGCGGCTGTTACTTTAGTCTCCTGGTGAAGTTTGAATGGAGACTAATAAGAGATAAGGATTTTTATCTGTTTATTGATCCAGGTTACACACTGTATACAAAGTTTTAGAGTGAATCTGGAATACATGAATATAAGGTTTCCTGCCTGCTACACTATTAGAACCCATTAGGCAACAGGGCTGATGCTTGTGGTGGGTAGCTGATTCTAGACGCCACAGTTTGGAGGAATCAGAGAACTTCCTTCCAATTCACCAACAATGGAATTTCCCCACAATTACTAAAAAGAACGTCCAATTTTCCCACAACATAATTATTACCTTGTTAAACTTGCTTCAATGTAATAGTGATTGTAATAGTGAAAGGTCGCCTAGATCAGATTATTATTATTATTTTTTGTTGTTATTTTGATATTATTATTATTACTGTTGTTATTGTTATTGTTATTATTATTATTATTATGGAATATGTTCAATGGTATACAATGTCATATATAGGTTGCCGCTACAGGGGGACCCGGAACAGGCTTGGGGGGTGGGGTTAGAAGGGTGCGGGAGTAGGGGACAGGCATAGGGGGGTTAGTGGGGTGCGGGAATAGGTTACAACAGACTTTCTACCCCCCCCCCAAGCCTGTCCCCCTATTCCCGCACCCCCAAACCCCCCGCACCCCCAGCCTGTCCCTTACTCTCACACCCCCTTTAAGACATATGCAACCTTGGAGTAAATGACACTTCTGTTTCGTTTGAGAAAAAAAGAAAAACAGAAGTCCTGCTTGCTTTTAAAATGTAAACAAACGACACCGAGACGCAGATAAACAATAGACGGAACTTATCTCCTCTGTATACGGTTCGTGACGTCGTTAACGGTTGTCGGATCCGTCCTAAACGGGCTTATGTGAACCGGCCATTACTGTAGGAAGGAAAATGACGGGGTAGCCCAAACTACAATTAAATGAAATGCCATACAGTATAATGTTATGAGGGGCAATAGACAGATGAGGGGCAATTGACAGATGAGGGGCAATAAACTGTTGAGGGGCAATAGACAAGATGAGGGGCAATAGACAGATGAGGGGCAATAGACAGATGAGGGGCAATAGACAGATGAGGGGCAATAAACATATGAGGGGCAATAGACAGATGAGGGGCAATAGACAGATGAGGGGCAATAGACAGATGAGGGGCAATAGACAGATGAGGGGCAATAAACAGATGAGGGGCAATAGACAGATGAGAGGCAATAAACTGTTGAAGGGCAATAGACAAGATGAGGGGCAATAAACTGTTGAGGGGCAATAGACAGATGAGAGGCAATAAACTGTTGAGGGGCAATAGACAAGATGAGAGGCAATAAACTGTTGAGGGGCAATAGACAGATGAGAGGCAATAAACTGTTGAGGGGCAATAGACAAGATGAGGGGCAATAGACAAGATACCCTTAGTCTTGTTCATCTGTTGGTCCTGTTTCCAAGCATAGCATACTTTGCAGGAATCATGGGACTTTGGAGGAATCATGGGACTTTGGAGGAATCATGGGACTTTGCAGGAATCATGGGACTTTGGAGGAATCATTGGGACTTTGGAGGAATCATGGGACTTTGGAGGAATCATGGGACTTTGCAGGAATCATGGGACTTTGGAGGAATCATGGGACTTTGGAGGAATCATGGGACTTTGGAGGAATCATGGGACTTTGCAGGAATCATGGGACTTTGGAGGAATCATGGGACTTTGGAGGAATCATGGGACTTTGGAGGAATCATGGGACTTTGGAGGAATCATGGGACTTTGGAGGAATCATGGGACTTTGGAGGAATCATGGGACTTTGGAGGAATCATGGGACTTTGGAGGAATCATGGGACTTTGGAGGAATCATGGGACTTTGCAGGAATCATGGGACTTTGGAGGAATCATGGGACTTTGGAGGAATCATGGGACTTTGGAGGAATCATGGGACTTTGGAGGAATCATGGGACTTTGGAGGAATCATGGGACTTTGGAGGAATCATGGGACTTTGGAGGAATCATGGGACTTTGGAGGAATCATGGGACTTTGGAGGAATCATGGGACTTTGGAGGAATCATGGGACTTTGGAGGAATCATGGGACTTTGGAGGAATCATGGGACTTTGGAGGAATCATGGGACTTTGGAGGAATCATGGGACTTTGGAGGAATCATGGGACTTTGGAGGAATCATGGGACTTTGGAGGAATCATGGGACTTTGGAGGAATCATGGGACTTTGGAGGAATCATGGGACTTTGGAGGAATCATGGGACTTTGGAGGAATCATGGGACTTTGGAGGAATCATGGGACTTTGGAGGAATCATGGGACTTTGGAGGAATCATGGGACTTTGGAGGAATCATTGGGACTTTGGAGGAATCATTGGGACTTTGGAGGAATCATGGGACTTTGGAGGAATCATGGGACTTTGGAGGAATCATGGGACTTTGGAGGAATCATGGGACTTTGGAGGAATCATTGGGACTTTGGAGGAATCATGGGACTTTGGAGGAATCATGGGACTTTGGAGGAATCATGGGACTTTGGAGGAATCATGGGACTTTGGAGGAATCATGGGACTTTGGAGGAATCATGGGACTTTGGAGGAATCATGGGACTTTGGAGGAATCATGGGACTTTGGAGGAATCATGGGACTTTGGAGGAATCATGGGACTTTGGAGGAATCATGGGACTTTGGAGGAATCATGGGACTTTGGAGGAATCATGGGACTTTGGAGGAATCATGGGACTTTGGAGGAATCATGGGACTTTGGAGGAATCATGGGACTTTGGAGGAATCATGGGACTTTGGAGGAATCATGGGACTTTGGAGGAATCATGGGACTTTGGAGGAATCATGGGACTTTGGAGGAATCATGGGACTTTGGAGGAATCATGGGACTTTGGAGGAATCATGGGACTTTGGAGGAATCATGGGACTTTGGAGGAATCATGGGACTTTGGAGGAATCATGGGACTTTGGAGGAATCATGGGACTTTGGAGGAATCATGGGACTTTGGAGGAATCATGGGACTTTGGAGGAATCATGGGACTTTGGAGGAATCATGGGACTTTGGAGGAATCATGGGACTTTGGAGGAATCATGGGACTTTGGAGGAATCATGGGACTTTGGAGGAATCATGGGACTTTGCAAGAATCATTGGGACTTTGGAGGAATCATTGGGACTTTGGAGGAATCATTGGGACTTTGGAGGAATCATGGGACTTTGGAGGAATCATGGGACTTTGGAGGAATCATGGGACTTTGGAGGAATCATGGGACTTTGGAGGAATCATTGGGACTTTGGAGGAATCATGGGACTTTGGAGGAATCATGGGACTTTGGAGGAATCATTGGGACTTTGGAGGAATCATGGGACTTTGGAGGAATCATGGGACTTTGGAGGAATCATGGGACTTTGCAGGAATCATGGGACTTTGGAGGAATCATTGGGACTTTGGAGGAATCATTGGGACTCTAAGGCAACAACTGTTTTTTCACTTCTCAACGATCCAGTTTTTATATAGTGGTGCCCCAGACAGCTTTCATTACCATTGAAGTCTTCGTATACAATAAGTGGTTCATTTGTTTATCTAGCCCAGACAGGAAGCCGGTTGGATTAAGAGGAGCTAGGGTATAGTTTTGACATTTTTGGAGATAATGATTCCTTCAAAATATTCTCAGCAACAGGCCACCATTATTTTTGTTAATCTGGTCCTGTTTCCTGGCATACTTTGGAGGAATCAAGGCACTCCAATGTACCCAAAGTATACTCTCTCCTTAAGGGGTTAGTTAGTACTTGTGTTGGTATTAAATCTGGAGAAACTGAGTCATCCAAACTATTCCAAGCAACAACAACAGGCCATGCACCATTATGTTCGTTCATCTAGTCTTGTTTCCTGACATACTTTGGAGGAATCAAGATGCTCCAGTGTATGTAGTGTATCATAAGTGTATTGACCTCTTCTTATCGCACTCAGTAAACAGGAAAGAAGGTTACCTCAAGGGCAGCATATTTATATAATAAAAAATATATATAAGATCATTCCTATAAGCTATTATATATTTTTCCTAAGCGTTTATTAACAGCAATTGTGACGTGTATAGATATAAAACCCTGCAATACTTTGAAGTAAATTATTATGTTATAAGAGTCGTAATGTACTGGCGGTGACAAAAGTCCTGTTCACACATTTGCCAAGTCGTGAAATAGATACAATCTGGAAATATAAACTTTAGAAAGGTTCATAAACTGAAGAACCAGAGACGTTTATTAATTTACCACCTGGATATTGTGTTGGTGTGTTGATGAATTATTGTGTTTATTCAATTATTATACTTTTGAGAGATGAGACTACCGTATACTAGGATTTCTAAGCAGTTCTTGATCCAATGTGAACTTAGTGAACTTTACTTTATATTAGTCTTAGAAAAGGCAAGTATCAAAGTGTACAAAAGTAGGAGAGTTGTTATGTATGGAAGGTGGAAAAACTACCCAAGTGATTTAAACCGTAGCACGAAGCATACATACATAGTACACGTGAGGTGAGGTGGTGTGAGGGAATTTCCAAAGTTACACACACACACAAAGATAGTTAGAACAGCAGACAGAAACAAGAACACACACACACACACACACACACACACTTCCTCACCTGTTTGACCCCACTATCACTACCACTACCACCACCACTACCACTTTTCCATACACACCCAGCCAGTCGTCAGTCTCGTCACTTCCTACCCAGCCTCACCACCATCAACACCTACACATTATCAGTCCACGACCACCATCATGAAACTGTGTGTGTTGCTTTCCGTGGTGATGTTGCTGTCCCTGTGTGCTCTAGCAAAGGTAAATATGTGTCATCTTACCTATTTGTTGTTATCTTTTTCTTTTCTTTTTTTTTATCTTTACAGCATTGAGTCAAACTAGTAATGTCCCATTGAAAAAAAAAATTATCATATTTTTCTTTTAAAGTTGTGTATGTTTTTGGTACACACCATTTCTTTTGGTAAGTTGTTTCATTGATCTATTACTCTTATTTGGAAAGCTATATTTCTATATATCTTTTTTATCTCATCTTCTTTTAATAATTTCTTACTGTGACCTCTCATTGTAGTTATTCCTTGTTGACACAAGTTATCTATATCTATCTTTTCTGTTTCTGTAACATATTTGTAAACCATAATCATATCTCCTCTCTTCTGTCTTTCTTTCAGTTTAGGTCATTTTAGTTTCTCAAGTGTTTTTTTCATAGGTTAGTTATGTTGTATTTACAAAGGTTTAATACATCATTTGTTATTCTAGGATTAACTTTGTTTCTGTGAAGCATATTATGTGGATTTTCTTGTATGACACTTTTAACTTCCATTAATTTAAATAAAATACTACTCTATCTACATTGGAGTATAGGCTATATATTTTTTTCATCTCTGTATATCTTTCCTAGTCGATATCTATTATTTGTTCACTATATTATGACCTGCATTCCCACTACTCTGTAGAAAAAAATGTCATTCTTTTCTTCAGTTCTTTCATTGATTTCCTTTTTGCTTCTTCCACTTTTATTGAGTAAATCTCTATTTTCCTTGGTTGGGAATCTAGTTAGTTATATATTGTTCCATTCTTCAGATTCCTTCCATTTCCTGGCATTTCTCAATACAGTTTCTACCATAAAACTATTTAGTAACATTATCTATAGTGGTCGCATTTCATCTTTTTCATATTTCCCCATTCTGATTAATTTTTCTATTTATTTCTTCTTCCTCTGTTTACATTAGGGTTTGCACTATGTCTGATTTTGTTAATTTCTTTATCCCTAGATTTTTTCCCTCATTTCATCCTCTTTTACTCCATATATTATTATTGATTTATTCACGTCAATTGTATCTGACAACCTCCAACGGGAACCGCCTTGACGTGGTGGGGGGCTTGTGTGTCTCTGAGACCTGGCGAGCTAGACTAGAGGGGGCTCCGGCCCCTGCTCTGCCCCGATTTCGGGGAGAGAGGGTTTCCCATGCTAGGAAGGTCGCTAGTGAGAGACCAGACTAAATGGTTCCCATCTTTCAGTTCTTCAACTGTCCCTCCTTTCTTTTTATTTCCTTCCTGCTTGCTGTCACACCTCTCTATCACATTTTTTCTGGCGCTATAGGACCTCGATGTTGCGGCGCCTAATATCCATCAAGCAAATTAAATCCTATTAATTTCTTTTGCTAATTCCTCATTTTTCTTTTTAGGTTCTATAAATGCCTCCTTTATTTCCATTACTTCGTCCTCCAGTTTCATCCCCCTTTCCTTTTCTTTCCTTTCTTTCCCATTTATCTTTCTCGCTTTATCTGTCTATCCTTTTTTTCTTCTCTCTTGCTTCCCCTCTGTCCATCATCTATACATATAATACAGTAATCTCTAAACACGTCTCCTTCTGTTTTGTTTCAGAGTAATCCAACCAGGCGTGGTGGACGTTCCTGTTTGGAGTCATATCCTCCACTCAAGTAGGTGTAATCTATTAGGGTTTATGAATCCTGGTTACATTATACATTAGATTTAAACATCACAGTTGGTCTACTAATCTCATCGCCGCACCATTTCACTCTCAAACATTATATAGTTTTCGTGCAGCAAAATTCAAAATGTTGCAGATTTCCTAATGCATTAACCAGGCTAGGCATTGTTCATTTAGAACTAAAAATCATGGAACTAAACTATGTTATATAATTATGTTCAAAACCAAAAGTCTAATTAGAGACTTGTGTTGACATGATTACTCTCGTACCAATATGAATTATTTTATTTTCACAACTGGTAAACTGGAAACTCTTAACAGTAACAAACCAATGTTTGTGTAGGACGATCACTGCTTTTCACACACCACTGGCAGCTGTGGACTCCTATATTGTATTATTCAACTGAGTACTTCACCTCATTCACAATGTGAAGCCTCAGTGTTAGGGGGTTTCAATTGAGCGGGTTGATGTGTGTTTGCTAATATACTGTACAGGTGTGAGGCTAAAACCTCACAGGTGCATGTGCAACAAAAATTTATTGTCATAGTGCATGTGTTCGAAAAGGACTGTTAATCACACACATATGTTACTGAGCATAAAGAATTATTTATATAATGAGTCTATAAGTGGTACAGCCATGGCTGATAGTGCTTGACCAGGGTCCAAGGAGTGTTGGAGAGTAACTGAACTGAGTTCGAAAAAGTGAGTCTTCTAAACCTCTCTCAACGTTGAGAATGGTTTGGAAAATTCACTTGTTCGAACTCTGTTCAGTTGCTCACCAACTCTTCTTGGACCCTGGTCAAGCACTATCAGCCACGGCTGTACTATTAAACTTCTTGGAGGAAATAATTCTTCGTCGCTCATTTCGTACTGGAAAATAATAGGAATTAAGTGACGAAAAGAATTTTTTTCTCGAAGTAGTTGTTGTTAATGTTACCACCTTGTATTATGTATTAGTGTTTATATAAACTTGAATTAATCTATGTCTTGTAGTAACTACTTGACTCGTATATCATCTACTATATCCTATAATATAACCTATATACTAACTAACGAACGACCTGCCTGCTGTATTGAACACCAAATATCTGCCTACTATGTATTTTTCATATTGTTGTTGCAGTTCGTGTCCCGCTGATAATGCACCAGGGTTCCTATCGTGTGACAAACCCTGTAACTCCTCAAGTGACTGTCCTCGTGCTGAACCCAACTGTTGTAATGTTCAGTGTGGCAAGACTTGCCTCGGTAACTACCAGGAACAGGATTCGTAAGTACAGAAAATGTTAAGAGGATATTATATACTCTACATACAGTACATATTTTGGCTACCAATGACCGCAAAAATTCCTACACTACACCCTCTTGTTTTCCGAGGCTTACAGGAATGAATAGGATGTTTGGCTGTACTATAAATCTCTAAGTCTGAGTCACTTAGAATAAATGTAAAGAGGAAGTTGTACGAAGTGCCTCCTACTTTACTGTATGGAGCTGTAATATGGAATACGGACCATATTCTCTCATATTATATGGGAGAAAGTGAGAAGTGAAGGTTGAATGTAGTAGAGATGAAATGACTGGGAAGCATGTGTGGTGTGACGCGAATAGACAGTCAGGAATGAGAATGACAAGTGTCATGACAGTTAGCAGGCTGTGAAAAAGTGTGTGTCATGTGGAGAGTATGAAGAAAACTAGAATGTTAAAGAGGACCGGGAGATCAGAATTGGGAGGTGTAAGGAGGAGAGGAAGGCCACAGAGGTGATGGATGGACACTGTGAAAGCAGCTCTGAGTGGAGGAGGTATATCTGTGGTGATTGTGTGTAACAGAACTAGTAGAGGAAGGTAGTGAGTTTGAAGAGTGGACGCGGCTTCACGGTCCTTGCATTGAGTGTGGTCCATGGCTGGCTGGATGTGGGAAGGGGAGTTTACCTTGTAGTGAAGTGGCAGGGGTAAACCAACTTTGGCTGTCCGGCCTTACTATGGACGCAAACATAGCTGTAACCCTGATAGTCCTACAAGGAGATGCGGTGGGGAGAGGGGAGTTATATGTTTGGGCATTTGTGTTTGGGAGGGTGTGCAACGTGACGGGGCTACCTCCAGTCTCGAGATAAGTATATATGAAGTATATATGAAGTATATGTATGTATGTACAGAAAATGTACGTAACTGCAATACATTATTAAGTTAGTTTTGAAATGTAACACTATGTAACTGCAATACAACATTACTTTTAGGTTTGTTTTGCATTTCCAAAGTCACTTGGTAGACCATTCCTTTCAGTACTTCCACAGTAAGGAATGACTTCTTTCCATATAGCCTGTGTAAGAATTCCTATGGCCAGTCGTACAGTCTCACCAATAAGTATGGGGACACTTTCATATCGAAACAATGACATTATTTCTAAACATTATGATACTTTATTGTGACGCCTGCATTTTGTTGGTACACCATCAGTTCAGATACCATCATCATGAAAACCTTTGTGATTCAAAAATGATTCGTTTTTGTTTCAATTAACTATATGACTCATCAGCTTATCTCATAATAAGTGAATATACCGAGACCTGCTTCACGAAATTAAGCCCCATTTAATCCCTATTTATCAATGCATTTCTCTGGCCTGTCATGTTATATGAGATGCATTATTTTGCGTGAATACATATGACATAGTGATGTGTATAAGAGCACTTTCCATCCATTTTCACATCTGTATGTAACACGGTACAGCAGCAGTAAAGGGGGTATCACACTAGCACCGCGTACGAGGTACACGTGGGACTGGTGGTATGAGGTACCAGGAACGGTTGGGCAGTAGCTATCACACTACCGTGGGCTGGTCCTTTGTATACCAGATGAGTCACACCACCACCACCACAAAACGTAAACAACAACATGAATTTTGTGGATGATAATGACCAGTTTGACTGCATTGGTCCTTGTAATTAATAGTTTTGAAGAAGAAAAGAGGAAACACTACCATAGGCTTGATTTTATTGTCCATGTTTGCATTCAATGAAGACCACACGTGTACCCGTCACTACGGGATGTAAACACAGTAAAATATCGACATCCTATTTTCTACTTTAAGTGTGCTTTTTGTTGTTGTTCGAAAATATTTGTATTGCAAAAATGTTTTCTTATATTAATCCACCTTTTTTACTTAGAATTAATTTATATAAGTACATTATTTATTGACTTGGTGCTGTATACGAGGAACGGTCTTGGCTAGGGATCCATTCCAGCTTTGTCCCGTGAATGCCGCCGCGGCTCCTCGTTCACGGGACGATATGGAGGCAGTCCCGCGTGTACCTCGTACGGGGTGCTAGTGTGATACCCCCTTAACAGTATTTAAGGGACCCTGTGTTGTAGTAAGACAATTGGGGTTAAACGAGTCCTTCAAATATTGTCACGAAACACCCCCTGTAAAAAAGTAGCTTGTTTCGTGGGATGGTCAGGAGAAATCAGAAGCCTCCAATTTTCATTCACGATCACAGGGTCCTTAATTAATGTGTGATGATGAGAGAATGGTGGCAACTCACGCTCACTATTACCAACCCAACCCATATAATAATGTCGTCCACGGGAATTAAAGTCCGCTTTCAGAAACATGATGACCAGATGGACCGATACTCTTTGGTGAGAGTGTACAGTACATTAGAGCACAGGGATTCTCCAGATTTGTTTTCTTATGTGGTATGGAATGGATAGGAAGTTGTGTATGTGTTGTTGACTGTCTGCTCTCCTTCCTCCCTTCCTTCCTTCCTTCCTTCAGCCCCTTGTGTCCAATCCCTGACCCTCGTATTCGGTGTGTTGACTTCGGGTTGAGCTCCGACAACTGTGGCAGGAGTTGTCAGTAAGTTCACTAGATCTTGGGTCAGGTCAGGTCAGGTTAGATTACGTTAGATCAGGTTCAGTTACTATACGTTTCAGCGCCGGACAGACGCTGTTTTTCGTAAATATCTCCTAAATGAATCTTTGTATAAGTATAATATTACAGCACACTATCTTTAACACCCGGGCCTAGTTTATGGCTGACATACCATATTCCTATATGTGTTATGTTAGGAGTTTACTGAGTGATATTAAGCCTAATCCAGTCATCCTATCAAAGACATTATAGAGAATTAGACGAGTATGGGGTACTCGTGTAGCCCCTCTACCAACACCCCGAACACCCCCCAGACCACTCCTTCTTTCCCTACCCCACACTTTCCTTCGAATGTGTCAATATGACTGGCCAGCTTTGTGATATTTTTCACGAGTAAACTCCTCGCATAACGCATATAGGAATATTGTATGTCAGCCATAAATTAGGCCCGGATGTTAAATGTAGTGTGCTGAAATATTATACATATACAACGATTCATTTAGAAGATATTCACGAAAAACAGCGTCTGTCCGGTGCTGAAACGTATAGTAGATTAGATTAAGTCAGGTATAACACGAGGTTACATGTAGTGAAGATGTTGGTCATCTTCACTTTGGGGGTCAATGACAAACAAGGTTGTGTTGGTTTGTGTAAGGTTTATTGGTGCCAGTGTTAGTGTTGTTAATGTGTGTAGTTAGTGTTCGTGTGTGTCTATCCTATTATATTACATTACATATGAACTTCTTGTATCCAACCTAGAATATGTTCAATGGCATACAATGTAATAAAGGTTGCCGCTACAAGGTCATCTTGCATTATATTAAGGCACTTTGGTAGGAGTTTCATATAAGTTGACTCGATTTGGAGGTCAGGTTGAATCAAGTTTGGTTAAGTTAGGTCAGGTCAGGGCGTGCTATAGCTTTCTTCCACTACCCTCTGTTAATCACCAATTACACACACACACACACACACACACACACACTACAGTAATACCTTTCACTACCCTCTATTCACCACGAAATCCACACCCACTCTCCTCTATTCTCTATTTATCACTTAATACTATACATGCTAATTCCTCGACGTGTTTCCCCCTTTCAGAGAGAAGTGCCCAGACCCTGGCTCGTTCAATAAACAGTGTATCATATTTCTTCACCGGTGTACCTATGATTCCGAGTGTAGTGATGGCAGGAAGTGTTGTCTGGTGTATGGATGTGGTAGGGAGTGTGTCTAAGGAGAGGTATAAGGGGGAAGTACAGTGTTGGTATAAATCTGGAATACATTATTCCTCCAAATTAGTCCAAGCAACAGAACACCATTATATTTGTTCATCTGGTCCTGTTTCCTAGCATACTTTGGAAGAATCAAGGCACTCCAATGTACAGTCGGCAGCATAAGTTCGCTTCATTTCCACCTATGTATGTATGAGCTATGATGATGATATAACACAATTTAAATGCAGAGATGACAGATATAGTTCACATGTGGTATATTACGTATGTTGTTGGTATAAAAACTGGTTGAGAATGCAACTATCTAGTCATATTAACATTATTAAAGTCATGAGACGGACGCAAATTTATGCTGTCGGCTGTACATACCAAAAGTATACTCTCCCCTTAACATGAAAACGCCCCCTTTCATTCGTTCTCCGTCCTTCATTCTACTTTCTCTGTCCTTCATTCTACAGTCTCCTTCAATCTCAAGAGTTCTCTGAGGTTGATCATAGCAGCGTTTCCTTGGCTCGTTCTCTGCCTTTCATTCTTCATTCCCAGTTATTTATTACAGAAACTTTATCCAACTGTGCCTCCTTGCCTTGTATTTCCTTCGTCCATACTATATACCCCTCCTGCTACACACTCTTACAGGTCTACCACAGTCTTCTTTCACACCCAAATGTTTCACTCCTGATAGAAAACAAGAAATAAATATAGTGTTTCATTCCTAAACAAGTATCTGAAGATGTGTTATTGTTTTTATTGCCTGATACACAATTACAGCAGAATTGGTTTATGATGATGTGTAAGTTGTTGGCTTCAGTGTTCAGTATTCATTCGTTGTGAGTTTTCCAAGATTATTATTAATTATATGTCCCTTATCGTGTTTGAAATTATTATTATTATTATTATTATTATTATTATTATTATTATTAATTGTTATTATTATTATTATTAATTATTATTAATTGTTATTATTATTATTATTATTATTATTATTATTAATTATTATCAATTGTTATCATTATTAGTAGTAGTAGTATTATCATTATTACTACTGATTGAAATACAGTTATAACAAGCATCTCATATATATATCATTAACCTTAATTGTTTTTCATACGACACCTGCCAAGTCTAACCATGGAAAACTAAAGGAGTTTTATATTCCATTATAAAGCCTTGTATTCCCTATTATTGTTGTTGTTGTTGATGTTCTCTCTGGGCAGAGTGGTCTCCTGCCCCACAGACACACTGAAAGTACAAATTAAAATGGAGGAACTGTCCCTATATGCCTCCATGGGCTACCGAACCACATCACAGGGAAATGGGACCAGAGCTAACTTGACCAGGGAGTCTGTGGGTCTCTGACCGCCAGGAGGGAAGGTCTTTGATCCCACATTCAGTGCTGTGGGCCCAACAAGTTTACGTTACAACAAGAGCTACAATTGGGGCCGCACCTTACCTGAGACCAGTCCTGAAGGGACCATAAAGGGAGGGAGTTTACACTGCTGCATGTAAATGGATAATGCATCCCCTTGTGCTGGCGGTCCACACAGCAATGAAAAAAAGTATCGGATTGCAGTACATCTAACGTGGAGTTTTAATCCATGTGAGCAGATCTCGTCAAATCCACTAGAAAGTGACCAGATCCTACAATAAACTTTATTCTAGCCCTGTGGGGGATGGCTAGTATTCATGTTAGTTAGCCTCCCTGTACAAGCCCTATTATTGTTGTTGAAGTTCCTCAAGTTGTCTGGCCGAGCAACTTGGAGCTCCTGAGGAAGACCAAAGCATGTGCTGGACTTTCCCACAGTTCCCCCCAGAGAGTGTAGGTTGTGGTGTTGGAGAGTGTTGTTGTGTGCGTTGCATTCCTCGATAAAGAGTTTAATATAGTTGGGTGCTGTGTTGCATCCTGGACAGGTATCTACAATGGTTCCATCCAGCTTCTGATAAGTCAGAGGGGCCGGGTGGTGGCCACACCACAGCCTCGCCAGGTGGACTTTATCAACACTCAAACTCCCTTAATCCAAATTTATAGTGTTTTATGTTATAATATATTAGTGTTACTATCGTGTGATGTTTTAACTCCATTTATAGTGAAAATAAATATGGGCATTGGGTTCAATTTTACACGAGGTTAACAACGATGGGAAAAAGATTCACAAGGTTACGAAAATTTCACTCTGGCTTTTTTGCTCTCTCCCTCCTCCCTCTTTGTCGCTTTCTCATCATGGTAACAATGGGGAAATTCTCCTCTCTCTCTCTCTCTCTCCAGGTGGGGAAATTGATGGGGATTTCCGTTTAGCTTTGAGTTTTTATCTTATATGGGTATATACTACATTGTTATTGTCGTTGTTGTTGTTGTTGTTGGAGGTATATCTGGAGCAGCTGCATGATTCCTCCAAACTATTGCAAGCTTCCCTTTAAGCAGACAAATCAGCAACAGAAAAACATGAAGCAACACACACACACACACACACACACACTCGTCAGCACTTGTCGAGTGAGGACGGGTCTCAGCGCTCTGTAGCAGCCAGGGTCAGTCTGTTGACCTATCACCATCACCATCATACTTTCTTCAAGACCTCAAGGCAGTGATTGTATCAAGTTCAACATGTGTGTTCCAGTGCAGAGACAGATTCCCGTGCAGAGATACCGTCTCACTGACTTATACCAGCTGAAGTCAAGTGTCAACTCTCCTCCAACCCATACCATTACTCGGATGAAGGAACTGGGTATTTTCCACTACCGCGGCGGTAGGGGAGGTAGCCGTATTCCCAGGAGAATACCTATCATAATGACGGAGCGCTCTCAAAGAAAGAAGAAAACACCAGTACAAGATAATAAATGCAGCTACTTTGAAGTACCCCGTCTATGGCACAACTTACCATCCCTACTATTGTCCAACGTCACTTCCTTATGCAACAAGGTGGAAGAGGTCAGTGTCACAGTGAATACAGTGGATGCAGGTATCGTGGCTATCACGGAGGCGTGGCAAATTGTTCCCGAGATTTGTGCCATTGATAATTATGAACTATTTCACCATCTCAGAAAAGAAAGGAGAGGAGGTGGTGTGGTGGTGTACTGCCGCAGTGACCTTTTACCTTCACACCTTAATGTTAATGTGCCAGAGGGATTAGAAGTCCTATGGGTACGGGTCACCCCTACATCTCACCCGCGTCCACTGGCTTCCCTCATTGTTTGTGTGGTTTATCATCCCCCACGCTCCCCCACCGCTGATATGCTGGTCACCCACATCATAGACACCGCCGATTCCCTCAGATCCAGATTTCCCTGCTCTAAACTTGTGATTTGTGGTGACTTCAACGAGCTGGATGTCAGTCACATTATGCAACACCTCAACCTAACACAGCTAGTAGACTTCCCTACCAATGGACACGCCACCCTAGACCTCATAATGACTGACATAGGTACCAACTACCTCCCCCCCCAACCATTACCTCCCATGGGGCGGAGTACTCACCTATCTGTACTATGGGCCCCAGCACCCACCACCTCACGGCCTCCAGCTGTCACCACTACATACAGACCGACACCTGACTCTAGGATGCGACTTTTTGGACAATGGGTGACTCATCACCCTTGGACTGAGGTGCTGACAGTGGAAGATGTTCAGTCAAAGTGGAATAATTACCAGGATACCATCACCACAGCCTATCATCACTTCTTCCCTGTCAAAACTATGAAAATTCACCCTGATGATGTGCCCTGGATCACACCCAGAATAAAGAGACTTATTGAGCAGCGCAACAAAGCATATTACACCAACGAGCGCAGGTATAAAACACTAAGAAATCAGATTATCAGGGAGATTAAAGCAGCCAAGAAGACCTTCTATCCCAGGAAAGTGCACAGCCTTAAAGAAGTCAACATAGGACAATGGTACAGGACAGTAAAAGATATTTGTGGTCTAAACAGTAATCCCTCTTCCTTTCCCTTCATTTCTCACTTATCAGGTGAGGAAGCAGCTGAGACCATAAACATTCACTTTGCCAATATTTGTCAGTCCCTCCCCAGTCTTGACCTCACCACCCTGCCTGCCTATCTGCCTTCTCCCTCCCCCCCTCCCAGTGTTCAAACTTTTGAAATTGCCAACAAACTCCTTAATTTTAAATCTAAAAGATCCACCACCCCAGTCGACCTCCCAATAAAAATCTACAAGGAGTTTGCAATTGAACTTGCCACACCCCTCTGCTCTATTATCAATGCTTCCTTAAGTCAGTGTAAATGTCCCACTCAATGGAAGACAGCATATGTCACTCCCATCCCTAAGATCCCCACCCCACAATCCCCTAGTGACCTCAGACCTATTGCCATTACCCCCATACCCAGCTTAATTTGTGAAGATTTTGTTTTTAATATGGCATATGATAACATCAAAAATTTAATTGACCCAAGGCAGTTTGGCAACATGAGGAAGTCATCCACCTCTCATTGTCTAGTAAGCTTTTTGGATTTCTTGCATAATGGCTTAGACAAACGCAAGACGTCACTGGCTGTTGCCTTTGTTGACTTCAGGAAAGCTTTTGACCTTGTTGATCACTTCACAGTTATCAACAAGGCCATAGCACTTGGATTACCCCCCTACCTGGTATCATGGCTGTGTGATTTTCTGGTTGGACGTCAACCGGTAGTGAGGTATAGGGGTGCTGTATCTGGATCACAACCCCTCAGTTGTGGCGTCCCTCAAGGGACCAAAATGGGCCCCCTTTGCTATTTAATCCTCATTAATGATGCCCTGACCGAAACCCCTGCCAGGTGGAAGTATGTGGATGACTGTACAGTAGGGATTACAGTGGATAACACCTCACCAGACTATACACCACTACAAGGTATCCTGGACTTGCTGCAGGCATGGACTACAGTCAACAAGGTCACCATCAACCTTGATAAGACTGTAGTTATGCATTTCAACACCGCCACCACCCAAGTACAACCACCATCAATAACTATGGGTGACCATCCTCTCCAGTTAGTACAGTCCACCAAACTCCTAGGTATCACCATCGACCATAAACTCAACTGGAAGGTACATGTGAATAACACGGTCAAGTCAGCCTCGTACCGTCTATACATGTTAAGACGACTGAGGTCACTTGGGACACCCATGTTGGAGCTTAGTACAATTTATAGCTCCTTCATCCTACCCAAATTGACCTACTGCTCACCGGCCTGGTCATCCTCCGTTAATACCACCCAGAAACTCCAACTCGAGAGAGTACAAAAAAGAGCATGTAAAATAATACTGGGTGGCGAGTACACTGGTTACAACAATGCTCTCTCCACCCTCAACATGTTATCCCTCAGTCAGCTCCACCATCAGACACTACTCACATTCGGCCAGGGACTACTACAACATCCACGTCACCGACACTTCCTTCCACCTACAATACCTCGTCCACCTCGTGCACTCCGTCACTCCAACATACTACAGCCAATAAGAGCCCGCACTGATAGGTATAAGAACAGTGCCATCCCAGCCATTGTTCACCTACTTAACAACACATAGTCAATACAATATACTGCCTTGTTTCCTTCTATATATTTTGTTTCTTTCCAGTATTTATATATGTACATCAATTCATCACTGTATATTTTCAGCTTCAGGCTGCCACTCTCATCAATAAAACCGTTTATTATTATTATTATTATTATTATTACACACACACACACACACATACGGAGTGGATAAATCGTAAAAGTGAAGGACTGAGAATGGCAAGGGCCCAGGTTCGAGTCCACGAGAAACGTCTAGGGGTTTTCCGAGGTGATCTGATGGGTGCAGCTGTTGTTCGTCATGTATCCTGGCTATGCCGATAGGTTAAGAAAATATCCCTTACATCGTCGTCAACTCATAACTAAGAAGATGCCAGACCATATTCCAAGATGCTTTGAGTGACGGTGTAGCTGCTGCTCTCCCCTGATAGTGACGTGTAGGAATAACGTGTCATCTAGTGGGACAGAAGTAGTAGCTGCCCTCTCCTGATAGTGACTGGTATAAATAAAGGCTTGGGGGGGTACGGGAATAGGGGAACAGTCTTGGGATGGGTAGAAAGCCTGTCCCCTATTCCCGCACCACCCTAACCCCCAACCCCAAGCCTGTCCCCTACTCCCGCACCCCCCAAAACTCCCCCAAGCCTGTCCCCCTTCTCCTTAAACAGTATAGACTATTTTTTGAAGTTCTTTATTTACCTTTAGTACAGATGACTCCAAAAATGTCGAGACACTCTCTCTTAACTACCTGCTAGAGTCTGGCAGGTTGTAATGAATAAGAGTAAATATATGTAAACAAATAATGGCAGACAAATACAACATTGAAAATGATATGAAATAATGACAATAATTAATGTATTTGTTTACAATGGTCTACCTACAGGTCACAGACCCACCTTACGTTTTCTATAATGACCTGGCTGTATTGTTATTTATTTAAGGGGGTATTATTACACTTTTGTTACCATGGAGCGCCTTGATTCCTCCAAAATATGTCAAGAAACAGGACTATATGAACAAAAATAATGGTGTTCGGTTGCTGGGAATAGTTTGGAGGAATCAGTTGCTCCAGATTTACCAACACTGTACATACTTCCTCCTTATTATTAAGTTTGTGTTAAGTTTGTTTTATTTGTCTACAGAGTCACTGGGGGACTTACTGAAGCTGTATTAAAAGAATAATGTGTGTGTGTGTGTGTGTGTGTTATAGATAGATAGATAGATAGTTAGATAGATAGATATATAGATAGATAGTTAGATAGATAGATAGATAGATAGTTAAATAGTTAGATAGTTAGATAGATAGTTAGATAGTTAGATAGTTAGATAGATAGTTAGATAGATAGTTAGATAGTTATATAGATAGTTAGATAGTTAGATAGATAGTTATATAGATAGTTATATAGATAGATAGTTATATAGATAGATAGATAGATAGATAGTTATATAGTTAAATAGATAGATAGATAGATAGATAGATAGTTATATAGTTAGATAGATAGATAGATAGTTAGATAGATAGATAGATAGATAGATAGATAGATAGATAGATAGATAGATAGATATATAGATAGATAAATAGATAGTTAGATAGATAGATAAATAGATAGATAGATAGATAGATAGATAGATAGATAGATAGATCTGTCTGGCAGAGGGCGGTATCCTAACAACCTATTGCTGCCGGCCACTGGCTGAAAAATTTCATAATTTACTAGTTACGTTTGCCTGGGTGGAATCAATCCACTGATTTTTTTTTGTGCCCAGATTGTTTTCAAACTGAATCTTTTCCCCGTGATTCTGGTGGCCTTTAGATTTAACCTAGTGCATTGCCATGGGTGCTACAACAACTAGCAAGGAGGAAAGGGCCCGTATTTTGGCACTAAGGGAAGGAAAAGTGCCAATTAAAGAAATATGCAGGCGAACCGTCAGACATACCACAACCATAACGCATATCCTTCTTGCTGACTGGAGAGATCCTATTTTGAAAAATTTGTTAGGTCTATGCCTAGACGTCTGCAAGAGGTTATTAATATGAAAGGAGAAATGCCAAAGTACTAATTGGTGGGTACCAGAACAATACATATATTTTTTTTTTATGAAATCTCCCATAATTTTATGTCACGATGTCGTAGGTAGTGTCGATGTGGGTGGGAGGTAGCGTCTTTTTTTGCCGATACTGTAGTATGGGTAAGTCCACGTGGGAGAATACCACACCAAACCAGTATTGTCGAGTCTCAGCCAGATAGGCTACAGTACGAGGAGGTGGATCAGGCTCCATTTTTGTCCTGGCCTAAATGTAGCCTACTACAGACAATCTCATTCCTTCAGTAAATATATTGCAAGAAAAGACATATACAAAACTCTACACAATTCCGTATTCCTCTGTATCTTATACAGCCTGATATTTACACGGCACGTTTATATAAATTCATAATATTTAGAAGGGAGAAAATAAAAATGAAGAAGGATTCCACGTACTGTACCCTAGGCCTGAATGACCGTGAAGGAAGAAGGAAGAGGTAATAGAGAGGTAAGTGGTACACAAAGCAACAACGAAATAATAAGAAAGGGACTGTTGAATAGCCAAATGAATTAAATAGACCTGGAAGACCCTAGCTGTATGACGAATGAGAAATTAAACTATTGCCAATATACTTGTAGGTAATTCCCCCTAAAAGACCATTAACCTTAAACAACAGATTATCTCTTACACCCTGATTACATTTTTTTTTTCTTTGTCTGAATGAAGTCTGGATGAACTACAGAGGCAAGCAAGGTTTTATCTCACCCTGACTCGTACCCAATGCACCTACTGTACAGTTGACTCCATTTCCGCGTTTACCACTTTGAGTTGCCAATGTCGAGCCACCAAGAATCTGAATCCGTAACCACGCGTGATCATGATGCGAACCAGTCACCGAGTGGCGAGTGAGATGGAACAGGGGGTTGAGTTGGAGAGGGAAAGCTTCAATAGTGATCGAGTATAAATACTGGAATGGGAAATAATTATTACAGTAACCACCTGAAGGTATTGAGTTTTCATCTGTTTTATACAGGAAATTCACCTGTATAACGTTACATTCCAAGGGATTTGCTATTAATTGCATAATGAATACAGAATTTATGTGGCCATTCTATAACCACACACATTCAGTCATTAACTCATGCACACTCACACACACATTCAAGCATTAACTCATTCACACACACACACATTCAGTCATTAACTCAAGCACACACACAAACACACAATCGAGCATTGATTGATTCACACACACACATTCGATTATTAACTCATTCACACACACACACACACACACACACCACAAACACATTTAATCATTAACTCAAGCACACACACTCAGTTTAATTTTTAAATGCCCCATTTGATTATGCCCTATCTTGGAATTGGGGCATTTGCAGTGTATATTGCGGAGTAAATGCCGGTAAATATTGAAAGAATTACCGTTATTGCGTACACCAATTTTATTATTATTATTATTATTTATGAGTCGTGTAGTAATTCTTATTCTGCCGGTGTCATATTCGATAAGCACTCCCCAAAATAAGTACTCCCCAGTACAAATTCATTATGGTAAAAGTAATCCCCCAGTCATTATTCCATATGGAAAATATACTCCCTCCTGTGAAATAAGTACTCCCACACTTAGGAAGGATTAGGAGGTAATGAAACATACGAATTATCAAGAAACTGACATTAGCAATCCCTGGTCGTTAGTGTATAGACGAACGTAGAAACTAATTTGTTTTATTCAATTCCAATTCAACTATCCTTTGAGGACTCGAACTTGATAGTCTATGCCTTTGGAACTGAGATCGCGGAACGAAACCAACCGAACCACAAAGGATAATTAAACTTAACAGTTTGCTGTCAGTGTGGTGAGTGTTGTCGACAATGCCACACGTGTCATTTGACCCCTAATGTATGTACCAAAGGGGAAAAAGACAACTTCCGCAAGACATGTAGACCCTTTGTTGTTAAGGATGAAGAACTATTCTACAAGAAGGTGAAAAATGACGAAACTGGAGAGAAAGTGGAGGTAAGATAAGCAGACATATTTCATCATTAACATACCAACAGTAACCATTTTGATTATGTCAAAGGAATCATGTAGATAATTGTGGATTGAAATGTCATTGAATATTATTGATAATCTGTAGGAGACAAATATACAATTTAAGATAATTCTATTTTAATTACTTTAAATTGCATGGGAGTATTTATTCCATGGTGGCCAGTTCATATTCCATATGATATATATACTGGGGAGTTCATAATTATTATATTATATGGAATAATGACTGGGGGAGTGCTTTTATCATATGAAATTTCTACTGGGGAGTATTTTCTTATGGGAGTCCCTATTCTATTCCACACGGGTATACTAGGAATGGGATGGAGAATAATCAATAACACGTAAAAGTTGTGTTCGTGCACCACCGATTCACGAATACAATGTTGTTGTTGTTATTGTAGTATTGCACGTGAGTATTATCTGGGGACGATAAACGGTTTAATGAATTCTTACCGAAATAAATATATCTTGTCACTATTGCAACGTGAGAATTCACACACGGCTTTACCAATTAAACACACAATTATTTGACTTTCTTCCCTCGCATAGTCAGGCAGTAAGTGTCTCCTAATAAGAAATTTAAAGGAGTGACGTTCATCTTTAAGTATGATATGGAATTATGGATGTGCTGCTTGTAATCCAAATATAATGGATGAGTTTGAGCATCATGAGGTAAATGAAGATAACCACACTAGACCTGGATGACACTTAACAAGAGAAGGATAGAGATAGAGAGGAGGAACAGTAACCATGAAGGAAACACAAGGCGAGATAGGACTGTTGAAGAAGTTAAATAGAACGGCTGGAGTCCACAGGGGCGCCAAATTTTTCAAGAGACCTACCATATTATAATATATTACCATGCATAAGTCAAAACATTTTCTGATTACTTTGTGTTAGTGGTTACCAAAGGATAGTGTTTTGTAGTGAAGGTTCTCAATTACCCAATGATCACTTTGTCGCTTCTCTCCCATCCTGTTCTCACTCACTCCATTCGCCTTATCCTATTCCCCCTCCCAGTATTCATTCACTCTAGTCTTCCACTTTCCCACTTCGTTCTCCGTCTCACCACCACCATCATCATCATTCTGAATGTTACCAGTAATGATCAGGGCAATAATTATTATGCAAACAAGATCAGGAAGGAAATTATGTGACGATTTGTAAACAACTATATTCCATGCAATTTTGGCAGGACCTTATTTTACACTGATATTTGAATCATTGAGATTAATGTGTTGGCCAGACAGTCAGACGCCAGGGTTAGTGAACCAATCACAAGTGTCGGATGAGCTTTGTTCGAAAAACCGAGTTAAGTTCACAACCGTATATCAGCTACTCCTCTTTCCATCCCACTCTGTAGTGAGTGATTCGCATCAAGATCACACGTGGTTCGGGATTCAAATTTCTGTGCGGCTCAATATTGGTAACGGTAAGTGGTAAACGCAGAAGTGGAGCCAACTGTACATCAGCTAACTTTTGGCGAGAAAAAAAAATATATTTTCCACATTTGTCCTCAGATGAAGCCTCCACCTCTGCCATTTCTGACCCAAGAGTTCTCGCTGGACCTTTGGAGAATATACCTACAAACACCAGACGAAAGGGTTTGTAATTTATCTACATCAATTATGTAGAGCCATGGCTGATAGTGGTGGACCATGCAGGGTCGAAGGAGTGTTGGAGAGCAACAGAACAGAGTTCGAAAAAGTGAGTCTTATAAACTTCTCTCAACGTTGAGAATGATTTGGTAAATTCACTTAATTGTTCGAACTCGGTTCAGTTGCTCACCAACACTCCTTCGACCCTGCATGGTCCACCACTATCGGCCATCAGATGACTGGAGGCCACCTCGTGCTTGTTTTGCATGATATTCATTTAAAAAAAGTTAAATATACATATTGGCAACTTATCACTTGGTTTGTTTCACAAGAGCAGACGACTGAATTTCAGTCCAGTTCATATATTTCACTGAGGTGGTCTCGAGTCATCTGATGGCAACTGTACATACTTAAACTGACTAAAATATGTTTTCTCTCATATTATATTTTGCAAAGGATACATATTTCAGATGGTAAATGAGGGATAACGTATTGGAGGGACTCAAGAGGGCTTTCTGTGACGTCACGAGCGCTTCACTTTTGTTTCAAGGGATATACTGGCTGCCATATTGGAGGGCAGTTCGAATGTAAACATTGATCATTGGACCTAACTTTGTATGCAATGGAAGGCCCTTCTTCATCCCGTGTTCTCAGTCAGTATGCAATAATGCTTGACAGTGAAGCTAAGGTCCGATATATTGAAAAAATAAGTGTTTTTGGTGGGATTGACCCGTATATAACAAAGGAAAATGGTCGTCCTTTGGTGGAACTGTCCGCGAGTGAGCTACCAGACACTGCATACTATGATATTTACATATATTTTCTAACCTTTTTTCTATCTACTGTAGGCCTAAGGATGGTTCTTAAGACTACCACTAGCCTTAGTACTCTGTACCCACTCCAACATCTATGGCAGTATATGTTCCTGAAAATCTGCAGGCAGGACATGTCCTCTTCACCCTCTACTATTATGCCTGCTCCCACTTACTCTATACTGTATAAAATAAGAATAACAATACAATAGACGATAACCATGGTGGAGTCCTAATTGCGACAAAGCCAGGACTAGTTGCGACCCCAGCCACCGAACTGAACGTGGACTCTGAAATGATATGGACTAAAATACAGATACAGGGCTGCAGGACACTCATTATAGGATCATTTTACCGTCCCCCAAATTCAAACTTAGAATACCTGCAGACCCTTGACGATGTACACAATAAGGCAAGTGCTGTATGCCACAATCATAAGATAATACACAGGTAAACAGACTGCCTGCCTAAGACCCTGTACACAAGATAACAGATAGGGCAGATATTGGTAATAAGCAGTGAGAGTCACAGTGGTACCCATGTGATATAGAAGCTGGTGTATAGCAAATAACTAGATAACACCAACATTATTAATATTGGCTAACACCTGAATACACAGGGGTTGTTCTTATCATTGTTGTTCTCTACCTACGAGAGAGAGTAGGGAGAGAGTAGAGAAAGAGAGTAGAAAGGAGAGTAGGGAGAGAGAGTAAGATTAAGTCAAATAATCAAGGAATGGTCACAAGGAGATATGCCCAAATACACAGATAATATAAACTGATTAGGTAGCAGAATAGGTAGGACTAAGACTACAGTGACTATACCCCATGACTAAGACACGTGGCTTCCTACCACATGACCCACGTGGCATCCGGCCACGTAAGCATGACAACACACAGTAATAATTGTATCCAAAGACAACTGACAACTCAAGTGAAATTGTATATAAACAGTGACACTTACCTAATAGGTAGGATTCTTAAACTTGCTCCCTTAGGGCTATTACATAATTGTCTCGCCAAGAGAGACACTACTCTATCAGAAAGAAGCACATCAATATCATTCCCTGTCTGTGTGTGTATAGAGATATAAGTGTAAATAAATGAACTTTCCATGTTACAACTGTGAAGTCAATTACCTTAGAAAACACCCACGTCTACACTACCTAACTAATAATAATAACAATACTACAAGTCTCAAGAAGCAAATACAAATAAGTTACCAGAGCTTGAACGAGTTAAAGCCTAACAGGACTGGTACAACGATTGCTTATCTAAAATTGACCCCTCCAAAAATATATGGTTGGCTGGTGACTTTAACCTTCCGGACATAAACTGGACAGCACAGGCGACACTGAACAATTCCACCCATGAAAGCGACTTACTATTACAGACTGATAGGAAACTCTTACATGAAAACTTTATTGACATCATCAACACCCACTCACTTACCCAAACAGTACTCGAACCAACACGCACACAAGTCAGTGTAGAAAGACATAATCCTAACATAAGACACGGGGTCACATCCAACATATTAGACTTTTTCTCACAAACAACATTTCCTTAATTACATTGACACGAGTACTACCTGGTCTCAGTGACCATGAGATGGTACTCATTAACGCAAACATCAAGCCAACAACACAAAAACAATTACCCAGGACAATTTACATGTACAACAGAGCTGACATGGGTGGCATTATCTAAGACTTAGTTGATTTTTGTGACTCGTTCCTTGACTCAGACTCAATGGCCAGTTCTGTGGAAACAAACTGGACCAGACTTCGTGACTTTATACGTGATACAATGGACAAGCACATACCCATGAAAACTGTCACACATAACCGGTCATTACCATGGTACAATAGACAATTAAAAAGACTACACAGAAACAAGGTCAAAGCATACAACAGAGCAAAACAATACAACAATACAGAACACTGGTTAGAATACAAAAATATATAGAAAATACTACAGAAAGAAACTAAACAAGCAGAAACTAAATACACATCCACTTTTCTCACAGACAACACACAAAACCACAAAAAATTCTTCGGCTTCTTTAAAGCACGCAAACAAGACTCGACCGGTATTACAACATTACTACACAACAATTCCTTGGTTACACACCCACAAGACAAAGCCAACACCCTTAACACACAGACTCAGTCCGTTTTTACCCATGAACATGAACACTTACCAGACATGCCAACACCATCACACCCACCTATCCCTCCCATTCATATAAACACCCAAGGAATTGAAAAACTTTTATCTGAGGTAGACATACACAAAGCGACTGGACCAGACAATATACCCTGCAGGATATTGAGGACTAATGCTAAAGTTCTTGCCCCTGTCCTGCAGGTTATATTCTCACAGACTTTACAGACCGGTGAACTCCCTCAAGACTGGCTTTTGGCAAATGTGACCCCAATTTTTAAATCCGGAGACAGAACCCTTCCCATTAATTATAGACCAATTTCTCTTACCTCAGTCCCTTGCAAAATTTTAGAACACATAATTCATAGACATATAATGGACCATTTTAATAGGCAAAACATACTGACTGACAAACAACACGGTTTTCGACCCAAACGCTCGTGTGAGACGCAGCTACTGGTAACTACACATGACATCTTGCAGTCCCTCAATGACACAAAAACTAGACAAGTTGACGCCATAGTATTAGACTTTGCCAAAGCCTTCGACAAAGTCCCTCACCAAAGACTACTACACAAGTTAGAATTCTATGGCATACAGGGACAACTTCTTCATTGGATTAGAACGTTCTTGACTACCAGAAAGCAACGCGTAGTTCTTGACGGTAGTCAGTCTCCACCTGTTCCTGTGATCTCTGGGGTACCCCAGGGCACTGTCCTGGGCCCACTTCTCTACCTTTCATACATTAATGACCTCCCACTTTCACTTTCCTCTACCACTAGACTTTTTGCAGACGATAGCTTAGTTTACAGACCAATTAAAGATAGAAATGACTGCCTTCGACTACAGGACGACCTAACTGCATTTGAAGACTGTGAAGTCAAGTGGCAGATGACATTTAGACCAGACAAATGCCATCACATCCGTTTTACCCGTGCTCATAATCCCATACCATATATATATCAGCTACACAACACTAACCTCAACACAGTCCCTTCCCACAAATACTTGGACATCCACATCTCAGCGGACATGAGGTGAAACACACACATAGGTAGCATCAGGGCCAAAACTAGTAGGGTCCTGGGGTTCTTGCGCAGGAACCTCAGCAGGTGTAACACAGACATTAAAATTATTGCTTATAACACTTTCGTTCGACCACACCTAGAGTATTGTGACACCGTCTGGGACACACACACTTACAATAATATCAATAAATTAGAGTCCATACAAAACAAAACTGCAAGATGGGCCAGACGTGATTACAGACACACTACATCAGTCACTTTGCTTAAACAAGACACAAAACTAGACCCATTGGCAACAAGAAGACAAATACACAGACAACAGATGATATACAAAATCACAAACAAGTTAGTTGACATAGACAAAGACGCATATCTACACCCTACAAGTATACGGTCCACTAGAGGCAGCCACAACTTAAAATACCATACATACCAGACAAGCAGATATATTTAGGCACTCATTTTTTCCCCGCAGCATCCGAGAGTGGAATCATCTCCCATCTCATATAGTTAATAGCCCCACTCTTGACACTTTTAGAAATAGGATCACCAATCATTACCTCCCCAATCCTAATCCTCAACCCACAGTCCCTGACCCAATCCACCCTCATCCTAACCCCCTTCCTGATCCTACCCTGGATCCCTAAATCCCACGCACAACCCCCGCATATTATGCTGCCCACGAGCAGCCCTCTGCGGGACCCAAAATCTTAAACTTAAACTTAAACTTAAACTAAACTCTGTGTACTTAATGTGTTCATTTATTCATTAACAATATAAGAGATCTGTCTCTTCTCAAAGGTTTCCATCGCCTGATGTCTCTGATGTCGCTTGTGATTTGGTGTGTGGTGGAAAATGGATGGTACAATGTCCTGTGAGAGTGGATTGGAGTCTCTATTTTTAGTCTCTATATTTAGTTAGAGACAATCCTTTGCTAGAGCATATAAGTTTATGTAACATTTAATCGAGTCTGATATCCATTTGTGATGGAAATTACTTGTGTTCTGGGTCCCAGGTCACTTGCCCCTACTCAAACCAGCACTAGGCCTAACCTAACCCAAGATATGCAGAATACTGCATACAATACTCTGCTCATGCTCACCCAATAAGTAAAAAAAAAATTGTGATCATATATAAGTGATACTGCTAATGAGGTTTTATACCTTTACCTACTGTCCCTGCTGCATAACTAGTTATTTATAACCATAACTTCATTCAAAGCACCAAATAATTTCTAAGTTTAACTTCCTAGTTTCTTACATTATTCACTCTAACGTTACCTGACCTGATAATATCCCCTTTCCTAAAATATATACAGATTTTCCAACAAATATAATCACCAGGTGCATTCAAAGCACATCATATTCTATCAAAATATAATAAATGATCACTACAGAGGCGGGTGTAAGGAGTTGGTTGCCATCCATCTCTCTTCACAGCAGCTATCCATTTTTCTTGCTGTTCCTGGTTAGCTGGAAATTGATGAAATGACACAGAACCCCTCACGGCCCTATTCTTGCAACCAACTGCACAATAGCTAAGCACCATGCTTGTTGAGAAGACGATAATAGAGTGGAGGTCCTTAAATATGAGCCCTTCATTGCCCTCCAATATGGCGGCCGCTAGCGGGTTTGTTTACTTTGATCAGCTGATGGCAGTTGCTGACGTCACGTGAAACTCCTCTATAAGGACCGTTAGTGAGAAGTTGGTAATAAAGAAGATAATTTTATTTGGTAGCGAAAGGTTGATAATTAAACGGTATAATTATATTTGGTGGTAAAAGGTTGATAATTAAACGGTATCATTATATTTGGTGGTAAAAGGTTGATAATTAAACAGTATAATTATATTTGGTGGTAAAAGGTTGATAATTATTAAACAGTATAATTATATTTGGTGGTAAAAGGTTGATAATTAAACGGTATAATTATATTTGGTGGTAAAAGGTTGATAATTAAACGGTATAATTATATTTGGTAGCGAGAGGCTGATAATTAAACAGTATATGGTGTCAACAGAACGTGGCCCTAAAAGCTGGGAATTCTTGATGCGTCTATTAATGGACCCCAAGACTAACCCGTCCCTAGTGAAGTAGGAGGACGAGGAGGATGACACCTTCAGATTAATGCTACCCTCCATGTTGGCTATAAGTTGTGGCAGGCCAGGAGCGACAAGCAGTACTGTACCTCTCCTATGTCAACTTCGCATGAGGAATTCGGTAACTGAATGGGTATTTTTAAGTTTTATTTTCGTTTCTTCCTTTATTTTCGAGTTTTATTTCATACTTGCGTTGGGCCTGGATGATCCTGTAGTACTGTACTTATTATTATCTTACGGGGTCCTATGGAAATTGAGAGAAGGAAATAGAGGTGAGACGGCAAGAAAACATAAAAAAAAAAAAAAAATAGAAGGAAATGTGAGACAGTTATAGAATTGAGAGTAACTCGGGTTCTAAGGGTCGCCCAAACTCATAAAGTACTGTACGTCCCTGGACCCCATTCATACAATATCCTCAGTATTCACTTATAGAAGGTTGTATACATTTAATGGAGTAGCCCCAACCCTCTCAAAATAAAGTCAGGTCAATATTATGTTGGAGCGAATTCACGATAAAAAAATAAATATATTCATAAAATTCGAAGGCTACACACACACACACACACACACACACACACACACACACACACACACACACACATACACCACCTTTTACCCAATTTGCTTCCTTACAGTAATATTCTTGTATTGTGTAGGTACAGTCGGCCACACTTCTGACTGTTACAGTCAGTACTACAAACTCCAGGTGTCTAACGTTTGCATCCCTGACTTTCTGAATCATAGGCTCGAAGATTCTCAGTGGTGAAGAAGTGAGACGGTTTGGTCCCCCCCTCCCTCCCCCTTCTCTCCCTCTCTCTTTCTCCCCCTGCACCGTCTCACTTCTTCACCACTGAGAATCTTCGAGCCTATGATTCAGAAAGTCAGGGATGCAAACGTTAGACACCTGGAGTTTGTAGTACTGACTGTGGGATTGACGATATTTACTGTGAAATCGAGTCATCCTCACAGGTCTAGAACTGAAATTGTTATATATAGGATCCAGTGGTCACTCAATAATTACTGGTGTCTGTCTGTGACCATAATTATATATTCACGAAGATTACTGATGAGAATATTAATGTTACTATACATATTTTATAATAATCCTATAATGCTGCCTTCGTCGTCTATTAAGGGGGCGTAATATAGAACAATGTTGCTGGTGGCAAATTTGGAGCAAATAATTCCTCCAAATTATTCCAAGCAACAGGATATCATTATATGTATTCATTGGTCCTGTTTCCTAATATAGTTCGGGTGAATCAAGGCACTCCAATGTACCAAATGTATACTATCCCCTCAAGGCAAGTCTTTGTATAACACCTAATGAGTGGTGTCTGTGATGCAACAAGTAATAATGTTTGTGTAGGTCGCCTCCGTCTCGTGCAGCAATGCGTTACTTCATCGTATCTGAGGTACAGGTTTATTATCTATACTGAATTTACAACACTATTTGGTCACAATTATACACTATATATACTGGGTTCTAAGACGTAACTGTTGTCAATAATTTATTTATTTATATCTGTTTTACGATTTGTCACAAAGTTTGATTGGCTATCTCGTCGGCTACCCAAAAGGAATGAGAAATAGTAAGAGAGACAGACAGAACAGACCAGGGTGTGGTAGAGGATGCCAAATTCCTCCTCTCTGGATTGATCCAGCTCTCACCAGACCCATATAAGTTCTGCACCATAGTTTTGCTGGAATTAGGCTGCAGCCTGGACAACAAAACAAGATAAGAGACTCACCGAGGCGAATCCATGACGAGTGATGCCCAGAAATTTCCCTGAGGACGTCATGTAATCTGGCAGCAGCATGATGTGTCGCCGGTCCACACTCAACACGTGGACAGTAGCGGCGGCGGCCGGTGACGGTGACGTGGTTCGACATTTTCTCTGTGATCTCACGGATGATGGTTACCCTGCATAACAAAACGTACTGTAAGCATTTACACGTGAATCGAAGCACAAGACAAAAATATTTTCCACTGTGAAGCTTGTTCTTATGACTTAGCAGATGTGGTGACAAGTCACTGACAACTCTTTTGTTTGTGAGTGTTGTACAGTTGGCCGTGCACATGAATGGGTGGTACAGCCCAGGTGAAAGATACTTGTCCCATTTGAGTAACCAGTGTCTATTATCAGGTACTTGCTTTTTATTACCATCCTCAATACTGACTTCTGCCCCTGATTTGGCACTAAGGAACTTGATATTGGGATAAATTGACCCTCTTTCACTTGGGCTGTACCACCCATTCACGTGTCCAAGGGTTTATACTGCCTAATTTAGTAAACATCCATTATTCTGCATTAAAATCCCTTTAAAACACGTACACACAAGGCACACCAATAATTATTCCCTTACCTGGCAGCCTCAATGTCAAGACATGTGAAGACTTCGTTGATGTTGTTTGAGGTACTACAATGTACAGTTGGACACAGGAATTGTGCTACAGCCCAGGTGAAATATACTTGTCCCATTTGAGTAACCAGTGTCTATTATCAGGTAGTTGCTTTTTATTACCATCCTCAATACTGACTTCTGCCCCTGGTGTCTCCTATTTGGCACTAAGAAATTTGATATTGGGAGAAATTGACCATCTTTCACTGGGCTATTCCTCGAATTCCTGTGTCCAACTGTACAGTACAGCTAGTTCTGGAACTTATTAAAATCAGATACAACAGGAGGTCTATAGGAGGGGAACATTTTCCAGTGGGATCTACAACACGGATACTGTATATAATTAACCATATTAACACAAATCAATAAGGTAGTTTACGGAATATAAAGTGTGAATCCTCAGAGTTTCGAGCCGTGGCCGCTTCGAGACAAAATTACCTTTGTATGAGAACTACATTGGTCCAGGGATCGAAACACTGGGAATTCAGGGATTTATACAATGCTAAGTGAAAAACGCAGACGTGGAGACAACTGTGCAGTACTGTTCCTACACACTGTTCTTCTCTCCTCTTTGCTGGAGTCGGAGGCTCGGAGCAGCCAAACCAAAGTGAGGACATTTCGTCTGCTATGCGGAAATCAACTCTACGGAGCGGTAACTGAACATTTCATGTGGAAATACAGACTGAATACTGCTATGATGTGGAAATATATCCGCAGAGGATGACAAAGGGCAAAATATAAAGGTATAAGTAAATTACAAATTTAAAACAGATTGCTACGACAATGTATCCCATAAGTACATGATAGTACTGAATAATCTGTGATATAAATGTTATATATTTTGTTTGTATGATTCTTATCATTAATAGGGGTGCTGATGGTGTAATGGTTAGCACACTCGCCTGGCACGCGAGAGATCTCGGGTTCGATACCCGGGTCAGTGGAATTGTTGGACAATATTCCTAAGCCCCTATGTCCCTGTTCACCTAGCAGTAAGTAGGTACCTGGCTGTAAAAACAAGGATAGCAACCTTGTAGGCTGGGGGAAGATATGTTGATGTAACACTGACACTGACTGCCTTAATGACCAACACGAGTCGATAGGCATAAAGCCCTAAAATTCTTCTTCTTCTTATCATTAATCAAATATATAACAATATACATGGTGAATAGTGTGAAATTTCATATTGTCTATATGACCATATAATATATTATGCAATACATGTTCCATAGATGATAAAACCGTGTAAATATTAGGCTGGTGTTGGTCAACTGTGGATCTTGGCCTTGTTCAGTTCATCTCAGCTCACACCACAAGGCATTAACATTAAGCATCACATTCTACAAACTGGTTACACTAACTTGGTGAAATTCTCCTTTTTGGGCACATATTATTATAAGTAGGAAAATGTGTATCGCTCCCCTCACTTTATTAGTTCTATGAAACAGTTGCCCTTCACTGACCCACACTGGATGTGAAATAGCTTAGTCACTCTTAAAAATGTAGCAACTATTTATCATTAAAGAAAGCTAAGCATTTAATGATAGACTATTTTAAATACAAGGAAAATGGTCGCTCCATTTCCTATTTTTAAGAGAAAACCCATATGTTGTTATTATTATTATTATTATTATTCAACGTATTGAAGTAAATGTTTGATTCTCCATACAATCTGCACAATTCCACCAAAGCCACGACGAGAGTTTCGGGAGTAGTGGCTGCAACATCCACCACATTTTCAGTATTGGCTAGAGAAGATTGATGGAAATCGAAAAAGGGCATAATGGAAGGTTTGTCGTGTAGATTTGTCTGCTGAAATATCTGGACTGAAAAGACACAAATCATCTGCCTCGCACACAAAACGCGGTCAGGAACCAGTCATTATCAATGAACCCATCATGGCTGGCATGTCTGACACTGAAAATGACATATGGCTGGTAGAGCAGAAATAAAGTTGGTGACGTTTATGGCAGAACATAATATATCGTTCAATATTGCTGACCATTTGGTAGATATTCTGAAAAACACTGCTCTGTTTTATCTGTGCGCAAATGCCGAAGCAAAAATCTGCTAAATGAAACACCTACTTTGGCTGATTTTGTAAGTGAGCTTCGTATATATAATGGAGACCTTCAGAGGCTTGATGATGAATGGAGGAAATTAGTTGATGTAGATAATAATACAGAAATATTCTTCAAAGAGCTTAGGAAATTGAAAAATGATGATGATGATCCCATTTTCTCTATATTGCCATAGTTTGCCCTAGAAGTTCTTTCACTGCCAACTTCAAATACCGATGCTGAGCGACTGTTTTCCAAAGTAGGACTAATTAAAACTAATATCAGGAATAGGCTTCTTACTTCAACTCAGGCAGCATTAGTAAAAGTGTCGGAAATTGTAAAATAAAATGTTGGTTGTGTTCAATTTCAACCGTGTACAACAATGATACGAGCTGTAAAACAATTACTGTACATGTAACTGTGACAGAAAATGAAATTGTATAAATGTAAAGCTAGCTGTACTATATGTAATTAATATTTTTATGATTTAAACTAACTTATTTAATTATATTACTGATTGTTTGTATTATTGGTGATTGGTGGTGTGTACGGCTTATCATTATGTTGTAGGAATGTTTATATTGTCGTAGTTACTAATTAAAGAATACATTGTCTACCTTCGACAGTAATGTATATTTTCCTGTACATGCATATATTTTACCAAACAAGAATATTTCATATGAATGAATACAACCGCTACTGCTTGCAAGGGAACATGGCTCAGTTGGCTCAATACATACTATAAATGTTACCCAATAACAGGTTTCATTTTCTATCATTAAGAGTGGGGATGAGTGGCAACGCTGAGACTCCGACTTACTGCCATAGTGATACATACCATACCTAACCTTACACTCGTCAAACACAACACTTATAACAAATATTTATACTTTAATCTGCTGTAGTTAAGAAAAAAGTAGGGAACTGTAGACTATAATAGCAGTAACAATGTCTAAAGTGTTACAGCTTATTAAGATTACTTGTCCTAAATCAGAACATTTAGACAGTCATTTAGGGGAGTTGAAGTAATATATTTTGTAGATACCTGTAACTCTTTTACTGATTTATTTGATGATTAAAAAGCATTGTTTCTCTTTACTTCTTCAATGAACCAACTGAGAAACTTGTGATCCAATTACCTCAATACACTGACTTACATAATTACAGAGTACAGTAACTTACAGCTAACTTACTGTACAACAGACATAGCCAAAGGATCTGGATAAACACAAACCATCATCTTTCTTGTGTTATTTTGCTACACTTGTACACTTATTGATCAGAGCAAGTCCTCAGGAATCCCTATTTCATTTCATAATCAAAGTGAAAAAGGCTAGAAACTGGGTAACACAACTACAATTATTATTATTATTAAAATAGACCAGAGACACAAAGCTGGGAGAGAAGGCAAACATTTTATCAATCAGAGGACCCACCCAGACCCATGAATCCAACCTGAAGAAAAGAAGACAGCTTAGTGAATGAAAGATGAGCAATTAGCTTCATAAAAAAAATATTAGCCCTTGAAGCCAGCCAGTCCTACACCATTAAAGACAGATCCACAATGACACACCGCCGACCTAGGGACAAACGACCAACTGTACTGACAAAGTATAATAATATAATGATTGAATTTGTTTTCAGGTGACGTGAAGTGAAGAAGCCCGGGAGTGGAGAGTGGAGAGGAGTAGTAGCCAATAGAGTATGTGAAACCCACCTTTTCTGTCAGCCACATGCCTCCTCAGAAGATAGTCGGCCTGTGCGCAAAACATCTAAAAACACAAAGTGGAAAAACAGTGGAAAGTGAATTGCCTCCTTGCAGCCTGAGATTGATATGAGCCAAAAAAAAGTTGAAGCAATATTTAGAAATTATTTCTAACTTGATGTATGTTTGATGAAATTATATACTGTTTGGGCTGAAGCTGATGACAATTTTGCCTCGGTTTCCCCCAAATGTCCTGGTATTGGCATGTTGAACCAGAACCCAGTGGAAAATCTATTCTCATTTATATGTTCATCCAACAATAATATTCAAAGGTATGGTAGACAATAGTTTTGTTTGATTATGTTACAGCTCATAATAATTTGAGGTATTTTTGTGAAGATGAACACAGTATACAATTATATGTATGATTATATGAACATTCAATCCTGCCTAGAAATATCAGCTATTTTTAACTTCCCTTCCTCCTCAGAATCAGCATGATGGTGGAATATTTATGTGAGATGTATGTATGGTTCACCAGTAGCAACAGTTGAGGGGAAAATATGGTACTCCTTTCCCACCATAGCAGTGCTGGCAGGGGCAGGAGTGGAAGATGCATTCAGAACCAAAGGATTTGACTATAGATAATGAAATGTAGCCTACTCTAAATACAACTACTGAGAGGCATTTGATCACATGATTGTCTTATTGTTCTGTAGGCTATAATATGCAGATACACACAAAAAGTACAATGCTTGAAAATTATTGCTTATTACATGCAAAAATATTTAAGATTACTATTATTTCATCATGTTATTTCATTATATTATTTCATTAAGATCTTAATTATCATACAATCTTGGGCTTCTGCAGTTTTTGGTTGATTGATTTCTTCAGTTAAGCAGATAGCTTGTAAAAACCTGCCTTAACACTTACACCATGTAGGGATAGACAGTCCTGACCACCAAGATACACTCACAGTCACAAGTTGTGTCCAGATTCCCTGACACCATGAATCTCAGCCAGTCGAGTTGGAAGGAACGAACAAAGGTGTACCTTGCGCCTCTCTCCTCACCATGTACAGTACCGTTGTTCGAACTTTCCATATTTGCATTGTTCCTCGTACCAGGGGATAGGATAGGGACACAACTTCTGATCACAAGTGTACAGTATCAAAAGGCTCGGGAATTGCCTAGATTCATATTACCCTCAAACCTTGGTTGTTGTGGTTGTTGTTGTTGTTGTTGTTCTCTCGGGGCAGAATGGTCTCCTGCCCTACAGACCCCTGGTACACTCTAGTCGCAGTGTATAAAACAAATTAAAATAAAGGAGGGGCTGCATGGCCCTATATGCCTGGGCTACTGAAGCACATCCCAAGGAAATGGGACCACAGCTTACTGGACTTTGGTTGTTGGTTACTGTACATGTTTTTTTGTCTCCTACAATTTTAGTATTAGGCAAGCCTCAGTTAAATAACACACCCATGGAAATATTACCTATACAGAACTAACTACCAGAATATATAAAGCTCATCAATCCACACCTGCAGGAAGTACAGTCACAGTCAAAAATCCTGCATCAGGTAAAGTGGAAGTAACTTTTGAAAATGAATTTATGAACTAGTCAAAGCCATATAAAGTGGCGAGAGAAGTTAGACCCAAGTCCTAGCCGAATGCAGGGGATCGTACAGTACCAAGGTATTAATGTGACCTGACCCCATCCTTCTCTAGCCCCTCCCTTCTTCCCTTCTTCCTCGCCTGAGAGAGAGAGAGAGAGAGAGACTATCATCTAATACTGAAATATGTCAATGATATACTCTCTACCTCGGTATTAATTATTTAGATATGCCGTACAAATGTGGTTTATTTTGAAGATGTTGTAATGAATTGTAATTACCCCAATTGTCAAACCCGTACATATCAACAATCCATCAGAAAATGGTAAAACGTTCTAATACTAAATTCATCTGTCATATGACACTAAAAATAACTTCTATCACGACTTATATAACTTAATAGATACAGTATTGTGATAGACCAGACTTTCTTTGCGTGTATACTTTCTTTGTGTGTATTCTCTCCCTCCCCTTAATGCAAACCTTTCTGTTCTTCCTCACCTCACTCCCACCCTCTACTCTCTCTCTCTCTCTCTCTCTCTCTCTATATATATATATATATATATATATATCAGGCTCCATCTCCTTTGTGTGTGTGGTTTCTCTTCCTCCATCCCCATCATCTGTTCTTCTCTCTAACAGTTTCCTCCCACTCCCACCTCCTCTCTCATATATACTGACTATATAATAATGGACGAATATACAAATTTAACATGAATACAGTAATCAAATCACCTCATAGCTGATATTAGTTTAGCTGTTTAATAAAGAGTGAGTTATAAAAGGTCTCACTGGAGTTTACAGGGATTCCATGAAAAGTAATTACAGTAGTTTGTTTGCCTCCCTTACAGAGCTAAATTCATCCATAAGACTGCCCAAATGATCCTGGAGAAAGGAGGAGAGTGATGGTTACACTCTCTCAGGTCACTCCCATACCCAGAATGTCGCTCACAACTCATGACCCTCCATGGTGTTGGTACAAAGCGGCCCCCTATCTTGTTGAATATGCTACATGTGATGATTGTCTTGATACACAAATAGTGTTTCAATGAATTGCAATATGGTGAATAAGAAACATATGACCAATAAGTGGTAGAAATTGTGTAAAAGAGAAACTGCATGATTTATAAACACAAAAATGTTACTACTGTACTTGCTGTCTGAATACTGTATTATTATTTTTAACTTTTTAATATTTGAGCCAAGTATAAAGTGCGTTGTTCACTAATATTATAATGATTAACAGAGATTCTTTTCACATACAGAATAATAGTTAAGAGCTGTACAGTCACGAACATAAGTTTCTTTACCCCCATGGTGAGAAGGAGGTTTAAACTCGTGGTTCATGAACCACGAGTTGAGAACCACTGGTCTAATTCATATCCAACCATGACTTCGACCTAACTTTCACCAGGGGGGTAAATAAACTTATGCTCGTGACTGTACCTTTTAGTCCATGTTTCATGATCAACTACTAGTAGGGTGGGCTGTATGTTACGAGCTGTCATATACATTGTTTATATTAAGGGGGTAAAAATTATATAGTTTACTTTTGGTACATTGGAGATTTGGAGTGCCTTGATTCCTCTTAATTAAATGAGGTAAATAATCCCGGGCTGCAATCTGGAAGACATGAGTGTCCACAGGGATGGCTTCCAGGTGACCTATTGACATTAAACAGATACAATACAATCACTCACCTGTGGAAGATACATTAAGAGGGAATAGGGGAATATAATACAGTGTTGTCATTGGTAAATATGGAGCAACTGATTCCAACAAACTATTCCAAACAATGGGACACCCATTATATTCATTCATTGATCCTGTTTCCTGACACTTAAGAACTTACAAAACTGTAACAGATAAAGAAGATGAAACGAAGCTAACATCCAGTATCAAGTCAAATTAATTGCTGACCTCTGGAGTGTAAACATTAAGGTAAAGACAATCCTCCAGTTGATCACAAGGACGAGGCAAGGAGGAGGCATCTAGGTCACCATCCCAAGGTCCAGTGGGTACTGGGTCCTGATTAATGTAAAATATAAACAAACATCTCTATGATTACTAGACAGCCATCCACTTCAATACCCACAACCAGGTACTGGGCAGGGTTATATAAATGCATAGAAATTTTATAATGTAAAAGGCAGCCAGTAGAACAAAATGAAAACATAGACAAATTACGAATGACTACAGAAATTTTCACACAGCTTTGACTTTGAATATGATCATGGCTTATCAAAATTAGCATAGAGACTGATAAGTTATAATAAAATAGTACGGCAGAGTTACTCCTAACTTACTGATAAAAGAATGAAGAGAAAGGAGATACATGAGACTCTATGGACACGAACCTTAAACCTGAGGTGGTCGACGGGAGGCTGGCTGGGCGTGAGGTATACAGTACTGAGAAACTCTAGGTAGGAAGGTAATGTTGTGTCTGGTGGTGTTGAGGCCCACTACTCGACCCTGAAGCACCTCCACCACTGGCCTCTCCTGGGCAACACACATCACCACCAACACCACCACCAACAACAACAACACTCCTCTCACTGCAACACAACAAGAAGGAAATGTGTTATTATTTGGACACACACAACAACAACAACAACAACACTCCTCTCACTGCAGCGCAATAAATAACTACATATTAAATTATTTGAACACACACACACACACACACTATTGCCAACACTTTTCTCACTGCAAAATAGGGAGGATGTTGATTTTTTGTTTGATGGGGTTAATTTTGCACATATTATCCACCACATGCAAACATTCTTCTTCACACTATCACATCCATAATCACACTCGACACACATGCACATCATTCCTGTACACACTATAACGTTTCAAAGAGAGAGAGAGAGAGAGAGAGAGAGATTTGTACAGTACTTGGACAATCTTGGTAATTGATCTTTTATCGGTTATTGAGGTGAACAGACTACATACATATACTAAACAAAACGTTGAGTGTATTTCTTGGAACAGATACACTCCAAGTATACAAACCAACACATAGTACTAATGGCCACAAGAATTCGTACAGTTACCAGCATTATTAACTGGTACAGTCAGCATTGTCTATTCCTCTTTTCCTGCACCAAATATAAGTACGTACAGTATGTATACATAACTAAAATGCAACATTATTAATAGGTTTGTTTTTTGCAATTACAAAGTCACATGATAGACCATTCATTGCAATACTTCCAGAATAATGATCTCTCTTGCCATATACAGTACTGTAAACCATGTAAGAATTCCTGTGTCCAGACTCTTGTCAATTACTGAGGCTACCTAATTTGTAACTTACTTGTCGTTAATCATTGGTTGGCTACAATATAATATATAACCTGTAGACCGACCGGAGAGAAGGAAAAAATCACTGTATTCACCCCTGTCTGTGTCTGTCAATTCACTATGCAGCTATTTTGTACAGCACCAGCAGAAACCGAACGTAGCCTAAACACGGCACTGTCTGTCATGTATGTAGTCCCTAATGTGTTTTTCCACGGGTCTATCTCAATGTCCTTCTAAATGCCAGCACGTGGGAACATCTCCAGGTGAATGAGGGGGCTATCATTTATCATCGTGTGTGTGGGTGTAGGTGTGATGGATGTATTTTTAGCTCCGGCCTCAGCCGAGAGCTCTAGGTCATATCGTAATTATTGTTCTTCTTCTTGGGGCGACAACTTCTTAAAATGGTTCAACTGACTCACTCACTCACTCACTCACTCCCATCCATTTTCTTTTACCGACATTGAATCATTGTTTCAACAGAGAGGTGGTTCAACCGAGGGGTTCACCCTCAATAAAAAGGGTTCATTTTCAAAATTTCAATATAACCATATGAATACGAAAATCCAAATAAAACATAATTAATATTTTTGAGACCTTTACATATAGATATTTTATTATTTCACTTGAACCATTAAGAGCCGGAGCTTTTGAAGGGTCTTACTAATATTGGTCTTGATAAATATTGGAGGGCTACTTTACTCCTCCAAACTCTGTCACGAAACTAGTCCCTTGTTGTTGTTATTATAAGTAGTAGTAGTGAAGTGGTTTGCTTGTGTCGTGGTATAGTTTAGACTTTAGAGGAATTATTAGGCAATATTAAGGTTAACTGTATCATCATTAAAATTTTGTTATCTCCTTAATTTTGTTCTGATGGCTCTCAATGTGTATGTAATTTCGTGGTGTTTGTTCTCTCTCTCTCTCTCTCTCTCTCTCTCTCTCTCTCTCTCTCTCTCTCTCTCTCTCTCTCTCTCTCTCTCTCTCTCACACACACACACACACACACACACAAGGTCCTCTGTAATTTTCCTCATGGTGATTATACTTGATATCACTACTTTTTAACCTGTCATATTGGAGACTCATCTGGACCACTCTCATCAATCTCTCTCCATCCTTCCCTCCCCTAGCTCCCCTTCCCTCCTCTCCTCCTCCTCTTCTCCCTTCCCTCCCCTATCCTTCCTCACTCCTCCACTCCCCTTCCCTTCTCCTCGCTCCCTCCCTTCCCTTCCCTATCCTTCCTCACTCCTCCTCTTCTCCCTTCCCTCCCCTATCCTTCCTCACTCCTCCACTCCTCTTCCCTTCTCCTCGCTCCCTCCCTTCCCTCCCCTTCCTTCTTCTCCTCCTCCACTCCCCTTCCCTTCTCTTCCCTCCATCCCTTTCCTCCCCCTTCCATCCTCTCCCCCTCATCTCCCCTCCCCTTCTCCTTCCTTCCTTCCCTCCACTGTCTATCTATATTACTGATATTAATGTTACATTGTGCTTTATAATATTATATTCATTATTTATTCATACGTTATTTTTTTGGAATTTAAAAATTCTGCAAATATCACTATCATCAGCATCATTATCACCATCACCCCTACCTGCATCACCACTACCACCATCACCATCACCACTACCAGCATCACCACCATCACCATCATCACCATCACCATCACCACTACCTGCATCACCACTACCACCATCACCATCACCACTACCAGCATCACCACCATCACCATCACCATCACCACTACCTGCATCACCACTACCACCATCACCATCACCACTACCACCATCACCATCACCACTACCAGCATCATCATCACCACGATCACCACTACCAGCATCCCCAGCATCATCACCATCACCACCATCACCACTACCAGCATCCCCATCATCATCACCATCACCACCATCACCACTACCAGCATCCCCAGCATCATCATTATCACCACCATCACCACTACCAGCATCACCAGCATCATCATCATCACCACCATCATCACCACCATCACCACTACCAGCATCACCACTACCAGCATCACCAGCATCATCACCACCACCACCATCATTATCACCACCATCATCACTACCAGCATCATCACCATCACCACCATCACCACTACCAGCATCCCCAGCATCATCATCATCACCACCATCATTATCACCACCATCACCACTACCAGCATCACCAGCATCATCATCATCACCACCATCATTATCACCACCATCACCACTACCAGCATCACCAGCATCATCATCATCACCACCATCACCACTACCAGCATCACCAGCATCATCATCATCACCACCATCATTATCACCACCATCACCACCATCACCACTACCAGCATCATCACTACCACCACCATCATTATCACCATCATCACCACTACCAGCATCACCAGCATCATCACCATCACCCCATCATTATGATCACCATCACCACTACCATCATCACCAGCATCATCATCATCACCAGCATCATCACCAGCATCACCATCATTATCACCATCATCACCATTTTGAGGTGTTGGAGGCTGCTAGGGATTACTCACCTTGCCACAGGAACACCATAGACAATTCAGGAATGGGTTTGCTGAGGGAGAGAAGTCAATTAGTCTAAAGAGAAGTGAGTGAGTGTAAAGAGAAGGGAGTCAGTGTATAAAGTAGGAATGGGACCTGACCATGGAGATAGACCCACTCACTCCCCTTCTTTCTGTTCCAAACATGGTTCCACTACGGTCCCTCCTTTCTTTCTATACCTTTAAGTTGATTCGTGTTTGCTGTTTCTCTTCCCAATCTCCTATATTGTGTTACATACAACGCTATATCTTTTCAACCCGACCCACTCCCTTTCAGTTACTCAACTGTCCCTCCGTCCCTTCTGTTTGTTTTATATCTTTCGTGTTTGCAATCCCTTCTCTCAATCTCTTACAGGGTCCTTCATACAGGCTAAAGCACAATCTTCCTTCTTTCTCTTCAGTTACTTCAGCTCGTGCAGGTTGTACAGTACGTTCTCTCCTCCCCTGCCTATATACCTGTCTGCACTGCCCCATACACCAGTAGTCTATGAATCCTGTTATACACACACACACATGCACGCTTTCGACAGGAAAGGGTAGCAATCATGGCAGACATTGAAGCAATGTTCCATCAGATCAAGGTGGCACCACAACATCGAGACTCCTTATACGCTCCGTGGGAGAACGGCAACATGTCACAAGCGCCACAAACACATGGAATGAAGATCCACCTCTTTGGTGAAGTTTGGAGTCCTTCATATGCTACCTACACTCCAACGAACTCTGTCTGACCATAGGGCTAAGTTTTCCATGGTAGGTACACATGCCAGACGCGGGTTTTATGCTGATGATCTACTGCTGTCTTTGAGCTGTATACAATAGAAATAATTGAAATGACACAGCAGTTGCTCTTACTCTTGGCACAAAGGGGTTTCCGACTAACAATATGGACGAGTAACTAAATAGAAGTGCTAGACTCCATCCCACGTGAATAGAGGCATGTCGACGCGAGAACTTGTATGGTAGAACTTGTTAACCAAGTGCAGCTCCTTATGTTAGAAAACTTTCATCCATTAAATGCTACCTCCCAGTGTAAAACCTCCATTGTGCCCATTGCATGTAAATATAAATCAATGTTTACAGACATTGATGAATTAGAAAATGAGTGGAGTAATATTAACTTTGTGTATAGTGGTCAGCAGTATGTCTTGGAATTTCTGTTAAATAATAAGTTTCTGGGAGGAGGTAAATGAACACAAAAACTCAGTGCACATGGGTGAAAAAAATGTCTTCAAATATATGTTCCTGCTGTCACTTCCTTTCTCTAATACCGGCATAAAATGAATAGTTTTCCAAATGAATGTGGTTCATTCAAAGCTCAGGAACAAACTAATTGTAAGGCCAGTACAAGCTATGTTACAGTGAGATGGTCTCGCCTTGCAGTCACTATCATGTGTAAACTTCCACGCCATCACCTGATATACTAGTAACATTTTCAGCTGCTAAAGGCACAGAAAATGAAGACGGTAAATATGTAGAAGAAATCATTTCTCTTGATGTTGAATAGTTGTATGTTGTTCATTAACCAGAACATGAACAGTGAGTGTCAATCAGTGCAGTGCAGTGTAATTATGTTACTTTCAATATTATCATCTATATCAGGGGTTCTCAAAGTGGTCGATATCGACCCCCAGGGGTCGATGGGAACATCCAAGGGGTCGATGAATAGCCAAGGGGTCGAAAGGGGGTCGATTAATAGCCAGGGGGTCGAAAGGGGGTCGATGAATAACCAGGGGGTTGGTGAATGTTTACTGTTAGGCAGGGTTTATTCTAAGGAAAATTTACAACTGCACAAACTCTGATGCGAGGCCCGAACGACCTAAACCAGTGGTTCCCAAACCGGGGGGCGCGCCCACATAAGGGGGCGTGAGATGGATATAGGGGGGGGGGGAGCTAGGCCATCTGCCATATATGGCTATTTTGGAAGAAAACTATATATAATTGATTACACACACATTTAAGAGTGGACTACTGTAACTCTGGTCAGCTATATATCAGTGACTTCTATTGTGGTTCCTTCCTCGTTTATGACACCCTAGCTACCATGCAAATTCAAACAAGGTACAAATTTACAACTGCACATATTGAATTTACAACTGCTCAAAAGGGGTAAAACTGCACGTTAGAATAAACCCTGCTGTTAGGGTCGAACGGACCATTGAAGCCTCACATTTTAAGTTCTCGATTATAATTAGTAAAAATCTGAAAAATACCAAGACACCATTAGATTAAAAAAATTATATCAACAAGCACTGGGCTTCGCCCACCACGGCTGCGCCGTGGGTGCTTTTGCCTGCGGCGCTGCTCGATGCGCTCGCTCCCCCCACTCGCGGCTTGCTTCGTTCGCCCCTCCACCCCCCAATCAGATGTCACATCAGGTCGTGAATATGTTAATACTTATCTCTGCTAAATATAAAGGGCAATGTCTCTTCCACTTAATAGTGAGGATGTTAACACATTATGATGTCACACCGGGTAGTGAAGATGATAATACCTATCCAGATGTGTTGAAGTGTCACAATTTATCATGGAATGAACCATGAGATTTTTTGGAATTTTTGGGAGTTGGGGATGGTTGCATTCTTTAAGATTTTTTGAGAGTTGGGGATGGTTGCATTTTTTAAGATTTTTTGAGAGTTGGGGATGGTTGCATTTTTAAAGATACACAAGCACTGGGCTTCGCCCATCCCGGCTGCGCCGTGGGTGCTTTTGCCTGCGGCGCTGCTCGCTACGCTCGCTCCTCCCCCACTCTTGAATTCACAGTTCAGACAAATAGGCCAAAAATTTTCAGTAAATCTTCAGAAATTTCAGCAGCGCTGACAACACTACTTTCAACCAACCTCTCCCCCTCATCGTCTCTCGCAGCTCTACTGTCCGTACAGTACCAGGGTTCGTAAAGGATGCATTCCTACATGTCAACTACACTACTACTACTACTACACTACTACTACTACTACTACTACTACTACTACTACTGATTTTGGCATCGGTGTTTTTTTCCTTGAATTATTAAAAGCTAGGCTGCTAGGGGGTCAACAGAAAATGTGCAACTTCATTGGGGGGTCGACGAGTTAAAAAGTTTGAGAACCCCTGGTCTATATAGTTATTATTATTTCAGATTTGTGTCATTAAATCATTAATGATGCCATACGTGTTATATGTTTAGTTTTTACTTTGCAGTAATGATGCAAGATATTAGTTAATGTTGCATATCAAAATCGTACGGTAAAATGTAAATGATATACTTGAATATGGCCAGAATAAACTGTTTATTGAGTACAGTAAAAAATATGCAAACATTTGTGAGTAAATTTGTGGGGATATTATAAACATCTGTGGATTTTTTGTGGGTGAAATGGGCGGCCTTTGTCACCGTCACCGTCACCGTCACAACAACTGAAGACCCTCTCACCCATGGCCAAGAGATATACCTGGGCCATGCTCTCACCCATGGCCATGCTCTCACCAACGTCAAGCGCCATAACCAGTGGATCGTCTGCAACCAGATAAGGCCCCCTTTCCTTTACTGGCGTAGACAGCTTTGGACCCTTCATCATCAAATAACTAAGGAAACGAATAAAACGTTGTGGTTGTCTATTGACCTGCCTCACCACACGAGCTGTACACATTGAAGTTTTGGCCCATCTTGATGCTGATGCATTCCTCAACTCCTTGACACGATTTACAGCACGTCGAGGCATGCTGGAAACAATTAGATCGGACAATAAAACCAACATGACCAGAGCAGGCAAAGATTTCAAGATTGCAGTGCAGAAATGGAGATGTAATAAACATATTCATCATGAACTACTCAAGAAACAAATAGAATAGATATTCAACCCACCTAAAGCATCACACATGGGGAAGTATGGGTAAGGCAGATCAAAATAGTCAGGAAGGATCTTAGAGCAAGTGTTGGTTTACAAGTTGTCGATGAAAAGAGACTCCAGACACTTTTTTGCGAAGTGGATGCCGTGATAAATGAAAGACCCACCACATCCGCCTCTGAAGATCTCAATCACTTGGAGGCACTTACACCTTCCCATCTTCTTCGAGCAGGAGCCTGTACTCACCTTCCTCTCGGAGGACCACTAAATAGTGAGACTTTTAAACGGAGGGGGAACAGTGCACAATTTTTGGCAGATAGGTTTTGGAAACGATGGATTCGAGAAAATCTTCCCACACTGAGACATCGGCAAGACAACTTTCGACCAAGCCGAAACTTGTCATCATTACGGCAGATGCTGTGCCCAGGAACGAGTGGCAGGTGGACAGGGTGATTCAAGCAGTACCTGATATAAATGGGATTGTTCGACATGTAAATGTTAAAACAGCTCGAGACATGTTGGTGCGGCCATGCAAGCTTTGTCATCTTGAAGGCTGCCAGACGGGCTCATATACAAATGCTACCTATGATCATGAAGAAGGGTGTGTGTATATTTGTTCACTAAAGAGTGATATGTATTATCTACTCACAAATTTCTTTATGCATGAAAAATCAGGGCAACTCACATAGGCTAAGAAGTAAAATTAAAAGTAGTTTGAAGAAACTGCTGATCTTGTGCTTGGTATTGAAATATTGGGCACGCCAGCCCAACGGGGAGTGTTACCGCCAGGAGGACGCTACAAAAATATAGACAAATAAACTGGTAGAAATAGGAGTGGAGCTGTAGTGGACGCTGGTGGTTGTGTGTTGTTTAAGGTAGGAGAGGTAGGCAGCCTGGAGCCAGGGCAGTACTGTATTACCACCGGGGTAACGAGAGACTTATGTACAGAAGACGATCGTGAATTTCTTGCCGATTTCCTCGATAAGTTTACTACGGAGGTAAACAGAGATGCCGAGAGTGGATTAGAGGAAGTGGGTACAGAAGAGACCTCAAAGAAAAAAGTTATAGATCAATCAACGATGAATAGCCTGTATTACCTTGCTGGTTATTTCATAAACAAAGTGAAAAAATGCAACACTAATTGTTCATCATGCTTGCAGGCAGTTGAAGGGAAACAATGTTCAGTGGTAGGCCTATAGGTTCTGTGTACAAACTTACACAACTGAAAGAGTACAAAGAAAACTGTTTAGTTTATTGTACTGATGAATGTATGAGTATGTATAAGAGTGCACAGACAATTTTCAGGGGAAATTAATCTTCTTTAGCAAACAAAACCAATCTGGTATTTATGCAAGAAAGGAAGCAAAAAAAAATGTTAGTCACAGGCTGAAATTACAAACCAGAGAAGTGAGTTAGGAAGCCAGAGTATGATGATGAGGATTGTAATAAAGAAATATTGGTAATGTTATGTACAGTATATTGTATATGTATATACCACTTTGTGACTTTTTGTTAACAATTCATGCATTAAATATTTAAAATATGAGTATGTTTAACATACTTCCCACACTTAGAGAATCAGAGATTAGCCTGTTGTGCGGCTGTAGGTAGGAGTGAGGGATGGGAGGGAGGCAGTGGGAGGGAGACAATATGGCGCCTGGGGAGAAGTTGTCCAAACTCTCTATATACACGGCTCTGGGCTGGGGGAAGATATATTGATGTAACAAGACTGAATGCCTTTATAACCAACATCATGGACAGTAAACCCTAAATCTTCTACATGTGAGTGAGAGTAATCCGAGAACAGTAGGCGAAACACATCAGGAAATAAAGTATTATATTCTGCAACCGTGTTTCCTCACCACTCACCAATATACAGAATGTTAGTTTCTGATCATACATACTCTTCCAGAATCTCTCAAAGCTTTCTCTCCATCCCTCCAGACAGTGAAGGTCCTGTAATCTCTTGAGAAATAGCAAGTCACTCACTCACGTCTGTCTCTAAGGACCTTCTAGTCACCTACCTTAAAAAAATATACGTCTTGAGATATGTGTGTGTGTGTGGGGGGGGGGGGCACTACCTTTGTACAGTACGTCTTATAAACTATCATGTACAGTCGCGAACCAAAGTTTCGCACCCCCCTTGGCTGACAGGTAGGTGAAGACAGTGTTAAAGATATGCTGAACGATCGGACAAACTGGTGTATCGAGTTGGTAACGAGACAGTGTGAGCTTCGTTTTCGATTACCTGCTGTTTGTTGTTTGTGAAAATGAACCTTACACTGTTTCTTTACCAACTCGAAACACCAGTTTGTCTGATCGTTCAGCATATATTTAACACTGTCTTCGCCTTCCTATCAGCCAAGGGGGGTGCGAAACTTTGGTTTCTCGACTGTACACTCGTGATACATAATTTCTGACCAGAGTGTGAGCAGTAGAAAGCTTCGAATCGCCTGGTATTGCTCATTTCCCCACCCAGTACACCTATAGAGGCTGAGTTCGACTGCAGGGTGTGTGTGTGTGGTGACTGCTGTTCGTCTCTGGTCAGGTATTATATATCACAAGTGTACTATTGACCACAAAAATTCGTACACACGATGTTGTTTTCTAAGTTTTACAACATTAAGAAAATGTAAGACTACGTAGCTGCAATACAACATTATAAAAGGTTTGTTGTTTTGTAACCATCGAGTCACTTTATAGACCATTCATTGTAGTATTTACCTCATGAATAATAACCTCACTTTCTATATAGCCTGTGTGTGAATGTCTGTGGCCAATCGTACATGTCTAGTAAAAAATAAGGTAATTAAAATGTGTGTGTGTGTGTGTGTGTGTGTGTGTGTGAATAAGGAATTCGGAGATGTGTGTGTGTGTGCGTGTCCTACCTCTATTCTTTCTCCACTCACACACTTGTATCTTGTCATAATAATTATTGTAACTTTCACTCGTCTTGAAGGATATTTATTTTGGCACTACAGTCATTCACAATATTCCTGTATGGCAACTCTTTGTTTACAATTATATTATAGATAATTTAACGTAAAACTCAGTCAAACACACAAACAGTCCCATGTATTATAGAAAAGGTACCCTATTTTCAACCGTCTTTTACAATTTTATTTTTTTCCAAGTTGTTATATAAAATTTTACTTCCTTAATTCCTCCAAAGTACTGTATGTTAAGAAGCAAGAAGGGATGAAACATAATTATTGCGGCCTGTTGGTTTTTTTTATTCTTTGTTTTTTAACCTCAAGCTGCGAATTAATTAATCCAGATTTATCAATAGGGTACCATAGTAGATTGTATTGAAAGGGGAGGAAAATGAAGATATTTAAAGATAATTCTAAATAATATGTTGTAGCGAAACCAAGCACCTTTACGCTTCCTTCATCTCACCTGTCCTTATGGCGCATTTTTGGCTTCACCTGTCCCAGAGCCGTAGATTAGAATCTACGGCTCTGACCTGTCCAAGGCCTATACAGACTAGGCCGTGGACCTGTCCTACCTGAGTAACACGTGTAGCCAAGCCTGGCCTGGGTGGCGTGAGTGGCCGTCACGCTGCTGTTCGTCCACTTATTATCTACCAACTCTGTACCTGGAAGTAATTGCCTTAAAGGATCTGCTCTCCCTGCCCCGTCACGCTGCTGTTCGTCCATTTATTATCTGCCAACTCTGCACCTGGAATTTAAGTAATTGCCTTGAATGATCTGCTCTCCCTGCCGTGTCGTACCTACACCACTACCTGCCTTGGCACCAATAATGTTCTTAATTTATATAAATGACATAGAAGTACCTATTACAGATGGCACTTATATGAATATGTTTGCTGATGATGCAAAGATACAAAGAACAATTAAAAATGAAGACTACTGTAAAAAGTTACAAGATGACTTGGACAAAATGGTAGAGTGGAATAATAAATGGCAGATGAAGTTTAAATGCAGATAAATGTCATGTTATAAAGTTTGGAAAAAGAGAGGTAATACCAAATTGGCAATACAAACTTGGAAACAAAATATTAATTGAAGCAGAAAAAGAATGAGACTTAGGAGAATAAGAAATTAACACCAGATGATCATATAAATGAAAAAGTTAGATGCATGTATTTATTGTTAGCAAATATGAGAGTCGCCTTCACTTATGTAGATGAAGAAATGGTCAAGAAAATAATATCCTTTATATGACCTACCTTAGAATATGCTGCAGTAGTATCGAACCCACATTTAAAAAACATATCACTAAATTAGAAAAAGTACAAAGAGCAGCAACAAGATGGCTACCAAGTCTAAGAGAACTAAGCTATGAAGAAAGACTAAAGAAACTAAAATTACCTAAAATGGAAGAAAGACGAAAGAGAGGAGATATGATTATGGTTTACAAATGTGTCACAGAAAAAAAGATAGATAGAGAAAACTTGTGTCAACAAGGAATACCTACAATGAGAGGTCACAGTAAGAAATTAATTAAAAAAAGAGAAGATAAAAATGTACAGAAATATAGTTTTCTAAATAGAGTAATAGACGAATGGAATAAATTACCAGAAGTGGTGTGTCAAAAACATATATAACTTTAAAGAAAAATATGATAATTGTGTTTTAAAATACGGGACATTACGAGCTTGACTCCATCCTGTAAAGATACAAATAGGTAATTAAGTACAGTGGCAGACTAATGTTGTGTCCTGCAGCCAGCCACAATGTACAGTCGGCGGCATAAGTTCTGTCGCCACACCTGCTTCACCGAGACATGCAGTGTTCATGAACTCGAGAAATACGCATGTTTTCTACACCTAATAATCTCGAGTCTATGAACATTGCGTGCCTCGGTGAAGCAAGCGAGGCGACAGGACTTTTGCCGCCGACTGTACACTCCTTTTGAACCACTTCACCTGGCAGACTCGGACAACGAAACACCAGATTGATTTTCGGATTCCGATCAAGAGACGACCCACGGTGATGAAGTAATGAGTGAACACAGTGATGCCAGTCAACTCCAAGATGGTTTGATCAGTTAAATTGTGAAGCATCTATTGAGTAAAACGAGCTAATGCAAAGACACAGGACATTGAACCTAACGGATACATGCATAAAGCTTATTTTCGGTTAATGTTGTTATACATTTCCTATTTCGATACATTATGATATTATTTGAACAAACCAGCCTGGAATTTTAGTTTCAAATTAGTGTAAACCAAAACGCTTGGAACTCTACATTATTTAATACCACCTATATATGTTTGTAGAATTATCCCCATAGAATTATTCCCTCATTCGTTACACATGACTCTCTATAATATGAATCATATATATTTGAAATAAAAACACTTTCTCTTCATTGAATTATAATAACAATAAAGGTAAATGACGGCATCAGGTAATTAACAATATGATAATAATGCCAATATTAAGATTCCGTCAATGATACTATGGTCGAGTTTCCCTCACCTAATGTAGGACATCCACCATTCCATTATCAACATGCGCCGTCTCATGATCGGAATCCGAAAATCAATCTGATGTTTCGTTGTCCGAGCCTGAAGTGGTTCAGAAGGTTGGTGTAATGTGACTGTCTGCAGGACAGAACATTATTAGTCCTGCACTGTACTCATCTGGACACCACTAGCAACTCTCTCTCCACAAGACGCTACCACGGCAGGTGGGTTGACCAACTACAAGGTGCTTACTATCTTAGATACTACTGTACCTATCAATAATTTGTTACCGAGTGTAATCGAATTTGTTCACCCGGTAATAACACTGTCCCTAGTGTTTACAATTCTCTGTAATTCCAACGACAAAACACATACTGTACAATTCGCCATCGATCCTCTGTTGTATAGTCTTTCAAACCACACATATATACGGTATAGGTGCTTCAGTTATATTGTGTCTGACTCTGGAAACAAACGTTTGTTTACCACAGTACGCGAACTTTGTATCTAAAGTCACTATTATTACTTGGAAGAGGATCGCTTCATTTCGCCAAATTAAATACATTAATTATAAAAATAATTAATGCACGATGGCATCAATCCTTTCTCTTTACTCGAGGCAAAAATTAATGGGAAAGTACAGTGTTGGTAAAACTGGAACAACTGCTTCCTCCAACCTATTGCAAGTATCAGCAGGCCATCATTAGTTTTGGTAATTCTGGTCCTGTTTCCTAGCATACTTTGGAGGAATCAACGCACTTCCCTCTATTGAGTAACCACTATTAAGAACTAAAGCCACAAACACTTTGGTGGCCAACAAGTCAGTAATGCTAACATACGAACAAGTGCCAAGTCTGAGAAGTTTAATAATAAGAAAACAGCCAACAGCCACAGGGGTTTGTAGTGATAACACTTACCATCCAATGTCTTAACAAATAATATCGTTGTTTTTTCCAGCAGCTCATTTTTCCTGTAGTTAGTGAATTAAAGTAAGCCTTTTCTAGCCTAAGCTAATCTATATAACTGGTCCGAGATGAAAAAATGGCCGGCAGTGATATGACAACGAGGCAGTACTATAGACTATACAGTGATATGACAACGAGGCAGTACTATAGACTATACAGTGATATGACAACGAGGCAGTACTATAGACTATACAGTGATATGACAACGAGGCAGTACTATAGACTATACAGTGATATGACAACGAGGCAGTACTATAGACTATACAGTGATATGACAACGAGGCAGTACTATAGACTATACAGTGATATGACAACGAGGCAGTACTATAGACTATACAGTGATATGACAACGAGGCAGTACTATAGGCTATACAGAACAGAAATGTGTAGCCATGGAGGTCCCCCACGGCCAGGCTGGTTTGTATTGGCCTTGACGACACCCTAACAATGAATTCCCGACGTCACGAACCTAAGTAAAACTGCCACTTTTCACCAGATAAGATAATTGTTAACAACAAAGTTGGGGAAGTGATCTCTTTCCCGTATGATTTCGGCCTCATAAAAATGTATAATTAGGGATGAAAAACTGTTCTGATTGTTCTCATTTTTTTTAACATAGGGCATTGTTCTTTCAGAAACATAGTGTTTTTTTGTTTTAAGCCAAAGGTGTAGGTATGAACTAATATAAATGTTATTAGTTCTGCCAACCCCTGTACTATTTTATGCTTGTAATTGCTGTTTTACTGTATGTTGCACACCAATTCTTATCTATGATGTTAATATAATTACTGAATAATAACATCTTAAAGTGCAGACGTACGATGTATCAGTAATTATCGCGGGGAAGATTTTACAAAATTACATCTAACTCGGCCAACACGCTGTTCCCCATGGAGGTATAATCTAAGAGGAGGCGGCATGACGTCACAGAAGTGAAGCCAGTTTTCTATTGGTCGGCTGTCCTCCCTACCCCCCATTGACTCAAAACATTGAACAGCTGATCATGTCGGACCATCAATTTCACCAACATTCTTTGCCATTTTTTAAGATAATGCTGGCGTGTTCAGCATATGGTTGTACCCAGAGAGACAGGAGTCTTTCTACTACATTTCATATGTATGTTAAGAAAGTCATATAGAAAAATATACGACAGAAATTGACAAATCAACGAAGTGAATTTCATCACCTGCCTCGCACACCGCGACACGTACCCATGTCCTGTAGAATATTAATACTGTACACACAAAAACTGTAAAGCCAAGGCTATTATAGTGTTGTGATATTAACTATTAATGTATAACCTGACGTATATATAGCATTGACAGGGTTATAAAAGATAAACTGGCTCCATGGGGGGACCTATTTGTGCCTAAGTTAGGGTTGGCCTGAAGGATAACTCGAGTGTTGAGAGATTGTATTATGAATGTTTTAGCATATTTCATAATGTTTTAAAGATATTTAATTTATAATTGTGTTTACTATGTAGACTATTTGGTTGTTGAGAATTTAGGTGTAAGTTAAAAAAAAACGTAGTCTAAGTTAAGCCAATGTGCGGAAAGAGTTTTTATAATTGTGAAATTACTGCCTGGGACTGATGAGTAAAATTAATGTTTCTGTGTAAATCAGAGTGAACTGAAACTGAGGAAGTGATGACACACTTTATGCAGTAACATGCAGACGTCATTGTAAGATTCCATGTGGCTTATAAGTGGTAAAATATGTTTGATACAAGACAACACACCTGAGTGTCAACTCAATTACATGACAGTTCTGGGTGTTACACTACACATCTCTTCACTACACATCACATATCTCCAGTAGGCCTATCATATACACATCTTCACTACCCTATTCACATCTTCAGTACACTATACACTTCTTCACTACACACACATCTCCATTACCTTAATTATACACATCATCACAACACACCACATCTTCACTACCTCATTACATATCTTCACTACATTATACACATCTTCACTACACTATGTAGGCTACATTTTCACTGCAGATCACACATCTTCACAGCACACTGAGGTGGCTACAACGCAAGGAAATTTAAGTGAAAAAAGATGTAGTTTGTTGACAGGCAGACAGTAAAATATTATTACTATCTGCTTGTCAACAAACTATAACTTTTGCTCACTTTCCTTCCTGTTGTAGGTATCTCGCAAGTAGCGAGGCATACCAGATTCACGTGTGGTCATCTGTACTTGTTATTTCTCTGTAACGTTATAATACGGTCTGTGGGTTGGTATGTAAGCTATCACCTTCTCTTTTACTATACTTTTTGCATAAAATAAACTATTCATTCATTAATCAATTCATTCTTTCATTCATACTCCTAGGAAAAGTTTGCGAGCAGAGGTAATGCTGTAGCTGGAAACAGCGATATTTAATGGGTTTAAGTACTTTTGATAATATACAGAATTGGATAATTTTATGTAGTTATCATATATGGAACAAATTCAAGTCTCTTTCTGGCTATGATTATAGGATATATGAGAAAATAAGACCATAATTATAATGGGAATAAGGCGGGCGAGGCAATGTTTTGAGTCAATGGGGGGTAGGGTAATAGGCTCCGCCCCTTGCTTCACTTTGGGTGTACAGGACGAGCGGCTCATGCCGCCTCCTCTTAGATTATACCTCCATGCTGTTCCCCCACTTCCATATTAAAACCGCTGGCGATCACACGCAACCCTTCAGTTAGTGACCCCGGGAATTGAGATTGAATTGGTAGAAGAAAAAAAGAAAACACAAAAGAAAAACCGATTGATAAAGGATCAGAGAAGACCGTCCAAGGCCTGGAAAACTCCCTGGGACGAGAGAGAAGGTGACAGAGAGATTGATTGATTGATTGATGTTAGGAGCCGCAACAGCGAGGTCATATAGCGCCAGAAAAAGGTGATAGAGAGGTGAGTCAGCAAGCAGGAAGGAAATAGAAAGAAAAGAGGGACAGATAAAATCTAATGGCTGGGGCCGAAGGGGTGCCAAAACCCTTAAAGTATTGCCCACATCACTAATGCATGCAATATCTCCCTACGGGGCAATGATTGGTTGAGGATGGGAGGCTTGACTGATTGAATGAAAAGATTAACTGAGAGACTGAGATCGAAATAAAACAATATAATACGAGATAAGGTGATAGAAACGAAGGACAAAAAGAGAAAGGTGTGTCAAGGGAAGGTCAAGATGAAAGGAAGAGGGAAGAGGATGCATGGGTGTCAAGAGCTAGGGAGGGAAAAAGTGAAATCCAAGGCTGGAGTTAATTAAAACGTGCAGCATCAGAAGTAAACATGATCCCAACCTAACACAAATCTTTCAGTTTATCTCTTGCAGTGATAAGTAGTGTCACTGGAATACCATCGCTGCCTTTTAATATCTACTGCTGTTAATTACTAGTGTACTACAATACTGCTACTACAACTACTATCACTAATACTTTACTGTGCGACTACTACTACTACTACTACTACTACTGTGCTGTGCGACTACTACTACTACTAACATTACTACTACTACTAGCACTATACTATCCATTACTACTACTACTACTACTATTGTACTCTGCCATATTATAACAGATAATTTCCTTTACACTATTACGAATATCATTGTTACTTTGGATACTACTATAGCACTGCTGCCACCACAACTATTACTACAACTACTAATACCACCACAACTATTACTACTACCAGGGTTGGATCAAATACAATTGTATTTGTATTTGACTTGTATTTAAATACAATTTTAATGTATTTTTATTTATATTTGTATTTTAGCATCTAGAGAAAAAAATATTTTGTATTTGTATTTGTATCATGGCACCCAGAAAAAAAGTATTTTGTATTTATATTTATATTTGATATTTCGAGTCCAAATCATTTGAGGAGGATATGCAGAGAGAGAGAGAGAGAGAGTCAGACTATGACGGGTCACGTACACATACACGTCGCATACGAGTATCATCCCTGTCCCACTCCCAGCCACACTCGCTGTCGCTGGTGGTGTGAGTCTGAGTTAGGTACTTTCAATTTATTGACAACACTGACAACCTCAAGTTTTAGCGAAGAGGGTGGACAATTCACAATAATTCAATTGTGCCATAGCTGAGGTAATTAAGGTGTGTGTGTGTTCATTCTCTTTCCAGTTCTAATTTTCAATTACTGCCGTACACACGGCAGAATGTAGAATGTAGATGTAAACTTGTGTGAAAAAATGTTTTATTTTTTGCATATTTTCAAGAGTATTTTTATTTGTATCCTTAAAATCTGGAATAGGGGTATTTTTATTTTTATTTTTATTTTCAAATTTGGGATTAAAAGTATTTGTATTTGTATTTATATTTTTGGAATCCCAAACGAAAGTATTTGTATTTGTATTTATATTTTTAGAATCCCAAACGAAAGTATTTGTATTTATATTTGACTTGTAAAAAGTCAGTATTTGATCCAACCCTGACTACTACTACTACTACTAACTATTATTATTACTACTACTACTTCTACTGTACTCTGCAATTGTATACATAATATGCTATACATGTTCCGAAGGCTGATGAGTCCATCTTATTAGTGAACCAATGGCATCCTTGAGAGGAGACATAGAGTTGAAGCCATATATAGTATATAGTCGCAATACAAGCCTGATCTTCCTCCGACTCTCTCCTCTCCCTTCCATACGGGGCTTGGCGTATGCTTCTCTTCCTCTTTTTATTCTTTTTTCATCATTTTTCCGTTAATCCTATGTTGTCCGGATAGGGCTGTGGGACTATAGTTGGTGATGGCGGCTTATTTATCATCGTTACTGCTCCTCTAGTATTTTTTGCATCTGTATTATGAATCCAGAGTCCTAGTTTTATGGGTTATCTCTATCTTCTACTTTTTTGTTTACCTAAAACTTAGGTTTCCAGATGTGGAGTTGAACCCGGGTCTGAGGCGTCCTCCTCCTCGGTGCTGCAGGGTACTGTGCTCCAATGGGCGTGGTTTAACTGAGAATATGGTGTGCTGTTATGCTCAGAGACCCTAATCTCTGACAGGCGTCATTAGTAGAAATTACGGATTATTGGTTTATGTCGACCTGTTCTGCTGTATCGTTGGGAGTTGCTGTGGTCTCGTGGGTTAGCCGAGCAGATTACATTAAAGATGGTTTTGTTTGTTTTAGACAGAAAGGGTTTGAATGTAGTTGATGTGAGATGATGGTTTTTAGAGTATGTGGGAGATGGTTTAACTTTTATCTTTACAGTTTGTATCTGAACCCAGATTTGAAGGATGGTATATATGACTGATTGTTAACATTTGAAGGATGGTATATATGACTGATTGTTAACATTTGAAGGATGGTATATATGACTGATTGTTAACATTTGAAGGATGGTATATATGACTGATTGTTAACATTTGAAGGATGGTATATATGACTGTTTGTTAACATCAATGGCTAGTAGGTTATAGGGTACAAGTGGAGGACAGTCGTGCGTCATTTGTCTTTATGGGAGACCTCAATATGCACCATGAGGAATGGCTAGGGTTTTCAACAACAACTCGTCATGGTGTTGCTCCTTTGGATTTTTCATCTGTCTCTGACTGATGTGACTAACTGGTGGTTTACCCAACCCATGTGATTGATGTTCCGGATCTGGTGGCAGTAGCTGTGGTCACATATCATTTTTCTCTCTCTCTCTGAAGGTTTCCACTGCTCAATTAGTTCCGAACCTGTTTTGAGGAGGGAAGTGCTTCTGAAAAATCGTGCTAATTGGGATGCAGTTTATGGTTCTGTGTGTAGATTTCCATGGCACGTCATGTATGTTGCTGATAATCCAGTAGTGTTGCAGAATCAGCATTTGTCTGAGGTAATGGAGCAATATGTGTCTAAGAAGATCATTCGTGTGCGCAATATTAATAAACCTTGGATTACTGATGAGTGTTGGGTTGCATTTGATCTTAATCAGAGTGTCTATCATTGAAGAGCAGAGTGGGATGAGTTTATTGAGTGCCAAAGAATGGCTAATGGTGTCTATGTGGAGGCAGAGCAACATTTCAATACTGGAGCCAGGGATGTGTTACTGAATGCTTGGAGTCCACATAAATGGTGGTCTACCTTGAAGAGTGCTGTATATGGGTCTGACTCTTCACTCCACCCATTGGTTGGTGACGGTGGTAGACTGTTGTATGAACCCGGTGGTAAAGCAGCATTGCTTACAGCTCACTTTGATAACAAGCAGTTTAGGGAGTCTGTAGAGTTGCCCTCCATGCACATGTCACCCCTGTTCTGGTCTCTCCTCATTTGCCTTTAGGTCAAGGGAAGTTAAAAGACTCCTTCATGAGTTGGACTCTTATGGTGGTACTAACCCCTTGGGAATGTGTCCTCTCTTCTTTAAACTGACGGCTGATATCTTACCTCAAAGCCTCAGTGTGGTTTTCAGGAGACTACTTCGTCTTGGTAGTTTTCCTTAATGTTGGAGGTCTACTAATGTTTCTCCAATTCCCGAGGGTTCTCCTTCTTCAGTTGGCTATTAAAAGCCGAATTCCATCACTTCTGTGTTGTCTAAGGTGTTTGAGAGGCTGGTGGCTGTGCGTTTAAGCAACTTCATGGAACGCAATGGTGTATTACCACCCTCGCAGTTTGCATATCGAAGGGACCTTGGCACGTGTGAAGCACTTCTGTGTATCTCTCATGTACTGCAAAATGCTTTGGAGTTGGGTCGTGAGGCTAGACTGGTGCAAATTTACTTTTCTGCCGCGTTTGATAGAGTAAACCATCTGAGTATCCTCTTTAGACTTCGCTTTGTTGGTGGTGGCGGTTCAGTCCTGTCTGTCTTGTGGCAATTCTTCACTGCTCGATGCCAGTATATTGTTGTGGATGGTGTGCGGAGTGAAAGAGTTGAATTAGTGTCTGGGGTGCCCCAGGGTAAAGTCTTAGGGCTGCTGTTGCTGTTGTTGTTGTTGTTGAAATTCCTCAAGCTGTCTGGCCGAACAGCCCCGAGCTCCTGAGGAAGGCCATGGCCTGAACCGGACTCTCCCACAGTGCCCTCAGAGAGTGTATGTTGTGTTGTTGTTCCATCTGTATACCTCTGAAATCTTTAACATCTTGGAGAATGACCTGTTATGTAGATTATTCCACTCTCATTGCTCATGTGCCGACCCCTGGTGCCATGATTTCTGTTGCTCTGTGATTGGATTGTGACCTGGTTAAGATTAGTGATTGGTGCAGGTTGTGGAGTATGAGGTTGAATGCTGGCAAGACTAGGGCAATGGTCGTCTCTTAAGTCTCACTCGGTGTATCCTTTATCACCACCCTTGATTCTTGATGGGACTGTATTGGAAGGGTCTGAGAATTCTGGGAGTTACATTTGATACCAAACTGACTTTTGAGAAGCATGTTCGGTCAATCTCCAGGTCTGTCTCCCAGAAGTTAGGTAGAATGCGTCGAACTTGGCGTGTGTTCGGAGATCACTCATTGTTACTGCGGTGTTTTAACTCCTTTGTGTTGCCTCTGATGGAATACTGTTCTCCAGTATATGTTCAGCAACTGATTGCCATATCAAGTTGCAGGATAGGATTGTTTCTAATGATAATTTTCTTACCGGTGGTTCACTTGATTGTAATTGGAGTCACCGTCATTCGGTTGCATCATTGTACATACTCTTCAAGATCAGAAGTCATGTGCTGCATCCTCTTAACTTCTCTCTGCCACCTCTGTATGATCCTGCTCGTGTCACTCGTGGTACACATTGGACTCCGATAGGTTTGCTGACGTATTGCCGCGCTGTGGAACTTGTCAGGAACTTGTCAGTACAGTCAATCGTTTGTCCCTAAGTTTGTGTCTTTGTGGAATGGCCTTGGTAAATCTGTCTTTGATGGTGTAGGACTGGCTGGCTTCAAAAGTAGGGCTAATATATTTTATTGTACTAACTGCTCATCTTTCATTCTCTAAGCTGTCTTTTTTTCTTCAGATTTGATTCATGGGTCTGGGTGGGTCCTCAGATTGATAGAAGGCTTGCATAATAATAATAATAATAATAATAATAATAATAATAATAATAATAATAATAATAACAACATTACTACAACTAATTAACAACTATAGTATGTACTAATTACAGTGAATTTGGACCAACAAAGAGAAAGCAGTGACTGAAGAAAATGTCAGATCTCAGTACATCAAAAACTTTTACTCAACTTCCAAAATGGCATCTGAACATTGTTTATATGTTCTTGTTTGGTCTCTTGATAATAGTACCAGTGAGTATGTTACAGTTTTATTTACGTGTTTAAGTGAATATTAAGTATACTTTTGCCACAATATTACTTCTTGTTCCCTTCAAAGTATATATGTCTAGGAACAGGGCTGTATTAACTAAGAGTTAATGTTGGATTGTTGCTTGGAATAGTTGCTCTTCCCCCTCACATATTATCAGAGACAAAGACGATAGCCGTCCAGTAGATGTCTGGGATGACACGAGGCACAGCTGTCCATGTCTAGTAGATGTCTGGGATGACACGAGGCACAGCTGTCTATGTCTAGTCGAGTACCAATCCTGCCACGCTTACCAATATTAAAATTAACGTAGGGGTGGCAACGAAACATTTTTTGCCGACTGTACGTCGATTGGTCCCCAAACTGAGGCCGCCCTCTGTCTACCAAATATGGGATGGAATAGTAGTCTCTATGGTGGGGGTACATTAGGGTCAATATTAGTGACGCCCCATTTCAGTGGCAAAAATGCCTTACTTTCTTGTCAAAATTCAGCGCTTATTAGACTTAATGTAGGCGAATCGTTTTTTTTGTTTCTAAAATGTCTTTATATGTATAGGTATCGAACGTTCTAAGTAGATGTTTTCGAGAAATGACATATAAGCATAGAAATTGTGCTGTGAAAATAGCATACATACATACAGGAGAAAACCTTCATTCAAGCTGAGTATAGATAACGAGAATATTTTAATACTCATAAATTCACTTCACACCTCCGCCTCCAACACACACACACACACACACACTTGATTGAGTTGAATGTTACATAGTTCATATTCAGACACCTTCGTTTTTATGTATTAATGTATTAATTTATGTATTAATTATAGTTTTAAACATCATACATTATTGTACTTAGTTAAGGCCCATGTAATTATATTTGATTACAGTTTGGTGTCTGTATTACCTATAATAGATTATGAAAAGTAAATTATCATCTATTTTTTTTATACTGTCCCTACTAAGAAATATCAACACATGAAAAAATGTGTGTGTGTGTGTGTGTGTGTGTGTGTTGGAGGCAGGGGTGTGAAGTGATTTGATTAGCGGCAGGTTTGCTTACATATTGCCGCGCTGTAGAACTTGTCAGAACAGTAGATCGTTTGTCCTTTAGTTTGTGTCTTGGTGGAATGGCCTTGGTGAATCTGTCTTTGATGGTGTAGGACTGGCTGGCTTCAAGACTAAGGCTAATATGTTTTTATTGAACTAATTGATCATCTTTCTTTTATCTACGCTGTCGTCTTTTCTTCAGGGCTGGGGTTTTCGGATTGATAGAATACTTGCATTCTCTCCCAGCTTTGTGTCTCTTGTCTAGTTCAATAATAATAATAATAATAATAATAATAATAATAATAATAATTGCTGCTCTGGGCCGTACAGTGAAGTTATATAAGTGGACATAGATGGTAGACATATGCTCTCGTAATAATAAAAAAAGAGCAAAATGTAGTGTAAGTAATACTTATACCTTAGTTGTACCAATATCAACCTTCTCTTCAAATAAAGGTACAGTACGTTTCTATGGTTTAATTTTGTTCATAATCGTCCATCCACACCTAATGTGGCCACAACTACAATACTGTACTACGAGTGTGGGGGATTGTTTAATTGTTGCCGTGACTCTCCGACCTTCCTCTGCTGGAGTGGTTATAAAAGGCCTAGTGATTGTTGTGGTTCTACAGAAGCTTGGGGAATGGCTCAGCTCTTCACCTGGTCATAGGACGTGTGGCTCTTGCTATGATACCTTTCGTACCTGTTGGAGGCTTCTTCCTGCTGCTGCACTTGGAGAGTCCGGAAGTGACTGTAGCGGCCAGGATCTGCCTTGGAGGCTATAATAGGTTGACACCATTGTCTTCTTTCTCTTTACCTTTGATGGGTTTTCCGGTGTTTGGTGGCGTTGGGGGTTGTAGTGCTGGTAGGCGTCGGTGAGGGACTGAGGGTGTCCTGAAGGAAACGCAGGGAGGTAGGAAAGGATCTCTAAAAAGCAAAGTATTGTGAGATAAGGAGGCAGTGTTTCCAGCAGCATTAGCAGAGTAGTTACTCCTCTGAGCAGCAGAGACGTTTCCTGGGTGTTGAGATGAGGCGTTGTAGTGGGGATTAATTCGGCTGTTGCATTTTCATATCATTGCAGGTTAAAGGCATCTTGTTGGAACATCTCCAAGACCATCAATGGCTTTCAAACATGCGTGGTCAAAATGTCTCGCAACATTACAACCACAACAACACACACAACCTCTTGCACCATCATCAACATCCTTTCACTCATCAAAAAGACTACTCCCAGCTTCAACAACACCATCACCACCACCAACACAGGAACCCTGACTCCCACCTTGAACAACATCAACAACACACATACAACCAAAGTCAACATAAACACCAAAGCAAGCCACGTCACCAATATCACCATCATGGCAACCAACATCAACACCAACACGAAATTAAAGACCACAACATCCAACACCATATTAGGAGACAACAACAACAACAACAACAACAACAACAACGTAATAAAAGCACTCTAAGTGAGGTTCCCACAAGCCACCTGTCGACTCCAAACAGAACAAGAAAACTTCCTCAACAACAACAACAACAACAAGGAGCCACCGGGCGTGAGAGCATTCGATCAGCCAAACCCATCAAGCCACTTTTCAACAGGACGGCAGAGGTAAGGGAGTTTGGTATACAACAGTACTTCCAGTCCACTTTGGAAGGCCGAAGCTGACCAGAAGTTGTGGTCTAGTGGTAGTGGTGATGGCTGGTGGTACAATGGTTCTATGTGGGTGGTGGTCATTATTATTGTACAGTCACACAACTTGTCGCCTAAACTCCATTTATTTATATATTAATCCATATATTTATTTTATTCAATTTTGGGAAAACTAATATGTTCCGGCTTTCTCATTGGCTTTCTCGCCAAATGCAATGCTTCTCAGACATATTGCACCAAAACTCTACACAATTTGTTACCCATCTGAAATTTATGGGAATTGTGTCACGATTCTAATTATAAGATTAATTATTATTAACTAAGATGACAGGTTCTATTATTGTCACGTAGTTTCTTTCTTCATTAATATGATGACTAAATCAGGGAATATAATATACAAGAAATAGTGCTATAATTAAGGTATTATTAATGAATTAATTTTATATAAATAACACAGATTTACACTTAAATATTTATTAATATTCTAAATCTTTAACTGGCGGTTGATGCTTTAAGGGACACACACACACACACACACACACACACACACACACACACACACACACACACACACACTGACAACATTGCAGTGATGAACGTGACGTGGAGGAGACTACACTACCTCCAACCAAATAAGTGTTTTATTTGGTTGGGTTCCTTTCTTTTATAAGCCACTACTAATTCTCCATACAACATCCCCCTTGCAGCCACCAGCCGACATGCCTTCACTGAGAGAGATTCCTCATACCATAGACTTCTCGTGTGGGGATAAAGAAGTGGGATATTATGCCGATGTGGTGTATGACTGTCAGGTGAGAAATATTACAACATTCACCAGAGAACAAAATGCCATTGTAGGATATGTTATATTAATTTATGAATCACTGCATAATAATTCATACAATGAATATTTCGACAGTAATTTGTTAAGTACAATTAAGTAATCAAATGTAGTCTGGCTAAGATATGTGAATGACGTACTACTTACCATGTTTTTGGCCTACCATTTTAGAAGTTAATGATTTTTTGCAGACTTTAAACTCACTGGCTTCTTCCATCAAATTTACTCATGAAATTAAACAAGATAACACTCATCCCTTTTTTGATGTGCAGATTGTACAGGATAATGGTGTCCTTAAGACTAACGTTAGTGTATATAAAACCTGCCAACATTTTCTATGTGTACTAATACTCTAACCACCACAATAATGTAAAGAAATCAGTGTTTTTATCAATGTATTTAAGGGACACATTGGATTTTGGACCATGAATTTATAGATGCAGAACTTAAAAAAATCTAGAAATTGAACAAAAATTGAAATGGCCAGTAAACATTGTAACTCAGTGTCATATATTGTGTCCGTGTATATTGTGCAGTAGGTTGACAGGTGTACAATGTGTTGACAGGTGTACAATGTGTTGACAGGTGTACAATGTGTTGACAGGTGTACCACGTGTGTCTTGAAGACCGTCAAAGAGTCACGTTTCTATGCCCAAACGGAACCATCTTCAATGAGCACATCTTGGCTTGTGACTGGTGGTTTGATGTGCAATGTGTCACCATCACCACACACCAACATGTCAACTCACAAGTCATCCAGGTGAGGTTTGTTTAGGTAAGGTTAGGTTTTGGTTAGGGAAAGTCCCTACTGTACTTTGTTGTAGAAAATTGTATGCAAACAAATATATAAATACAATAAATATGTATGAGAAATGACCACTCTACAGTCAAAACATTTAGGATCTTTGTTAACTAATATAATTGTTATCTGTAGTTAAAATGCACAACAATATTCGTATAGTTACATATCACTACAGTTCCTTGCTACCTGGTTTAAATTCATATAATTATGTGTCCTGGCAGTTTATTAGTTCTAATTTCAAGATAAAACAAAGAAACCAACAATAGGTAGAGTAAGGGTACCGTTGGGTCGATGCTGTGGGCAAGGCCTAGACTTAACAGAGGTCAGTCTGAGATTGGGTCAGGCCATGTGTATAGCAGACAGATGTGTATAGCAGACAGATGTGTATAGCAGACAGATGTGTATAGCAGACAGATGTGTATAGCAGACAGATGTGTATAGCAGACAGATGTGTATAGCAAACAGATGTGTATAGCAGACAGATGTGTATAGCAGACAGATGTGTATAGCAGACAGATGTGTATAGCAGACAGATGTGTATAGCAGACAGATGTGTATAGCAGACAGATGTGTATAGCAAACAGATGTGTATAGCAGACAGATGTGTATAGCAGGGATGGAAGAGAAAGCTGGGAGAGAAGGAAGATGGAAGGAATGAAGAAGAGAAAATGGAGAGAATAGGGAGGGTGGAAAGTGGGTAATAATTTGATAACACAGCAATAAGTTACTTCTACTACACGGTGTAAACAATGAAGAGAACTGTGAGCTAATTAAGGGGAAAACCTCTTTTTTGGTAAATTGGATTGCTATCGATTCCTCCCAAATAATCACTAAAACAAATCACCTCGGCGTTAGTAATATATAGGGTTTCTGTTTCGTGATATAGTTGGAAGATTTTGTAGCTCTCTAATAAATTTACTCCCATCAGTTTCTCCCTTGAATTATGGGGAAAATAATCTTTTGATATATTAGATTAATAGAGCGTCTCGACTCCTTCATAATACGTCAGGAAACTGAACCAGAATAACAATATTAACGGTGTCCTGTTACTTGGAGTAGATATGAAAAATCAATTACTCCAGATTTACCAACACTGTAAAATCCATTGAGAGACTTGTTGGGTCACTGATCCTCACGGTGTATTTATGAGGCAAGTTTAGTATTACGATATAAAGACTATATTATGATCTTTTTACAGTATTGCCACCAGGGATGTAGACTTTATATACAAAGAAATGTGATGTTTTATTTGGTTACTTTCATCTATCCAACTATCCTACGCTCCATTGGGCTGTAAATGACGTGAAATATAACCTACATTGGCAGACAGGAAGTTAAGCGGAGATTCTCTTGGGATATCTACAGTATATTAGTCCAAACTATGCCAAGAAACAGACTACATTAATGTTACTTTAATGAGAGATGTGTTTCGTGGCATAGTTTAGAGAGATTAATAGCACTCTAATTTACCAACAAGAGAATCTCTCCATAAATTCCAAACATAAAGGAGGGATATATACGTGAAATACAACCCACACTGGCACACGGAAAGTTTAAACCTATAGTCATAAAGGAGGAATACGTGAATTGTCGGTGGACACTGCTACCATCTTCAGTGGCTAAAGGTTGAGGTGAAGAGAGAAAGGTGGCAGAGAAGAAAAATAGAGAGGATGGTGGCATCAAAAAGAAAAGAAAAAAAATCGCCATGAATCATTGAAACTGTCTGAGATTAAACTTTCCGTGTGCCAGTGTAGGTTTACATTCACATATTTCTCTTTTCTTTGTCCCTTCTTCAAAACTTGGCATATCATCTCCCTTCAGCTGTACTGTAGATATAATATTATGTAACCCTAGATGCTGCATTCAAATTACTTTTATGTCTAATCTTGTTGGTGCAGTCTTTCTATCATTATTTATATTTTATGTTGCAGTATTTCTACCCTTATAAGAATAAAATATAAGAATTTAGGAAACTACAAAAGGCCTGTTGACCCAGTTCTTGTCACCTCCTGATACAGTACATATCCATTTGATTACATGTATGTATGTATGTATGTATGTTGTCAGCTCCTGATTCAGTACATATCCCTTTGATTATATGTATGTATGTATGTATGTATGTTGTCAGCTCCTGATTCAGACCTATCCCTTTGATTACATGTATGTATGTATGTTGTCAGCTCCATTTTCAGACCTATCCCTTTGATTACATGTATGTATGTATGTATGTATGTATGTTGTCAGCTCCTGTTTCAGACCTATCCCTTTGATTATATGTATGTATGTATGTATGTATGTTGTCAGCTCCTGTTTCAGACCTATCCCTTTGATTACGTGTATCTATCCAACCTATTTTTAAAGCCATTCAGTGTTTTTGCATTTATTACTTTTCTTGTAATCTTGTTCTACTCATCCATTACTCTATTCCCAAACCAATGTTTTACTATTTGGTGTCTACAACGGCATCTGTTTAGTTTGTATCCATAAAGCGAGTTATATCTTGGCTACTAACACTTAATTAATACCTTGCTTCAGTTTTTTAAGTCGATCTTCATATGGGAGATTTCTAAAGTTATGAATAATCTTAAGTCATTCATCCTTCTCTTTACGCTCTCTAACAAACTGATATCTATCCTGTACAATACTAAGCACCAGAACTGTACTGTGTAGTCCAAGTGTGGTGTAACTAAAGCAAAATACAGCTGCAGAATAAATAACCTTATCTGTTCCATTATTAACGCTTCGTGATATGAATCCTAGTATCAAGGCCAAGAAATAGACCGTACCTCTTGGTTTTGCCTATAGCATTATACAGGCTTTGATTCGGACATGTATGCATTGTTGCCGGGGTTTTAAATTCTTACAAATCATAACTACCAGATCTCTTTCACAAAATTATAGATTGGCCTACAGTATATCCGTGTTATCTAGTTTATAATTAGATTATATGCTAAAGTATTTCAACTCTTATCTTTATTTTATGCTGCAGTCATTCTACTCTTGTTTCTAATTCTTGTATGTTCCAGGAAGTGAATGAGTGGGAAGAATTTAACAAAGACAAAATCCAGATGACACCAGAAGAAGTGAAAACTCTTTCAACGCACATGGGTTCCCCCTTACCTAATGTTGTACTGCTGCCTCCCATCAAAGGTCTATCTTCATCCAGGCATCATATGTCTTTAAATAGCCACAATAATGTTCATGTGCCTAGCCAGGATTTATCTTCAACCCAACATGATTTACCTTCAACTAGCCATGATCTGCCTTCAACTAGCCATGATCTACCTATAACTAGTAGTGATCTGCCTTCAACTAGCCATGATCTACCTATAACTAGTAGTGATCTGCCTTCAACTAGCCATGATCTACCTATAACTAGTAGTGATCTGCCTTCGGCTGGTGAAGATATACCTTCATTCAATGATAAAATATCGTCACTCCACCACGATATAGTTTCAATTAGCCGTGATAAGCCATCACCACCTAGCCAAGATACTCCTTTAACTACACATGATTTACTATTAATTACCCTTGATTTACCTTCAATTAGTCATGATTTACCTTCAATTAACCATGATTTACCTTCAAATATCCATGATTTACCTTCAATTAGTCATGATTTACCTTCAATTAACCATGATTTACCTTCAACTGGCCATGAGTTTACCAAGTCTCTTTCTCCTCCATCAACTTCCTCACGCCTTCAACACTCTCCCTCTCCCTCCTTCCATTCTTCCTCTCACTCTACCCACTCGTTTCTTCTGCCCACGCCACATCCAATTCACGGTCACTTTGGACGAAAAATACTGAATATCTTTGAAGGAAAACCTAAAAATCTTCACCTTCCCATTAATGACTATCTCCCTCCCACTAATGACTATCTCCCTCCCATTAATGACTATCTCCCTCCCACTAATGACTATCTCCCTCCCATTAATGACTATCTCCCTCCCACTAATGACTATCTCCCTCCCATTAATGACTATCTCCCTCCCACTAATGATTATCTCCCACCCATTAATGATTATCTCCCTCCCATTAATGATTATCTCCCTCCCATTAATGATTATCTCCCACCCATTAATGATTATCTCCCACCCACTAATGATTATCTCCCACCCATTAATGATTATCTCCCTCCCATTAATGATTATCTCCCTCCCATTAATGATTATCTCCCACCCATTAATGATTATCTCCCTCCCACTAATGATTATCTCCCTCCCATTAATGATTATCTCCCTCCCATTAATGATTATCTCCCTCCCATTAATGACTATCTCCCTCCCATCAACAATACTCATCCTCTTCGTAACGACTATTAAATAAAACAGTCCAAGATAAAAAAAAGTGACTATAGGTAAATATTTATAGTGAAGGAGCTACACTCTACATCTACAGGGTTCTTCAAACTACGGGTCCCGACTCAGTATTACTGGGTCGCCAATTCCTCCAAACTGGGTCGCAGGCTCACAAAAATAAATACAGACATGAAAAAAATAATATGATAATTTTCGTGACAATAAAATAAATATGAAGTTCATACATGAATCCACCTACCATATTTTTTCCATATCTAATTATCAATAATACAAAATCATTGCATATAATTACTAACATTACATGTTTATAATGCCTTATTATCATTATTATTGCGTTTCAGTTTTTGGCCTTGTATTTTTTACGTTGATTTTTCTGGTCATTTGTAAAAGATTGTATTGGTCGCGAGAATGTCATATTAAGGGGGTGTGGGAATAGGGGACAGGCTTGAGGGGGGACTGGGGGTGCGGGAATAGGGGGACAGGCATCGGGTGGGTACTGGGTATAAAGCTTGTAACCTATTCCCCCACCCCCCTAACCTCCCCAAACCCCCCAAGCCTGTCCCCCCACTCACGCACCCCCCAAAAAAACCCCAAGCCTGTCCCCTATTCCCACACCCCTTTAAGCCTGGGTCACGACTGAAAACTCCATATATAAATACAGTATATAATTATATGGGGTTTGTTTTGGTCTGATCTGTGTGTGTCTTAGATGAGGTATCAGCAGTGCAGTAGGCTATTGTTGTATTGTAAATGAGACACCTGTGCAGTATTGTTTGTATGGTAGATGTGGCAACTGTGCAATACATATTTCACCTACTATTAACTCGCTGGCTACCCATGATAACAATAATAAAGATTGGCTTCATTAATATTATTTCATTGAAAATTATTTAAGATAACAATCCCAGTTTCTATTCTAAGTCTCACCATACAAACATTACTGTACAGGTAAAGTCATGGTCTAATGTACTGCAACCTGGTGAATAAAAGCGAGCTATTTGAGTTAATTTTATGAACCAAAATTGCACACACCAACAGCTATAGTTTCGGATCATTTTTCGAAGCCATCTCATTGGAAGGTGTTGCAGTACATTAGACCATGACTTTACCACATCTACCAAATAAACACGGAGGATCCACTGCCGATATACTCAGATATATTACACATACATTTTTTCAGTCAATAGATCAGCATGGTGAAATTCATACAATAGCTTTAGACATCTCCAAGGCCTTTGATAGAGTATTGCACCGATCCTTGGTCTAACATCACTGGTCCCACTTATTTCCTCATATCTCAACAACAGGAAAATTTGTGTTATGATAGAAGGTATTTTTTCAACATTCCATTCCATTAATGCTGGCGTCCCTCAACTTTGTTCCTTATACACATCAACGATCTCTTAAATGTCATCCACAACCCTATCCACTTTTATGCAGATGACTCAACACTTCATAGTTCATTCACACTTAATCTACCATTCGTAAAAACTGATGTTCTAAACTCCAAAATTAACACTGCAATCTCATTAAATCAAGACTTAATCCATAATCAACGAATGGGGACAGACAAATTTGGTCTTTTTTAATGCTAATAAAACTCAATACATTCAATTTTCCAATAGACAAATTCCCTTCTGAATCACACATAACTTTCAATAATACAAATATTTCCTTATCTTCAAGTATTAATATCCTTGGTGTATCCCTCAGTGCTAACCTCAGATAGACATCCTATATTCATTCAATTGCTAAAAAGGCCTCACAAAAGTTAGGTCTTCTTTGCCGAGTTCGTGAACTTTTCACTGACGAGCAGTTAGCTGTAATATATAAGAGTCATATTCGTTCTCAGATGGAATCCTGTTCACCACTATGCATAGTGGATGTGGGAAGGTGGCACTTAGGCAATTAGATAAAATTCAAAATAAAGCTGTACAAATTTTCAATAACTCTCTAATCACAAATGAATTCCCTCCCTTACACATCCGAAGAAATGTTGCATCCCTTGCCTTATTTTATAGATATTATCTTATTAAATGGTAAATGTTTGGATGAGCTTGCCCTAATCGTGCCTCCTCATCGTACTGTACCTTTCCAAGTGGTACTGTACAGTCTCCTCCACTCCCGCTTTCACCAGTTCGGCGCTGCCAACGTATACACACGCATTGTGTGAGCTAACAATTCCGACTTTCGAATCCGAAACACCTACCAGTAAGAGTAAGGCGGGGTTCTCACCAATACGTTTGCAGTCCGTTTGCACGGAGCCCGTTCACGTTGATGACGTCACGAACGTCCGTGTATGTGCCCAAATAGTGGGAATGCGGTGCGCGTCTCGACCTCACGGAGACGGACCACGTCCAACGTTGAGGATGAACTGAATTCATCTCTTTGGGTAGCAACGTTGGCGGTGTTGTCCGTTTATAATGTTGTTGACTCCTCAACATATGAAAATAATATGAATTAAAGTTATTTGTTCGCAAAATTATATGATTTTATGTAAATAAAATGATAATCATAATATATATGTGTATAGTTCGTCAATTTATGTACGATTAATAAGAATGTACAGTACATTGGAACTGTAGGCTTGGCAACACCGCACTCTGGTGCTAGGTAAACAAACAGCCTACCAGCCAAAACAGCAGTTGTAGCTGCTCACTACATTAAAACACAATTATTAAAAGTTGAAGACCAGAAAATTTATTGAATTAAAAAATTATTTGATATCATCCATGATTCTAAATAATATTTGTAATGTAAATGCATATATATAGGTTTTAATTAAAAGTACTAGAAAACATCCGCATTTGTAATAGGCTGAAATGGTATCTAGTTTATTGGTTATTATTTTATGCCTTTAGTAAATCCTCGTCCATCTCCGGTAAAAACTCGGCCATGGTCGCTTATTGTTGATGTGGTGAAGAAACGGGCGGGAAACGTCGCTCAACTCCTCTGTGTCCGTCTGGACGTTGTGTTTGTGACGTCATCAACATGAACGGGCTCCGTGCAAACGTACTGCAAACGTACTGGTGAGAACCCCGCCTAAGGGTTGATGGCAGGTGTTTTGGAACTGGTAGCTCACGATGCTGGGTGTATACGTTGGCAACGCTGAACTGCTGGTGAAAGCGGGAGTGGAGGAGATTGTACCACAGTTCACAATGTAAAACTATTATACTGCTTATCAAAATTCATTTATTCCCAGAACCACATCGTTATGGAATCCACTTCCTCAAAACTGCTTTCCACCAGTTTTTAATCGTCAGTCATTTAAAACCAACTGTTACAGACATTATATGAATGAAGGATGACAATAGGCACATGGACTTTGTTTACATTGTGACGTAGTCCCCTCTAACTGTCAATTTAATACATTGTTGAGAATGAGATTGGTGAGACTCGAGCCGAAGGCTCAGGATTTGGAATCTGGATTTGAACTAATCCAACTGGGTTCAGACGAGCCTTCATGGATCTTTCTTCCAAGAGTCACCAGTGTTGGGCCACTGTTGGCCAGTAGTAGACGTGTGAGCAAAGGAGAAAGGTGTGTTAAGTGTTCTGGGAGGATAACGGGGAAATAATTCTGCTGGCTCTTCTTCTGTAATTGGTGACATCTTGACGTGAGTTATAACAGGATTATTTGTGTTGTGCCTTACTGGTTTATTTATTTGTAATTATTGTATTGTATGTGTTAGCTTGTAAGTTTGTTAATTTATACTGGTTAGATTTTTCTTGTAATATTTCTATGTTAGTCTGTACGGTCCAGTTGTTTGGTGGTTTATTGATGTTTGCAGGTGTATCTTGGGTTGAATCTGTATGGTATTGCTGGATGGGAAATATTACAGTCCATAATAAGTTATTTTTCCTGTTACGATATAGGGTGAAGAGCGAGGCCATTGAACTTTAATACAGGGATTATTCCTCCCAACACAACCGTAACAACATGGATTTTGTATTTCCTTCCTTCTTTCTGATTCAATGAATTAAAAAGTGTCAAGTCTACCAACAAACAGACTACTTTTTATATATTATATATGTAATTTATCCGTCATAATTCATACTAACCAGAAAAATTGACCTTCTTTAATCAAAATTATCTAAAGTTAGGATGTGTGTGTTCTTTTCTTAAGTATAAGGTTCTGAAACAAAGAAAAAATAAAACCTTATAAATCATTATGAAAAAAAAATCTACCGTAACCCCGGCAACTATTTTGTTGTGGTCGTCTCTTGGCACTCGAGGTCACTATGTAAACACATTGGAAAGCTAATATCTTTTAAACCACTTACATTACATAAATTAATAACCTAGGATATTAAAGTAAAAACCTTTAGTTGTCTCCTTATGTCAACACTAAAAGTGAGATCTGTAGGCTGGGTAGCCACCTCACAATGACATCAACTCAAAATTCATGTTTACACTCTATTTACACTATATTGACATATCTAACTACATTTTCACAATCGAATTTCGTTATAGAACACTTCGGAGTCACATTTTTCAACACAACAATATGAAATGTAATGTCACTTACTGTCATTTTTACGTACTGTACATTATAGTCAGGATATAAATAACATAATATAAGCTATTATAGTCTTGAAGATAAAGTTTAATGTAGTAGATACAACTCCTTTCTTATACCTTATACCTTGAAAAGTTTCAAGTTATTTATAAATAGGTTATACCGTAATGAGAGTAACATATATATTATGACTATTATAGTTATCTTTAAATAGGTTATACCGTAGTGAGAGTAGACCTAACATATAGAAAGCCTATTATAGTTAGTCTTGAAGTGAAAGTTTAGTAAAGTAAATAAGACTTCTTTCTATAACCTTAACCTTGAAAAGTTACATGTTATTTATAACTAGGTTATACTGTAGTGAGAATAACATAGTAAGCCTATTATAGTTATCTTTAAATAGTTTATACCGTAGTGAGAGTAACATATAGTACGCCTATTATAGTTATCTATAACTAGGTTATACCGTAGTGAAAGTAACATATAGTAAGCCTATTATAGTTATCTATAACTAGGTTATACCGTAGTGGGAGTAACATATAGTACGCCTATTATAGTTAATTATAACTAGGTTATACCGTATTGAAAGTAACATATAGTAAGCCTATTGTAGTTATCTATAACTAGGTTATACCGTAGTGGGAGTAACATATAGTACGCCTATTATAGTTATCTATAACTAGGTTATACCGTAGTGGGAGTAACATATAGTAAGCCTATTATAGTTATCTATAACTAGGTTATACCGTAGTGGGAGTAACATATAGGCTTGGGGCCTAATATCCATTTAAGGGAGAGTGAGTCATCGGTTTTCACAAATATCTTTCAAACCAATTAATTGATCGAAATATTACTTTAACACAGTGTACAAGACACCTTCCACTAATGTTTGGTAATATAGGACATTGACAAATGTAGTTAGTTAGGCTACATGAGACGCCAGGATGTCCATTACCTCCATATGTCCCTTCCCACTCCCTCCTTCCTTCATTATTACCTTCATTACCCATACGTAATATATAAAGTTGTATGATTGGCCAGGACTAATTTACATATTTATCCTTTCCCTCATCATTATCTGTATGTAATGTACAAAGTTACATGATTGGCCAGGACTAATTTACATATTGTAACGTCCACTACCCAACATCAATACGTTCATTTTAACACTGGCTCAGTAGCCCAAGTTACTTAATAGTGACAGGAAACTAAAACTTTTTCAACCTTCTGACTAGTACTATGACCCTCTGTCTTTCCCTCATGGATGATGTACTGAACAGAACCAGATAAATCAAAGTAATGGTGGCCTGCTGGTGCCTGGAATAGTTTGGAGGATTAAGTTGACCCAGATTTACCAACACTACAGTATACTATCTCATTAATACAACTGGCCAAATGCTTCGATTGGTATAGTGGTATAATTATAGGGCAGTATGCAAGAACATTAATTTTATGATGTTGACGATGCTATGGTATCTGGTTTCTGTAGAGTCATCGTATCGTTACCTCACCTTCGTCAACACCATCAACGTTCCTGCATAAAAAAAAAAAAAAAAACTAGCCTCCTAAAGAACTGTATTACCATATAGTCAAACGTCTTCGAAGGACTTATAACGGCTTGATGTTAAGGGACCCCGTGATGTAGTCAGAAAATTGGAGGTTAGCGAGTCCTTCAAACATTGCCACGAAACAACCCCCTGTATTGAATAAGCTTGTTTCGTGGCGTAGTCAGGAGGAATCAGAAGCCACCAACTTTCATACATGATCACAGAGTCCTTAAGATGGGGCTTGAAAATTACTACAAACACCACAATTCCTATTTCTCAACTTTGTGGGGATTTTACTTCACAAATGGTGTAGTGGTATTATAGCACATCTCACTCCGGGGCTGTTTCTAGTCTGACACGAAGTACTTAAAGGGGGAGCGGGAGTAGGGGACAGCCTTGGGGGGTGCGGGAATAGGGGGATAGGCTTAGGGTGGGTAGAAAGCCTGTCCCCCTATTCCTGCACCCCCCCCCCACCTCCCTAACCACCCACCCCCCTAACCTCCCACCCCCTCACCCCCCAAGTCTGTCCCCCTACTCCCGCACCCCCCAAATCCACCCCCAAGCCTGTCCCCTACTCCCACACCCCCTTAAGTGACCCTGTGATGGTGTATGAAACCTGGTTGGAGGCTTCCGATTATTCGCGACACAAAGACAGTATAATCTTATGACCCCTTTAAATCGTAGAAGTACATAAAGAAAAAAAATCAAGGCACAAACGAAAAGGAATACGGGATTAAAAGTAAAAAAAGGTCAGACCTGAACCACCAAGAATACGGGTTTCATTGCGTGTATGTCCGGTGATTGAGGATGTAATAAGTTTCATGGCAGGTTGTGTCTCGTGATGGTCGGTCGTTCAGTCAGTCCTGTGTTATTTGCTCATTGTTTGTTTACGTCTGCCCGTCCCAAATATAACCCAAACAAACCAGTAAATACAAGGCAATTATATATTCTCGGGTATGTAAACTATCTGTTGCCTTTAAGGGGGTGTGGGAGTAGGGGGCAGGCTTAGGGGGTGCGGTAATAGGGGAACAGGCTTTGGGGAGGGTAGAAAGCCTGTCTGTCCCCTATTCCCGCACCCCCCAAGCCTGTCCCCCTATTCCCGCACCCTTCCGACCCCCAAAAAAACCCTACCCCCCCAAGCCTGTCCCCCTATTCCCGCACCCTTCCCACCCCCCAAAAAAACCTACCCCCCCAAGCCTGTCCCCCTATTCCCGCACCCCCTTAACGTATTGTTGTCTTTACCTTGATTTGAAAAATTATTGTGGTATGGAAATGGTTACAAAATCCAAGATAGTGAAGGTTTGGTTTTCAGAAGGTCGCAGGAAGCCTATGTATACTGTATATATAATAGTTTCACAATTTTAACTTATTTTCCCAGTAATAATAGGGTAGACGATAATATGGATATATCCGTTATGAATACTTGTTATAATTTCTTCTTATTGGCCTACTGGACAATATAAGTTTGTCATTACCAATATGTAATAAAAATGCGACAATAACGTTGGACCTATATACCCGTATAATATAAGACTGAAAGAATTTGTATGTCATGTGTACTTGAACATCAAACAACGGGACGCAATAACGGTAATTCTTTCAATATTTACCCAAACCACTTTGTGGATTTTGCTATATAACATTTTCAAAACAACGACAAATGAAGTAGGTTATGTGGTGCTACTATTACCTTAGAGAGAGTGATCGATAGACAAAGATACATACAAGATATGAAGTTTATTGGCCAGTATGTACAGTCGCGGTCAAAAATAATCATCCATATAGGGGATGGTAACTCACGTAAGAGTTTGACAGCTTCTCTCTGTTCCTTGGCTGATAAATTTTCCAATAAATAGGTTAAGTACCATCTTTCAGTTTACTACAAGCAGCTACACACTACTTAAAACAATAACATCATAGGTGAAGGTGAAAATATTAGACAGTAAATTGTTTGAGATACCCCTATGTGGATGATTATTATTGACCACGACTGTATGTAGCCTAATGCCAGGGCTACAGTATTTAGGAATCAAATACACCACACCAGAGAAAAACAAACAAAAGATAAATTAATACTTGATAAAGTTTCGGACGTCAAACAAAATTTTAAACTGTTTCATTATTTCCAAACAAGAGTTCAACTGGAACAGAATCAATAACACGGAACTGGTCAACATTGTTCAGGAACGATGCGTACACACCTGTCTTGTCACTTAGGTCACGGCTATGCAATGGACACTTGAGGGGTTCAGAAGTGTCTTGTTGGCAAATCACACAACGACTCCAATTCAATTCCATGATGATAAGCTGAAAAAAGAAGGAATAACTCCGAGTTACAACATGCTATCACTAGTGAATATAATTGGACAAGGAGGCAGTATGACGATGTAAATTGTTTATACATTGTAAAAAAATTCAATATCTCGTAAACGGTGAATCAGATACAAAAAGTGTCACGAATATAAAAAATGCAAAATTTAATTCCCTTTCTAACAATAGCTTCAAATTTAATGTACAGTCGGCGGCAAAAGTCCTGTCACCTCACCTGCTTCACCGAGACGCCCAGTGTTCATGGAGTCGAGAAATACACACGTTTTATACACTTAATAATCTCGAGTCCAACGTCACGGTCACGGGCAGGCCTCCTCGGGATAGACTCAATTGCCTATCAATGTGGGTTAAGAAATGTATGAATAACTATTCTACCAAATATATCATCATAAACTGACATCCTCATGCACTGTATACATGCAGTGAAAATTCTGGTAGCTTAATAATTTATCAACATTCATACATGTGAAATCAGCTTGCTAATAAAAAAAATATTTAAATGTATAATTGGCGCTATGAGGCATCTCTCCTTCCTCCCTTCTCTCTCTCTCTCTCTCTCTCTCTCTCTCTTTGGGTGAGTAAATGTTACTAGAAATTTAAACAATTTTAGAGAAACAAAGGTAAATGGGCTAATCGAGAGAAATCTGGAATAAAAAAAAAACATAAGTTCTGTTATGATAAGTAATCCTAATAAGAACAGTGTATATTTGTGAGTGTTTGCATGTTACTGGAAAATAAGTCTATGGAATCAGAAGGACTGAGATATGTTGGGGGATACATTGCTAGCAACATACAGTAATACCATTGCCTGCTGAAAATTTCAAATAATTATATGTAAATAGCTTGCAAACAAACATTATTAGTAACATCAGAAATCATAATACTGATGGTAATGATAGTGTTCTGTGCTAGTGATAAATGGTGGTGATAAATAAAACATTACAATGTAATAAAATAAATATTGTACTACATTAAAGTAGTTTAATATAAACAAAATGGAAATCAATAAATGTGTTAAATTTGAAAAGTGGTCGACATTAATAACCTACATAATTTAATTTTTGTTTTATAAAATGAATTATGCACTTATAAAATGATAGAAAAATACAAATCTAATAGCTTCATATTTGGATCACAGTAAAGGTACTGTCTACCATACCCGGGTTTTTTTTTTTTTCTCTCTCTCTCTCCTGCCTGCCGCTGACGTCACGGATAAGCTCGGGTAAGCTGCGCGTGATCAAACCTCGTATTCCCTTGACCTTGGCCTTGCTCGAGTCTATGAACATCACGTGCCTCGGTGAAGCAAGTGAGGCGTAATGAACATAAAACCAGGTAGTTACTGTAGCTGCAATAGACACAATGTTAATAGTGCATTAATGAATATACCCCTGTCTCCATAAAAAGTTCCCCGTAGTGGGGTATTGCCTGTAGTAATGTGGGCAATACTTACAGAGTTTTGGCGCCCCTTCGGCCCCAGCCACTAGCTTTCAGTTCTTCAACTGTCCCTCTTTTCTTGTCATTTCCTTCTTGCTTGCTGTCACACCTCTCTATCACCTTTTTCTGGCGCTATAAGACCTCGATGTTGCGGCGCCTAATATACATCAATCAATCAATCCATAAAAAGTTCATTTTTGTTAATTGTTGTTTGTTAAAAAAAATTGGAAAGATTAGTTTGTTATCCGTTTACAGGTTAAAATATATCCCAATTAGAAGTGATGTTAATATTATTCACCCAAATAATTGTAATAAAGTCAGAATTACAAACGTGATCAGCGTAGTTGTCATTCACACATCCAACTTATCAGTGTTTACTCGTTTATTCAGTTCATGTTATAACTTTTTAATAATAACGTCTACAATTAGTGTAATAGGATGGTAAGAAATAGGTAGATAGATATAGATAGTTTCTTTTACCTTACAATAAGTAAAAATACATTAAATGTGGCATAGATTTCTTATTTCTAACTCCAATACATTACCAACATAATGGTGTTTCTTTACTGTTCCTGTGTTTCTTACTACGAATATTGAAGCAAATGTGGTCACATCTGAGCTTGTATGTGCCAGGCTCACAGCTCCCTCTTTTCTCTGACCTCATATAAGGCGCCCCCCAACGGGAACCGCCTTGACGTGGTGGGGGGCTTGTGTGTCTCTGGGACCTGGCGAGCTATACTAGAGGGGGCTCCGGCCCCTGCTCTGCCCTTATTTCTGGGAGAGAGGGTTTCCCATGCTAGAAAGGTCGCTAGTGAGAGACCAGACTAAATAGTTCCAATCTTTAAGTTCTTCAACTGTCTCTCTTTTCATTTTATTTCCTTCCTGCTTGCTGTCACACCTCTCTATCACATTTTTTCTGGCGCTATAGGACCTCGATGTTGCGGCGCCTAATATCCATCAATCAATCATATAAGGCGCTGCAGACTAGATGATGAGATACCAACGACACGTCATCACAAAACTGTGGCCAATTATTATGCATTTTATAAATAAATACTTTGTGTAGTACCCGGCGTTGACCGGCGTTTACCGGGTAAAAAATAAGATACCCAATATTTGAAGAACAAAATGTATGTTGGATTAAGATTCATCATATACATAAATTGCAAAATCAATCAAAAATTTTCCTCCTGAGGGGCTGGTCAAAATTTGTTCCCTGTGGGGATATATATCCCTACTTTTTCTGGTAAATCCCCACTCCTCAGTGAGGGGGCTGAGTTGAAGTCCTCACTGGCAAGCTCGCCAGCAGCTAGAAAGAGCAAATATTTTTGTTTTCCCTAAAACTATCCTTGGGTCACCCTGATCAAGAAAATATATATAGGTTTGCGGGTCTTGCTCTGATGGTTAGGGCGTGATGAGGTAAGATTACATTCTTCTCTCTTTTATATATAAAGGTGACAGATTTTAAACACTTATTACATGGATCAAGTTAAACAAAGTTCAGTCTGTTATTATTCTTTGTAGTTCGAAACATTCAACAACAAAGTTCAATTCATACGCCACTGTATCGAGGCTACTTTTTTCACACACGTGGATTGTTTCGAGGCAAATCATCACAGTGGTGCCACATCTAAAACGTGCGAGCCCCTGTACCACGGGGCAGTGCTGGCGACTGTACAGTACAGCTGGTCAAACTCCCGTGAGGCCCACCCAAGATCTAGACAGACAGGTCAGCCAGACAGCCTACCAGTTTCTGCCTCCTCTGCGCACGTGACGTCAGGTAGCCCACTCCCTCACGCTCTCCCCGCTATCCCACCATACAAATCCCTATATGTCCACCTTTATACATGACTTATTTTCGTTTCGTTTCTGCATTCCACTTATTATAGCCTATTGCAATTAACATAATAAGTATGGCATTAATATACACATACACATCTGTATATATTTTGGATGATAGTTAAAAATACCAGAGTATGAGTTAGATAATTATAATATTTACATTTCATTTACTTCACACACACTGTTGAGCTGCTGGAATACAATACAGGGTAGATATAATAACTTACACATTTATTTATACATGTACTACATCTCACATTTTAATATAATATACATACATATCTATAATTAATTATCAGTATAATTTATTTTAAACTGTACAACCACAGGTGGCACATTTTTATCCAAGTTTTAAATAATTTAATTTTTACACTATGATTCTGTACTCATTTTTATGTATGCATAGATATATTTAGGTGGTAATTTTCAATCTTTTTCTATCACTTTCCCTGCTAGACGGGTTCATTTTGTTCTTGACTGCAATCAATTTGTTTAAATGTCTAATCCTAAAGTAGATAGAAATTTTAGAAAAAAAATGAATTACCTCAAGAGGTAAATTAACTTTACCTTTCTCCAATTCTAAACAAAGAGTCTTTACACATTGTTTTCCCTCTCTGAGAGTTTCCCCATGTATTGCTTTGAAAATTTCTCTCATTACTAGTAGCTGAGAAAAGAACTCGTCAGAGAGTGCATACAGGTCACCTCTGTTAACAAGACTTGTCCAGTTTCTTCTGGTATTATCATTACCTGATAATTTATTTCCTAAATGAGTGTATTTTAGGCTGAATTTCCTAACTATATACCCACCAATATAAAATAATGCCTCTTCTTCAATTATATTACTAGCTGCCTTTTCCATGCATTTACTTGACAGTACACAATCTTGCTCCTCATCTACATTTACTTCATTCTCTTCTACATCAAAATCAAGATCTTTAAACATAAGGTTTGTCAGACATATTTCTAATGCAAGCTCTCTTGCCTCTCTGTCTTGGTTTATACATTCCATATCTGATCTACCTTCACTTACTACTGTCATGCCGGTACTATCATGATCCCTAGCCACTAAAGTGGTATTGCTTTTTTCACTGACTAGAGCATCGTTTCTACCTAACAACAATGTCCTAAGCCTATACTTAAAATTAATAGCATTGGGGTGATCATGAGGGCCATATATTTGCCTAATACAGCCAAAGAAATGTTCTAGGCAGTCCTGATTAAGCCTTCGTGTCATTATATAGCCAATGTTGTTGGTATTTTTTAGCATATTATACAGTCCTATGACTGACTGACTGGATAATATGACACCCTTTTGAAATTTATATAGACACCTTGTTTTAGGACTCTTGACTCTCATAGATGTCATAACTTGTGTAACAGCATTGAGGATGTTTAATTGACTCTCCATATCAATGCCAAATGCATGACGTGTTGGTATATCGCCATACATATGACAAGAGTTCATGATATCAAACCAATCATTTATAAAAGAAATAAAATTAGATGTCACTTTCCAGTTATTACTCTCCAAAACTCCCTTCTCTCCCAGATATTTTAAGGAATTTGCACAGGACTTGGAAAACAACTGTGCTGCAAACTTTACACGCTGCCTTTGTTGTCCACTCACAGTAACATGCATTGCATTCAGCTTATAGGCTAAGCCATATTCTGTCTTAGTTTTACTAAGCATTTCATGAACACTATCACAAGACACATAATCTCCATTTTCTAGATAAAACCCTGAATCAAGAAAATTATTCCTTATAAGTTTTAAAAGATGAGGAACATCAGCAAAAATGAATATTTCTCTGTCAGCACTTGGGTTTTTTATGGATATCTTTTTTTCAACAGGATTAATACCAAATTCTTTCCAAATACGAAGGTTTTCTGACCCAAGATCATGAACCATAGCTACAACAGGGTAACCTATGGCCTCTACCTTCATTATCAAATCCATTATAATATTCTGCATATTTGATTGATCAAAATCATAATAAATTGGTTGTTTCCATTTCCCAACAAGTCCTCGCAACATGACCACTTGAACTTTTGCATGTGGTTTATAAAGTACATCCATGCCTTTGTCATAACACCATTCCCTCTTAATGGCCATTTCATCAAACGAGATAACAGTAAGTTTCTCAAGTGAACCGAAACTTTCTGCTTTTGACTGCATTAGTTTTAACACAGATACTAAAATGCCAGGCTCACAATTCAAATTCTTTGCTTTTTCTTTTAGGGTGCTCTCACAGGGTAAAGGATATTGTTTCACTGTTCTCAAATACTTGTAACATTTTGGACTCATACTTCGCAGTGTGAGAGCCGATGCAATATCATCATTGGTCCATTCATTAACTTTCTTCTTGGTTATGAGCATCTTAATTTGAGTTGCACTAAAAAAAGGTTGAAGAATATCTTGAACTCTTTCACACACTTCACTTTCAACAAATTTTGCCACAGTTTCTTTTAAGTGAACATTTTCTTCTTTCAATCTACAATTTTCTTCTTCAAGCACTTTAACTTTTTCTTTCAGTTCTTCTATTTGATTTGCATTTTCTCCCTGAAATACTCTAGTTTCTTGATTATCGAAGCAAGAATGAATATCAAGCAAATTTTCCTCATTTTCTGCTAAGTCAGGATCATTTATTGTCTTCAATATATTATCATTAGAGGTAGAAACACTGCTTTTACTATTCTCAGTTTGAAGTCTGAATGATAGTTTCTTGAGGTCCCGTTTCTCAGCCCTGTTACTTCTTTCCTTGTTGACTACAGTTGCATTGGTAACTGAAATTACAGAGGAAACAGATACAGCATATAATAGCATCATAACAACATGAACCTCGCCACACATACCATGAACCACACTACAGCAATACCACATTCATCACATCAATGTAGCCCTCAAAACAACAATAACCCTCACCACATCAGTTTATAACTCACCACAACAATACCACATTCATCACATCAATGTAGCCCTCAAAACAACAATAACCCTCACCAACAATGTAACTTACACCGTATGCAACAATATAATCTGCACCTCCACATCTCACAACACCAACTTTATCATATCAATACAAACACTACACAACTATCAATAAAACATGAGACCCATCTATGTATAATATAAAGATTACTAACCATTTGGTAACAGGAGAGTAGGCACAGCTTCCATTTTCAGTGCTTTCGCATTTACAGGCCTTTCGATTCCAAGCAATCGTGATTTCATATCGTCCACGTAGTCGTCTGGCTGGAAATGCACTGCACAAATTCTTGCATATTTTGTGTTGATTGTGTCTGCACGACGACACGCAATGATCCATTTTTCTTTGTATGTTGTATCTTTAGGAAAAGAGTAATATCTTATCCCAGTTCCTTTTGTCTTTTTTGTTGTGTTAAAACACCCGTACACTGCACAATTACTCGGCATCGCTTGAATACACTGGTCTTCTATCACTGTTGTTCTCACTGGAAGTGCAGGAATAGGACTGAAATACAGTGAGGGACTGGTGAAGTGGTGAGGGTATCTCTTGAGAAACATGTACCCTGGTGGGCTACCTGACGTCACGAGGGAGGGGATTAACACCTCCACCTGCGCGATGGCTGACCTGTCTGTCTAGATCTTGGGCCCACCCAGCGTTGTCAACGTTGGCCGAGATAACCCCGAATCACTAGTTGTGAGCTCTGCTCGTTCGAACCATTCACTGGTGGGAGGGAGAAGTAAGGAGGGGTTTGAGGAGGGTAAGGGGGGGGGGGGGCCTATACAAGAGAGGTGAGAAATTATTTTGGGGAAGTGAAAAATCTGTGGATTTTATCAATTATTAATAGGCCGATATTCGTGTTAATTATTAACATAATTAAAGATAAGATTAACTTTTTAATATTATGATGCATCACAAAACCGAGGTGACATTATTGTATACTCTTTTCGTATAATATTCACTGGCTATTATCAAGCACTAAATGCTGAAAAATACTTACACAATAACTGAATAAGAATCATGAACCAAAATGATCTTTATTGAATGAAGCAAATGTGAATAACTTCATATTACATGTGTTAAGTGTTGATACCACTAACACACTTCAATATCCCCCGTATCTACCTAACAGTATATAATCAAGGCTCTCATTATCCCTCACGTGATAGCACCCTTGTAATATTCTGAATATTTTTAATAATAGCCTGTTGTTTTGAATTATTCGAATTTGACTATGAAACCATTGTTTTGTCATTTGTCTCTTGGTAGCAAAAATGATTTGCTCTGTATCTCTCTTTTCTGTGGGCATGTAATATACTTATATACTGTATATAAGCCAGTACACACACATAACATAATATTTTTGGTGACAGAGGTTCTATTGGTTTTATCTGTCATGAGTTGTGAGAGAACTATATATATTCATAATTATTTAAACATTGTAATAGTTCCATCAAGTAATACATGGGATGCTCAGTTGAGGTTTCATCAAACATGTTAATAAAGAACCTGGCAACCATTTTCAACATTTCTTAAAATTAAACTTTATTGAAGGCGTGTTAAGGTCTGAAATCCTGTATTTCCCATCATTCAACACCGTCCCATTACTCATACGGTTGTATTTATTGCCATATTAGTCTTTACTGTCTTCTGCTACAAGGTTGATATTAGTGTGACTTTCCATAATTATACACTCTACCACTACTCAAACCGTTGTATTTGATGCCGTGTTGGTCTTTATTGTCTTCTGCAACAAGGTTGATATTAGTGTGTATCTCCATATACACGTTGCCTTGTGAACTGACTGACTGCACCACCTTACTTACACATCTTCAAGTCATCAGGACTACCAACATGTTACAGAGGGAATATTTACACACTCAGTCTTCAGTATCCTTCCTTACCAGTTTAGTGGTTTTCAACCAACTCATAATTCTCTTCGAGTATCAAAACTAATGTGGGCTAATAAGACTAGAGTCAACGTCAGTCTGTAATAAATGAAAAAAAAAAAAAAAATACTGTTGACAAGCCTGTAGGTGTCAGACGCAATTTCCCTGGCCTAAGTTCACAAGTATTATCTGCCAAAATAAACCTTTTTGTTACCTAGAAACAGATGAAATACCGAGGGATTCATAGTAAATTACCAAAGTATTCAAAATATTACAAGGTTGCTATCACGTGAGGGATAATGAAAGCCTTGATATTTGACACGACTATTATTAACTGGGGGAGAGTAAACTCCTACCAGGGCCCAGGCGCGTACCCCAGGTGGCGGATCGAGGGAATCCCTGCCAGAGCCGTAGATAGAGTTTGGCCATGCAGGTTTCAGTCGAGATGTTAACGCTGGATGCTGATTGGTTGAGCGGAGTCACGTGACACACAGGCGCCATGTTGTTACCCAACGTCTCCGTCAGTCTCCCTATAGCCACAGTAAAAAAAAATGCCCAGAAATGGGCAAAACAATGCACAGGTTCCCAAGAGATACCCAGAGGAGGCCACTTTGGGCAAATAAGTCAAAAGACAACATTGGAGCCCAAATAACAAACTCGTTTAGCACAGTTCCAGCACTTACTATAGCATTCTTTCAAGCTTTTATATTATTTTACATAGCTTTATAAATTATTGTATACTTAATTAACTGATAAGTTAATCAGTGAATAGAAGCACCAAGCCCAGAGGGATTATTTCTTCTATATATAGGCCTATATGTGTACCTTACTGTAACCTTAATTATTATAACAAAATAACATTACAAATATAAAAATCTCTATAACATGGTTGTGGGGGTGGACTGTGTATTTATGTGCTTTATATTAATTTATCAAAGACTTACCTATTTGGTTAATATATAATCTCGTTGGTTGGCTGCAGCGAGTTAAATCAGAGTTATAATTCCCTGTATCCGTCCCTCAAACACAATAAATTTATTTCTGAGTTCGTCCTGCTATATATGCATTGATAATAGAGCATGCAAATAATGGTGAACACAAAACAACCAATGGCAATGTTCTCTATTTATTAAAATAAATTCCAAGCCAACAATGAATAATTAAATTCAATCAAAAAATCACACACACACACTTCCTTTCACAATAGCTAGCTATAGGTACTTACTCGTCCGTCGCTTCTCCACACGTGCTGCTAGGCCACTCGCTCGGACACGTGGAACAGTAATATTACGTTACTTTAATATAAATATCACAAGCTAGCACTTCACCCTCGCACACGATGACAGACGATAATTACGTTATTGTAATATCAAATGGAGAAATCAAGCAACGCAAGTTGGTAATATTCCAATGTCAATAATCACACTCGTTCACTACAGTCTCTGTACACACACACTCGTATTTTCCTAGACCAGCCCTCTCCTCACCCTCGGTGACTCCTTACTAATTCTCGTCAAGCGAATGAATAGTGATTAAATAACAATAAGCCTTGTGAAAAGTAATTAAACAAATTCGACGTTACGTTATAACTGTAGGAGTCCAAGCAAGCAGGAGGGCTGGATACGAGGTGTTCCCTTCTAGAGTGTGACTTACCAACTGAACCTATATTTCAAAATCAAGGTGTGGGTGGTTGGGGTTAATTACACTTGTGACTCCTCCCCATTCTACCTGGCCACTGTCTTTTCATGCCTGTCCTTTCTTCATGTGTTCGCATAGCCTAGTCCTGGTCCTGACTACGGTTTACATCTGGTCACTCACACATTAATTATACATGCGATCAATTAACCTATGACGTACTGTAAAAATCCCAATAATTCCCCTTCCACTTCAAAATCAATTTCAATAAGTAGTAGCTACCCACATAGCATAAATATTAATGCAAAAATTGTAACAATGCATTCAAACACGAAAGGAAGCAAGCGGAGGTAGGTGGCTATGTGACCTGACCTTACCTGACCCTTTCCTTAATTACCAGGTACCTGGCACACCTCTATCACATTCCTGTCTTAGGAAAATTCCCCTGTCCTATGCCTTCTAGAACATTCCAACACGTGGTTTTACCCCTTTGTTAATATATATATTTATTTAGTATTCTACTACTTACGTACGTTACATTATGCTCACGGATCGATCCGTGACATTTGCACACACAAAAAGACATTGCTCTATGCAATGTTTAATAGAATAATGAAGTGGTAATGACGCCTTTGCATGTATAACTATTACAATAATAACTCACTCACACTTCACTCATTCTTGTATGTGTCATGACTTAATACCAGTTAAGTATTTATTTTTGCCAATGAGTGAAAAACTCCTAACAGTTACTTTAACTTTAAAATCTAAGGAGAAACTCCGTGGCAAGAATAATTATACCTGGTAATGTCTAGTACCAATAGTACATATTTAAGCAATATATAAGTGTGGTGTATGTAATACATTGTGTCATTTTTACATAATATGTAATAATAATAATGCAAAAAAATATTCTGGAGACAAATCCAACTGCCATCAATTCCTGTAAGGCAATATATATATATTAGGTGATTATCCAAGCCTCGGAAAGGGGAGCCCCTCCAAATCTCTGGCTTGGATAAGGATACACAGATTGCAATATACATATTATTATCATCCAAGATTAGAGTCAGTGATAACCTCTGGAACTTTTTTTTTATGCAACTTTTTTTTTATGCATTTTTTTATGCAACTTTTTTTTATGCAACTTTTTTTATGCAACTTTTTTTTTTATGCAACTTTTTTTCAATTTTATTTATGCAATTTTTTTTATGCAACTTTTTTTTTATGCAACTTTTTTTTTATACAACTTTTTTTTATGCAACTTTTTTTATAAGTAATTTTTTTTAAAGTAACTTTTTTTTTATGCAACTTCTTTTTTTATGCAATTTTTTATGCAACTCTTTATTTTTTATGCAACTCTTTATTTTTTTATGCAACTTTTTTTATGCAACTTTTTTTTATGCAACTTTTTTTTTAAGTACCTTTTTTAAAGTAACTTTTTTTTTTAAAGTAACCTTTTTTTTTAAAGTAACTTTTTTTTAAGTAACTTTTTTTCTTTCTTTTTTTAAGTAACTTTTTTTTAAGTAACTTTTTTCTTTTTTTTAAGTAACTTTTTTTTTAAAGTAATTTTTTTTTTTTAAAGTAACTTTTTTTTTTAAAGTAACTTTTTTTTTAAAGGAACTTTTTTTTATGCAATTTTTTTTCTTTTATGCAACTTTTTTTTATGCATTTTTTATGGAACTTTTTTTTATGGAACTTTTTTTTATGGAACTTTTTTTTTATGCAACTTTTTTTATGCACCTTTTTTTTATGCATTTCTTTTTTTATGCAACTTTTTTTTCAATTTTGTTATGCAACTTTTTTTTTAAGTATTTTTTTTTAAGTAACTTTTTTTTATGCAACTTTTTTTTTATGCAATTTATTTTATGCAACTCTTTTGGTAAATTACGCGCAACCGCTCTTCTAAAACTAGGTAATGATTTTAATACATAATAATGTCCTGTTCATGACCTTTTCAATGGTACAAATATAAATGGGGGGTCGAAATGTGAGTTATGCGTACCTTAATTATGGGAGGCTGGTCCTAATAGGAGTCGTCACTCGGTGCTATCCGCCATGTTTGTTTACATTTCGGACTTATAGAACAGGAGCGGATGCGCTCTGTTCCAGTTTTGTATATATATTTTTCCTTGATCACTTTCTATAGGTGTTTTATAGCATTTAGAGTCGTTTTTAGATGGGGGAAATCACTCGTTATGCCCATATCCCTTACCCAACAATCTTGGGGGAGGCGTTGGCAACCGAGGGTTTTGGGTGCGGGAAAAACGTGTAATCCGAGCCAACTTTTAAAAATTAACCTGACCTGACCTAACCTAACCTAACCTAACCTAGACTAGGGCAGACTACCGGGACCTAACCGGGGCAGACTAAAGGGACCTAACCTTTACATTTGATAATGTACGGGAAGAAACATGGCTGGGCTTCTAAACAGTGATCTCATTGGCTAGTCATTTATATTTGTACCATTGAAAAGGTCATGAACAGGACATTATTATGTATTAAAATTATTATTGGTTTCATCACAATATAAAATTTCATGTATTGCACCGCGCGCTCCTGTTCTATAAGTCCGTATTGTAAACAAACATGGCGGATAGCACCGAGTGACGACTCCTATTAGGACCAGCCTCCCATAATTAAGGTACGCATAACTCACGTTTCGACCCCCCATTTATATTTGTACCATTGAAAAGGTCATGAACAGGACATTATTATGTATTAAAATCATTACCTAGTTTTAGAAGGGCGGTTGCTCGTATACAACCACTTTTTTTTATTTTTTAATACAATTTTTTTTTATGCACCTTTTTTTTATGCAATTTTTTTTTATGCAACTTTTTTTTTTTTAAGTAACTTTTTTTATGCAACTTTTTTTTATGCAACTTTTTTTATGCAACTTTTTTTTTATGCAACTTTTTTTTATACAACTTTTTTTTATGTAACTTTTTTTATGCAACTTTTTTTGTTTATGCAACTTTTTTTTATGCAACTTTTTTTTTATGCAACTTTTTTTTCATTTTTTTATGCAACTTTTTTTTAAGCAACTTTTTTTTATGCAACTTTTTTTATGCAACTTTTTTTTATGCAACTTTTTTTGTATGCAACTTTTTTTTATGCAACTTTTTTATGCAACTTTTTTTATGCACCTTTTTTTTAAAGTAACTTTTTTTTTTAAAGTAATTATTTTTAAGTAACTTTTTTTTTCTTTTTTTAAGTAATTTTTTTTTAAAAGCAACTTTTTTTTATGCAACTTTTTTTTTATGCAATTTTTTATGCAACTCTTTTTTTATTTTTTTATGCAACTTTTTTTTTATGCAACTTTTTTTTATGCAACTTTTTTTTTTAGTACCTTTTCTTAAAGTAACTTTTTTTTTAAATAACCTTCTTTTTTTTAAGTAACTTTTTTTTTTTAAGTAACTTTTTTTCTTCTTTTTTTAAAGCCACTTTTTTTCTTTTTTTTATAGTAACTTTTTTTTTTAAAGTAACTTTTTTTTAAAGTATTTTTTTTCTTTTTTTTTTAAAGTAACTTTTTTTTTTAAGTAACTTTTTTTTATGCAATTTTTTTTTCTTTTATGCAAATTTTTTTTTATGCATTTTTTATGCAATTTTTTTTATGCAACTTTTTTTTATGCAACTTTTTTTTATGCATATTTTTTATGCAACTTTTTTTATGCAATTTTTTTTTATGCAACTTATTCTTTATGCAACTTTTTTTTATGCAACTTTTTTTTCAATTTTGTTATGCAACTTTTTTTTTATGCAACTTTTTTTTTAAGTAATTTTTTTTAAGTAACTTTTTTATGCAACTTTTTTTATGCACCTTTTTTTTATGCAACTTTTTTTTTTATGCAACTTCTTTTTTTAAAAGTACCTTTTTTTAAAGTAACTTTTTTTTAAGTAACTTTTTTTTTTTTTTTAATTAAGTTACTTTTTTTTAAAGTAATTTTTTTTTTAAGTAACTTTTTTTTTTTTTTTTGCAACTTTTTTTTATGCAATTTTTTATGCAATTTTTTTTATGCAATTTTTTTATGCAACTTTTTTTTTATGCAATTTTTTTTATGCAACTTTTTTTATGCAACTTTTTTTATGAAACTTTTTTTTATGCCACTTTTTTATGCCACTTTTTTTTATGCAACTTTTTTGTTTTTATGCAACTTTTTTTGTTTTTATGCAACTTTTTTTGTTTTTATGCAATTTTTTTTTGTTTTTATGCAACTTTTTTTATGCAACTTTTTTTTATGCAACTTTTTTTTTATGCAATTTTTTTTTATGCAATTTTTTTTAAGTAACTTTTTTTTTATTATGCAACTTTTTTTATGCAATTTTTTATGCAATTTTTTTATGCAGCATTTTTTTATGCAATTTTTTTATGCAACGTTTTTTATGCAACTTTTTGTTTTTATGCAACTTTTTTTTATGCAATTTTTTTTATGCAATTTTTTTTATGTAACTTTTTTTTTTATGCAACTTTTTTTATGCATTTTTTTTTATATACAATTTTTTTTAAGCAACTTTTTTTTCATTTTTTTTATGCATTTTTTTATGCAACTTTTTTTTTTAAGCAAAATTTTTTTTAAGCAATTTTTTTTAAGCAACTTTTTTCTTTATGCAATTTTTTTTATGCAACTTTTATTTTTTTTATGCAACTTTTATTTTTTTTATGCAACTTTTTTTTATGCAATTTTTTTTTAAAGTAACTTTTTTTATATAAAGTAATTTTTTTTAAAGTAACTTTTTTTTTTTTAAGTAACTTTTTTTTTAAGTAACTTTTTTTTTAAAGTAACTTTTTTTTTTAAATAATTTTCTTTATGCATTTTTTTTGTTTTGTTTTTATGCATTTTTTTTGTTTTTTTTTAAGTAATTTTTTTTTTATGCAATTTTTTTTAATGCAATTTTTTTTATGCAACTTTTTTTTACGCAACTTTTTTTATGCAACTTTTTTTTTTAAGTACCTTTTTTTAAAGTATTTTTTTTAAAGTAACTTTTTTTTATGCAACTTTTTTTTTATGCAACTTTTTTTTTTAAGTAATTTTTTTTAAAGTAACTTTTTTTATGCAACTTTTTTTTATGCAATTTTTTTTATGCAACTCTTTATTTTTTTATGCAACTTTTTTTTATGCAACTTTTTTTTTATGCAACTTTTTTTTCAATTTTGTTATGCAACTTTTTTTTATGCAACTCGTTTTTTTAAGTATTTTTTCTTAAAGTAACTTTTTTTTATGCAACTTTTTTTTTATGCAATTTATTTTATGCAACTCTTTTTTATTTTTTTATACAACTTTTTTTTATGCAACTTTTTTTTATGCCATTTTTTTTTATGCAACTTTTTTTTTTTTTAAGTAACTTTTTTTTATGCAACTTTTTTTTTATGAAACTTTTTTTATGCAACTTTTTTTTATGCAACTTTTTTTTATACAACTTTTTTTTATACAACTTTTTTTTTATTCAACTTTTTTTTTATGCAACTTTTATTTTTATGCAACTTTTATTATGCAACTTTTTTTGTTTATGCAATTTTTTTTATGCAACTTTTTTTTATGCACCTTTTTTTTTATGCAACTTTTTTTTCATTTTTTTAAGCAATTTTTTTTATGCAACTTTTTTTTATGCAATTTTTTTTTATGCAACTTTTTTTTTATGCAACTTTTTTTTTATGCAACTTTTTTTTATGCAACTTTTTTTTTGTGCAACTTTTTTTATGCAACTTTTTTTTTAAGTAACTTATTTTTTTAAGTAATTTTTTTTAAAGTAACTTTTTTTTTATTATGCAACTTTTTTATGCAATTTTTTTATGAAATTTTTTTATGCAGCATTTTTTTATGCAATTTTTTTTATGCAACGTTTTTTTATGTAACTTTTTGTTTTTATGCAACTTTTTTTTATGCAATTTTTTTTATGTAACTTTTTTTTTATGCAACTTTTTTTATGCAACTTTTTTTTTATATACAATTTTTTTTAAGCAACTTTTTTTTCATTTTTTTTATGCATTTTTTTTATGCAACTTATTTTTTTTTAAGTAACTTTTTTTATGCAACTTTTTTTTATGCAACTTTTTTTTATGCAACTTTTTTTTTTAGTACCTTTTCTTAAAGTAACTTTTTTTTTAAATAACCTTCTTTTTTTTAAGTAACTTTTTTTTTTTAAGTAACTTTTTTTCTTCTTTTTTTAAAGCCACTTTTTTTCTTTTTTTTATAGTAACTTTTTTTTTTAAAGTAACTTTTTTTTAAAGTATTTTTTTTCTTTTTTTTTTAAAGTAACTTTTTTTTTTAAGTAACTTTTTTTTATGCAATTTTTTTTTCTTTTATGCAAATTTTTTTTTATGCATTTTTTATGCAATTTTTTTTATGCAACTTTTTTTTATGCAACTTTTTTTTATGCATATTTTTTATGCAACTTTTTTTATGCAATTTTTTTTTATGCAACTTATTCTTTATGCAACTTTTTTTTATGCAACTTTTTTTTCAATTTTGTTATGCAACTTTTTTTTTATGCAACTTTTTTTTTAAGTAATTTTTTTTAAGTAACTTTTTTATGCAACTTTTTTTATGCACCTTTTTTTTATGCAACTTTTTTTTTTATGCAACTTCTTTTTTTAAAAGTACCTTTTTTTAAAGTAACTTTTTTTTAAGTAACTTTTTTTTTTTTTTAATTAAGTTACTTTTTTTTAAAGTAATTTTTTTTTTAAGTAACTTTTTTTTTTTTTTTTGCAACTTTTTTTTATGCAATTTTTTATGCAATTTTTTTTATGCAATTTTTTTATGCAACTTTTTTTTTATGCAATTTTTTTTATGCAACTTTTTTTATGCAACTTTTTTTATGAAACTTTTTTTTATGCCACTTTTTTATGCCACTTTTTTTTATGCAACTTTTTTGTTTTTATGCAACTTTTTTTGTTTTTATGCAACTTTTTTTGTTTTTATGCAATTTTTTTTTGTTTTTATGCAACTTTTTTTATGCAACTTTTTTTTATGCAACTTTTTTTTTATGCAATTTTTTTTTATGCAATTTTTTTTAAGTAACTTTTTTTTTATTATGCAACTTTTTTTATGCAATTTTTTATGCAATTTTTTTATGCAGCATTTTTTTATGCAATTTTTTTATGCAACGTTTTTTATGCAACTTTTTGTTTTTATGCAACTTTTTTTTATGCAATTTTTTTTATGCAATTTTTTTTATGTAACTTTTTTTTTTATGCAACTTTTTTTATGCATTTTTTTTTATATACAATTTTTTTTAAGCAACTTTTTTTTCATTTTTTTTATGCATTTTTTTATGCAACTTTTTTTTTTAAGCAAAATTTTTTTTAAGCAATTTTTTTTAAGCAACTTTTTTCTTTATGCAATTTTTTTTATGCAACTTTTATTTTTTTTATGCAACTTTTATTTTTTTTATGCAACTTTTTTTTATGCAATTTTTTTTTAAAGTAACTTTTTTTATATAAAGTAATTTTTTTTAAAGTAACTTTTTTTTTTTAAGTAACTTTTTTTTTTAAGTAACTTTTTTTTTAAAGTAACTTTTTTTTTTAAATAATTTTCTTTATGCATTTTTTTTGTTTTGTTTTTATGCATTTTTTTTGTTTTTTTTTAAGTAATTTTTTTTTTATGCAATTTTTTTTAATGCAATTTTTTTTATGCAACTTTTTTTTACGCAACTTTTTTTATGCAACTTTTTTTTTTAAGTACCTTTTTTTAAAGTATTTTTTTTAAAGTAACTTTTTTTTATGCAACTTTTTTTTTATGCAACTTTTTTTTTTAAGTAATTTTTTTTAAAGTAACTTTTTTTATGCAACTTTTTTTTATGCAATTTTTTTTATGCAACTCTTTATTTTTTTATGCAACTTTTTTTTATGCAACTTTTTTTTTATGCAACTTTTTTTTCAATTTTGTTATGCAACTTTTTTTTATGCAACTGGTTTTTTTAAGTATTTTTTCTTAAAGTAACTTTTTTTTATGCAACTTTTTTTTTATGCAATTTATTTTATGCAACTCTTTTTTATTTTTTTATACAACTTTTTTTTATGCAACTTTTTTTTATGCCATTTTTTTTTATGCAACTTTTTTTTTTTTTAAAGTAACTTTTTTTTATGCAACTTTTTTTTTATGAAACTTTTTTTATGCAACTTTTTTTTATGCAACTTTTTTTTATACAACTTTTTTTTTATACAACTTTTTTTTTATTCAACTTTTTTTTTATGCAACTTTTATTTTTATGCAACTTTTATTATGCAACTTTTTTTATTTATGCAATTTTTTTTATGCAACTTTTTTTTATGCACCTTTTTTTTTATGCAACTTTTTTTTCATTTTTTTAAGCAATTTTTTTTATGCAACTTTTTTTATGCAACTTTTTTTTATGCAACTTTTTTTTTATGCAACTTTTTTTTTATGCAACTTTTTTTTATGCAACTTTTTTTTTGTGCAACTTTTTTTTATGCAACTTTTTTTTTAAGTAACTTATTTTTTTAAGTAATTTTTTTTAAAGTAACTTTTTTTTTATTATGCAACTTTTTTATGCAATTTTTTTATGCAATTTTTTTATGCAGCATTTTTTTATGCAATTTTTTTTATGCAACGTTTTTTTATGTAACTTTTTGTTTTTATGCAACTTTTTTTTATGCAATTTTTTTTATGTAACTTTTTTTTTATGCAACTTTTTTTATGCAACTTTTTTTTTATATACAATTTTTTTTAAGCAACTTTTTTTTCATTTTTTTTATGCATTTTTTTTATGCAACTTATTTTTTAAGCATTTTTTTTTAAGCAATTTTTTTTAAGCAACTTTTTTCTTTATGCAATTTTTTTTTATGCAACTTTTATTTTTTTTATGCAACCTTTATTTTTTTATGCAACTTTTTTTTATGCAACTTTTTTTTTATGCAATTTTTTTTTATGCAATTTTTTTTAAGTAACTTTTTTTTTATTATGCAACTTTTTTTATGCAATTTTTTTATGCAATTTTTTTATGCAGCATTTTTTTTATGCAATTTTTTTATGCAACGTTTTTTATGCAACTTTTTGTTTTTATGCAACTTTTTTTTATGCAATTTTTTTTATGCAATTTTTTTTATGTAACTTTTTTTTTATGCAACTTTTTTTATGCAACTTTTTTTTATATACAATTTTTTTTAAGCAACTTTTTTTTCAATTTTTTTTATGCATTTTTTTATGCAACTTTTTTTTTAAGCAAAATTTTTTTTAAGCAATTTTTTTTAAGCAACTTTTTTCTTTATGCAATTTTTTTTATGCAACTTTTATTTTTTTTATGCAACTTTTATTTTTTTTATGCAACTTTTTTTTATGCATTTTTTTTTTTAAAGTAACTTTTTTTATATAAAGTAAAAAAATTTAAAGTAACTTTTTTTTTTAAGTAATTTTTTTTTAAAGTAACTTTTTTTTTAAGTAATTTTCTTTATGCATTTTTTTGTTTTGTTTTTATGCATTTTTTTTGTGTTTTTTTAAGTAACTTTTTTTTATGCAATTTTTTTTTAATGCAATTTTTTTTATGCAACTTTTTTTTATGCAACTTTTTTTATGCAACTTTTTTTTTTAAATACCTTTTTTTAAAGTATTTTTTTTAACGTAACTTTTTTTTATGCAACTTTTTTTTTATGCAACTTTTTTTTTTAAGTAATTTTTTTTAAAGTAACTTTTTTATGCAACTTTTCTTTATGCAATTTTTTTTATGCAACTCTTTATTTTTTTATGCAACTTTTTTTTATGCAACTTTTTTTTCAATTTTGTTATGCAACTTTTTTTTATGCAACTCGTTTTTTTAAGTAATTTTTCTTAAAGTAACTTTTTTTTATGCAACTTTTTTTTTATGCAATTTATTTTATGCAACTCTTTTTTATTTTTTTATACAACTTTTTTTTATGCAACTTTTTTTTATGCCATTTTTTTTTATGCAACTTTTTTTTTTTTAAAGTAACTTTTTTTTATGCAACTTTTTTTTTATGAAACTTTTTTTATGCAACTTTTTTTTTATGCAACTTTTTTTATACAACTTTTTTTTTATACAACTTTTTTTTATTCAACTTTTTTTTATGCAACTTTTATTTTTATGCAACTTTTATTATGCAACTTTTTTTGTTTATGCAATTTTTTTATGCAACTTTTTTTTATGCACCTTTTTTTTATGCAACTTTTTTTTCATTTTTTTAAGCAATTTTTTTTTTATGCAACTTTTTTTTTATGCAACTTTTTTTTTATGCAACTTTTTTTTATGCAACTTTTTTTTTATGCAACTTTTTTTTATGCAACTTTTTTTTTAAGTAACTTATTTTTTTAAGTATTTTTTTTTAAAGTAACTTTTTTTTTTTATTATGCAACTTTTTTTATGCAATTTTTTTATGCAGCATTTTTTTATGCAATTTTTTTTATGCAACGTTTTTTTATGCAACTTTTTGTTTTTATGCAACTTTTTGTTTTTATGCAACTTTTTTTTATGCAATTTTTTTTATGTAACTTTTTTTTTATGCAACTTTTTTTATGCAACTTTTTTTTATATACAATTTTTTTTAAGCAACTTTTTTTTCATTTTTTTTTATGCATTTTTTTTATGCAACTTATTTTTTAAGCAATTTTTTTTAAGCAACTTTTTTCTTTATGCAATTTTTTTTATGCAACTTTTATTTTTTTTATGCAACTTTTATTTTTTTATGCAACTTTTTTTTTATGCAACTTTTTTTTTATGCAACTTTTTTTTTTTAAGTACCTTTTTTTAAAGTAACTTTTTTTTTAAAGTAATCTTCTTCTTCTTTAAAGTAACTTTTTTTTTAAGTAACTTTTTTTTTCTTTTTTTAAAGTAACTTTTTTTCTTTTTTTTTATAGTAACTTTTTTTTTAAGTAACTTTTTTTCTTTCTTTTTTTAAAGTAACTTTTTTTTTTAAGTAACTTTTTTTTATGCAATTTTTTTTTTCTTTTATGCAATTTTTTTTTATGCATTTTTTTATGCAATTTTTTTATGCAACTTTTTTTTTATGCATATTTTTATGCAACTTTTTTTTATGCAACTTTTTTTTATGCAACTTCTTCTTTATGCAACTTTTTTTTCATGCAACTTTTTTTTCAATTTTGTTATACAACTTATTTTTATGCAACTTTTTTTTTAAGTAATTTTTTTTAAGTAACTTTTTTATGCAACTTTTTTTTATGCACCTTTTTTTATGCAACTTTTTTTTTATGCAACTTTTTTTTTAAAAGTACCTTTTTTTAAAGTAACTTTTTTTTAAGTAACTTTTTTTTTAAGTATTTTTTTTCTTTAAGTAACTTTTTTTTTTAAGTACCTTTTTTTTTCTTAAAGTAACCTATTTTTTTTTTGCAACTTTTTTTATGCAATTTTTTTTATTGCAATTTTTTTTATACAACTTTTTTTATGCACCTTTTTTTTATGCAATTTTTTTATGCAACTTTTTTTTTTTTTAAGTAACTTTGTTTTATGCAACTTTTTTTTTATGCAACTTTTTTTATGCAACTTCTTTTTATGCAACTTTTTTTTAAACAACTTTTTTTTATACAACTTTTTTTTATATACAACTTTTTTTTTTATTCGACTTTTTTTTATGCAACTTTTCTTTTTATGCAACTTTTTTTATGCAACTTTTTTATGCAACTTTTTTGTTTATGCAACTTTTTTTGTATGCAACTTTTTTTTTATGCAACTTTTTTTTTATGCAACTTTTTTTTAAGCAACTTTTTTTTTATGCAACTTTATTTTTTTATGCAACTTTCTTTTATGCAACTTTTTTTTATGCAACTTTTTTTTTATGGAACTTTTTTTTTATGCAACTTTTTTTTTATGGAACTTTTTTTTATGCAACTTTTTTTTATGCAACTTTATTTTTAAGTAACTTATTTTTTTAAGTAATTTTTTTTAAAGTAACTTTTTTTTTTAAAGTAATTATTTTTAAGTAACTTTTTTTTTTCATTTTTTAAGTAATTTTTTTTAAGTAACTTTTTTTTATGCAACTTTTTTTTATGCAATTTTTTATGCAACTCTTTTTTATTTTTTTATGCAACTCTTTTTTATTTTTTTATGCAACTCTTTTTTATTTTATTATGCAACTTTTTTTTTTGCAACTTTTTTTTTATGCAACTTTTTTTTATGCAACTTTTTTTTTTTAAGTACCTTTTTTTAAAGTAACTTTTTTTTTTAAAGTAACCTTCTTTTTTTTAAAGTAACTTTTTTTTTTAAGTAACTTTTTTTCTTCTTTTTTTAAAGTAACTTTTTTTCTTTTTTTTTATAGTAACTTTTTTTTTTTAAAGTAACTTTTTTTTAAAGTAACTTTTTTTCTTTTTTTTAAAGTAACTTTTTTTTTTAAGTAACTTTTTTTTTATGCAATTTTTTTTTATTTTATGCAATTTTTTTATGCATTTTTTATGCAACTTTTTTTTTTATGCATATTTTTTATGCAACTTTTTTTTATGCAACTTTTTTTTATGCAACTTCTTTATGCAACTTTTTTTTATGCAACTTTTTTTTTCAATTTTGTTATGCACCTTTTTTATTTATGCAACTTTTTTTTTAAGTAATTTTTTTTTAAGTAACTTTTTTATGCAACTTTTTTTTTATGCAATTTTTTTTATGCAACTCTTTTTTATTTTTTTATGCAACTTTTTTTTTATGCAACTTTTTATATGCAACTTTTTTTGTATGCAACTTTTTTTATATGCAACTTTTTTTTAAAGTACCTTTTTTTAAAGTAATTTTTTTTTAAGTAACTTTTTTTTTAAGTAACTTTTTTTTAAAGTAACTTTTTTTAAGTAACTTTTTTTTTTTAAGTAACTTTTTTTTTCTTAAAGTAACCTTTTTTTTTTTTTGCAACTTTTTTTTATGCAATTTTTTTTTATTCAACTTTTCTTTTATGCAACTTTTTTTTATGCAACTTTTTTTTTATGCAACTTTTTTTATGCCACTTTTATTTGTGCCACTTTTTTTATGCAACTTTTTTTGTATGCAACTTTTTTTGTTTTTATGCAACTTTTTTTGTTTTTATGCAACTTTTTTTTATGCAACTTTTTTCTAAGCAATTTTTTGTTATGTAATTTTTTTTTTTTTTTAAAGTAATTTTTTTTTATTATTATGCAACTTTTTTTTATGCAATTTTTTTTATGCAATTTTTTTATGTAACTTTTTTTTATGCAATTTTTTATGCAACGTTTTATTATGCAACTTTTTTTTTTATGCAACTTTTTTTTTATAAAAAATTTTTTATGCAATTTTTTTTATATAACTTTTTTTTATGCAACTTTTTTTATGCAACTTTTTTTTTTAAGTACCTTTTTTTAAAGTAACTTTTTTTTAAAAGTAACCTTCTTTTTTTTAAAGTAACTTTTTTTTAAGTAACTTTTTTTCTTCTTTTTTTAAAGTAACTTTTTTTCTTTTTTTTTATAGTAACTTTTTTTTTTAAAGTAACTTTTTTTTAAAGTAACTCTTTTTTATTTTTTTTATGCAACTTTTTTTTTATGCAATTTTTTTTATGCAACTTTTTTTTGTTTTTATGCAACTTTTATTGTTTTTATGCAACTTTTTTTGTTTTTATGCAGCTTTTTTTGTTTTTATGCAACTTTTTTTGTTTTTATGCAACTTTTTTTTTATGCAATTTTTTTTTTAAGTAACTTTTTTTTTTAAGTAACTTTTTTTTTATGCAACTTTTTTTGTTTTTATGCAACTTTTTTTGTTTTTATGCAACTTTTTTTTATGCAAATTTTTTTTTAAGTAACTTTTTTTTTAAGTAACTTTTTTTTTAAGTAACTTTTTTTTTTTAAGTAACTTTTTTTTTAAGTAACTTTTTTTTTTAAGTAACTTTTTTTTTTAAGTAACTTTTTTTTTCTTAAAGTAACCTTTTTTTTATGCACCTTTTTTTATGCAATTTTTTTTTATGCAACTTTTTTTTATGCAACTTTTTTTTATGCAACTTTTTTTTATGCAACTTTTTTTATGCAACTTTTTTTTATACAACTTTTTTTTTATTGAACTTTATTTTTTATGCAACTTTTCTTTTTATTCAACTTTTTTTATGCAATTTTTTTTGTTTATGCAACATTTTTTTATGCAATTTTTTTAAGCAACTTTTTTTTATGCAACTTTATTTTTTATGCAACTTTTTTTTTTATGCAACTTTTTTTTATGCAACTTTTTTTTATGCAACTTTTTTTTATGCAACTTTTTTTTTATGCAACTTTTTTTTTTAAGTAACTTATTTTTTTAAGTATTTTTTTTAAAGTAACATTTTTTTTAAAGTAATTATTTTTAAGTAACTTTTTTTTTTCTTTAAGTAATTTTTTTTAAAGTAACTTTTTTTGTATGCAACTTTTTTTTATGCAATTTTTTTATGCAACTCTTTTTTATTTTTTATGCAACTTTTTTTTTTGCAACTTTTTTTTTATACAACTTTTTTTATGCAACTTTTTTTTTAAGTACCTTTTTTTTTTTAAAGTAACTTTTTTTTTAAGTAACCTTCTTTTTTTTTAAAGTAACTTTTTTTTTTAAGTAACTTTTTTTCTTTTTTTTATAGTAACTTTTTTTTTTAAAGTAACTTTTTTTTTAAAGTAACTTTTTTCTTTTTTTTAAAGTAACTTTTTTTTTTAAGTAACTTTTTTTTATGCATTTTTTTTATGCAATTTTTTTATGCATTTTTTATGCAATTTTTTTATGCATTTTTTATGCAATTTTTTTTATGCAACTTTTTTTTATGCAACTTTTTTTATGCATATTCTTATGCAACTGTTTTTTATGCAACATTTTTTTTATGCAACTTCTTTATGCAATTTTTTTTTATGCAACTTTTTTTTCAATTTTGTTATGCACCTTTTTTTTTATGCAACTTTTTTTTATGCAACTTTTCTTTTTATGCAACTTCTTTTATGCAACTTTTTTTGTTTATGCAACTTTTTTTTATGCAACTTTTTTTTATGCAACTTTTTTTCTATGCATTTTTTTTATGCATTTTTTATGCAATTTTTTTTATGCAACTTTTTTTTTATGCAACTTTTTTTTATGCAACTTTTTTTATGCAACTTTTTTTATGCAACTTTTTTTTATGCAACTTCTTTATGCAACTTTTTTTTATGCAACTTTTTTTCAATTTTGTTATGCAACTTTTTTTGTTATGCAACTTTTTTTTTAAGTATTTTTTTTAAGTAACTTTTTATGCAACTTTTTTTTTATGCAATTTTTTTTATGCAACTCTTTTTTATTTTTTTATGCAACTTTTTTTTTATGCAACTTTTTTTATGCAACTTTTTTTTTATGCACCTTTTTTTTATGCAACTTTTTTTATGCAACTTTTTTTTATGCAACTTTTTTTTTATGCAACTTTTTTTTATGCCACTTTTTTTATGCCACTTTTTTTATGCAACTTTTTTTTGTTTTTATGCAACTTTTTTTGTTTTTATGCAACTTTTAATGTTTTTATGCAACTTTTTTTTATGCAACTTTTTTTTATGCAATTTTTTTTATGCAATTTTTTTTTTTTATGTAACTTTTTTTTTATTATTATGCAACTTTTTTTTATGCAATTTTTTTTATGCAATTTTTTTTATGCAATTTTTTTTATGCAACTTTTTTTATGCAACTTTTTTTTATGCCACTTTTTTTTATGCCACTTTTTTTTATGCAACTTTTTTTTTATGCAACTTTTTTGTTTTTATGTAATTTTTTTTGTTTTTATGCAACTTTTTTTGTTTTTATGCAACTTTTTTTGTTTTTATGCAACTTTTTTATGCAATTTTTTTTATGCAATTTTTTTATGCAATTTTTTTTTTTTTTAAAGTAACTATTTTTTATTATGCAACTTTTTTATGCATTTTTTTTATGCAATTTTTTTTATGCAATTTTTTTTATGCAACTTTTTTTTTTATGCAACTTTTTTTTTTATGCAACTTTTTTTTTTATGCAACCTTTTTTTATGCCACTTTTTTTTATGCCACTTTTTTGTGCAACTTCTTTTTTATGCAACTTTTTTTGTTTTTATGCAACTTTTTTTGTTTTTATGCAACTTTTTTTGTTTTTATGCAACTTTTTTTTATGCAACTTTTTTTTATGCAATTTTTTTATGCAATTTTTTTTTTTTTTTTTTTAAGTAACTTTTTTTTTATTATGCAACTTTTTTTATGCAATTTTTTTTATGCAATTTTTTTTATGCAACTTTTTTTTATGCAACTTTTTTTATGCCACTTTTTTTATGCCACTTTTTTTGTGCAACTTTTTTTTATGCAACTTTTTTTGTTTTTGTGCAACTTTTTTTGTTTTTATGCAATTTTTTTTGTTTTTATGCAACTTTTTTTTATGCAATTCTTTTTATGCAATTTTTTTTATGCAATTTCCTTTTTTTTTTAAAGTAACTTTTTTTTATTATGCTACTTTTTTTTATGCAATTTTTTTTATGCAATTTTTTATGTAACTTTTTTTTTATGCAATATTTTTATGCAACGTTTTTTTATGCAACTTTTTTTTTATGCAACTTTTTTTTTATGCAATTTTTTTTATGCAATTTTTTTATGTAACTTTTTTTTATGCAACTTTTTTTTATGCAACTTTTTTTTATGCAACTTTTTTTTTTAAGTACCTTTTTTTAAAGTAACTTTTTTTTTTTAAGTAACCTTTTTTTTTTAAGCAACTTTTTTTTTAAGTAACTTTTTTTCTTCTTTTTTTAAAGTAACTTTTTTTCTTTTTTTTTATAGTAACTTTTTTTTTAAAGTAACTTTTTTTTAAAGTAACTTTTTTTCTTTTTTTTAAAGTAACTTTTTTTTTTAAGTAACTTTTTTTTTATGCAATTTTTTTTATGCATTTTTTATGCAATTTTTTTTTTTTTTTTTTTTTTTAAGTAACTTTTTTTTTTATTATGCAACTTTTTTTTATGCAATTTTTTTTTATGCAATTTTTTTTATGCAACTTTTTTTTATGCAATTTTTTTTTATGCAACTTTTTTTTTATGCAACTTTTTTTTTTAAAGTACCTTTTTTTAAGGTAACTTTTTTTTTAAGTAACTTTTTTTTTTAAGTAACTTTTTTTTTAAAGTAACTTTTTTTTAAGTAACTTTTTTTTAAGTAACTTTTTTTTTTAAGTAATTTTTTTTTTCTTAAATAACCATTTTTTTTCCACTTTTTTTTTATGCAATTTTTTTTTTATGCAATTTTTTTTTATGCAACTTTTTTTATGCAACTTTTTTTATGCAACTTTTTTTATGCCACTTTTTTTATGCCACTTTTTTTATGCAACTTTTTTTTTATGCAACTTTTTTTTATGCAATTTTTTTTTATGCATTTTTTTTTTTTTTTTTATGTAACTTTTTTTGTTTTTATGCAACTTTTTTTGTTTTTATGCAACTTTTTTTGTTTTTATGCAACTTTTTTTGTTTTTATGCAACTTTTTTTTATGCAACTTTTTTTTATGCAATTTTTTTTTATGCATTTTTTTTTTTTTTTTTTTTATGTAACTTTTTTTTATTATTATGCAACTTTTTTTTATGCAATTTTTTTTATCCAATTTTTTTTTATGCAACTTTTTTTATGCCACTTTTTTGTGCAACTTTTTTTATGCAACTTTTTTTGTTTTTATGCAACTTGTTTTGTTTTTATGCATTTTTTTTTGTTTTTATGCAACTTTTTTTTTATGCAATTTTTTTTTGTTTTTGTTTTTTTAAAGTAACTTTTTTTTTTATTATGCAACTTTTTTTTATGCAATTTTTTTTATGCAATTTTTTTATGTAACTTTTTTTTTATGCAATTTTTTTATGCAACGTTTTTTTATGCAACTTTTTTTTTAAGCAACTTTTTTTTTTATGCAATTTTTTTTATGCAATTTTTTTATGTAACTTTTTTTTATGCAACTTTTTTTTATGCAACTTTTTTTTTATGCAACTTTTTTTTTAAGTACCTTTTTTTAAAGTAACTTTTTTTTTAAAGTAACCTTCTTTTTTTTTAAAGTAACTTTTTTTTTAAGTAACTTTTTTTCTTTTTTTTTTAAAGTAACTTTTTTTTTTTTATATAGTAACTTTTTTTTTAAAGTAACTTTTTTTCTTTTTTTTTAAGTAACTTTTTTTTTTAAGTAACTTTTTTTTATGCATTTTTTATGCAATTTTTTTTTTATGCAATTTTTTTTTTGTTTTTTTTCAAGTAACTTTTTTTTTTATTATGCAACTTTTTTTTATGCAATTTTTTTTATGCAATTTTTTTTATGCAACTTTTTTTATGCAATTTTTTTTATGCAACTTTTTTTTATGCAACTTTTTTTAAAAGTACCTTTTTTTAAAGTAACTTTTTTTTTAAGTAACTTTTTTTTTTTTTTAAGTAACTTTTTTTTAAAGTAACTTTTTTTTTAAGTAACTTTTTTTTTAAGTAACTTTTTTTTTAAGTAATTTTTTTTTTCTTAAATAACCTTTTTTTTTTTTTTGCAACTTTTTTTTTATGCAATTTTTTTTATGCAATTTTTTTTTATGCAATTTTTTTTTTAATGCAACTTTTTTTATGCAACTTTTTTTTATGCAACTTTTTTTTATGCAACTTTTTTTTATGCAACTTTTTTTATGCAACTTTTTTTTATGCAACTTTTTTTGTTATGCAACTTTTTTTGTTTTTATGCAACTTTTTTTGTTTTTATGCATCTTTTTTTTAAGCAATTTTTTTTATGCAATTTTTTTTTTGTTTTTTGTTTTATGTAACTTTTTTTTTATTATTATGCAACTTTTTTTATGCAATTTTTTTTTATGCAATTTTTTTTATGCATTTTTTTTTATGCAACTTTTTTTTTATGCAACTTTTTTTTATGCCACTTTTTTATGCAACTTTTTTTGTATGCAACTTTTTTTGTTTTTATGCAACTTTTTTTGTTTTTATGCAACTTTTTTTGTTTTTATGCAACTTTTTTTGTTTTTATGCAACTTTTTTTTTATGCAACTTTTTTTATGCAATTTTTTTTATGCAATTTTTTTTTTTTTAAGTAATTTTTTTTTATGCAATTTTTTTTATGCAATTTTTTTTATGCAACTTTTTTTATGCAACTTTTTTTTTATGCAACTTTTTTTATGCCACTTTTTTTATGCCACTTTTTTGTGCAACTTTTTTTATGCAACTTTTTTTGTTTTTATGCAACTTTTTTTGTTTTTATGCAACTTTTTTTTATGCAATTTTTTTTTTAAGTAACTTTTTTTTTTTAAGTAACTTTTTTTTTATGCAACTTTTTTTGTTTTTATGCAACTTTTTTTGTTTTTATGCAACTTTTTTTTTATGCAAAAAAATTTTTTAAGTAACTTTTTTTTTAAGTAACTTTTTTTTTAAAGTAACTTTTTTTTAAGTAACTTTTTTTTTTAAGTAACTTTTTTTTTCTTAAAGTAACCTTTTTTTTATGCACCTTTTTTTGTGCAATTTTTTTTATGCAACTTTTTTTTATGCAACTTTTTTTTATGCAACTTTTTTTTATGCAACTTTTTTTTATACAACTCCTTTTTATGCAACTTTTTTTTATACAACTTTTTTTTTATTCAACTTTTTTTTTATGCAACTTTTCTTTTTATGCAACTTTTTTTATGCAACTTTTTTTGTTTATGCAACTTTTTTTTATGCAACTTTTTTTTATGCAACTTTTTTTTCATTTTTTTATGCAATTTTTGTAAGCAACTTTTTTTTTATGCAACTTTATTTTTTATGCAACTTTTTTTATGCAACTTTTTTTATGCAACTTTTTTTTATGCACTTTTTTTTTATGCAACTTTTTTTATGCAACTTTTTTTTTTAAGTAACTTATTTTTTTAAGTATTTTTTTTAAAGTAACTTTTTTTTTAAAGTAATTATTTTTAAGTAACTTTTTTTTTTCTTTAAGTAATTTTTTTTAAGTAACTTTTTTTATGCAACTTTTTTTTATGCAATTTTTTTATGCAACTCTTTTTTATTTTTTTATGCAACTTTTTTTTATGCAATTTTTTTATGCAACTCTTTTTTTATTTTTTATGCAACTTTTTTTTTTTTTTGCAACTTTTTTTTTATGCAACTTTTTTATGCAACTTTTTTTTTTTAAGTACCTTTTTTTAAAGTAACTTTTTTTTAAGTAACCTTCTTTTTTTTTTAAAGTAACTTTTTTTTTTGAGTAACTTTTTTTCTTCTTTTTTTAAAGTAACTTTTTTTCTTTTTTTTATAGTAACTTTTTTTTTAAGTAACTTTATTTTTAAAGTAACTTTTTTTCTTTTTTTTTTAAAGTAACTTTTTTTATGCATTTTTTTTATGCAATTTTTTTTATGCATTTTTTATGCAATTTTTTTTATGCAATTTTTTTTTTATGCAACTTTTTTATGCATATTTTTATGCAACTTTTTTATGCAACTTTTTTTTTATGCAACTTCTTCTTTATGCAACTTTTTTTTATGCAACTTTTTTTTCAATTTTGTTATAAAACTTTTTTTTTTATGCAACTTTTTTTTATGCAACTTTTCTTTTTATGCAACTTTTTTATGCAACTTTTTTTGTTTATGCAACTTTTTTTTATGCAACTTTTTTTTATGCAACTTTTTCTATGCAACATTTCTTTCATTTTTTTTATGCAATTTTTTTAAGCAACTTTTTTTTATGCAACTTTATTTTTTTATGCAACTTTTTTTGTTTTATGCAACTTTTTTTGTTATGCAATTTTTTTTGTTTGTATGCAACTTTTTTTTATGCAATTTTGTTTATGCATTTTTTATGCAATTTTTTTTATGCAACTTTTTTTTTATGCAACTTTTTTTTTATGCAACTTCTTTATGCAACTTTTTTTTATGCAACTTTTTTTTCAATTTTGTTATGCAACTTTTTTTGTTATGCAACTTTTTTTTAAGTATTTTTTTTTAAGTAACTTGTTTATGCAACTTTTTTTTTATGCAATTTTTTTATGCAACTCTTTTTTATTTTTTTTATGCAACTTTTTTTTATGCAACTTTTTTTTATGCAACTTTTTTTTATGCAACTTTTTTTTTATGCAACTTTTTTTATGCCACTTTTTTTATGCCACTTTTTTTATGCCACTTTTTTTTATGCAACTTTTTTTTGTTTTTATGCAACTTTTTTTGTTTTTATGCAACTTTTTTTGTTTTTATGCAACTTTTTTTATGCAACTTTTTTTATGCAATTTTTTTTATGCAATTTTTTTTTTGTATGTAACTTTTTTTTATTATTATGCAACTTTTTTTTATGCAATTTTTTTATGCAATTTTTTTTATGCAACTTTTTTTTTATGCAACTTTTTTTTATACCACTTTTTTTATGCCACTTTTTTTTATGCAACTTTTTTTTATGCAACTTTTTTTGTTTTTATGCAACTTTTTTTGTTTTTATGCAACTTTTTTTGTTTTTATGCAACTTTTTTTTATGCAATTTTTTTTTATGCAATTTTTTTTATGCAATTTTTTTTTTTTTTTTTTAAAGTAACTTTTTTTTTATTATGCAACTTCTTTTTATGCAATTTTTTTTATGCAATTTTTTTTATGCATTTTTTTTTTTATGCAATTTTTTTTTTATGCAACTTTTTTTATGCCACTTTTTTTATGCCACTTTTTTGTGCAACTTTTTTTTATGCAACTTTTTTTGTTTTTATGCAACTTTTTTTGTTTTTATGCAACTTTTTTTGTTTTTATGCAACTTTTTTTTATGCAACTTTTTTTGTTTTTATGCAACTTTTTTTGTTTTTATGCAACTTTTTTTTTATGCAACTTTTTTTTATGCAATTTTTTTATGCAATTTTTTTTATGCATTTTTTTTTTTTTTTTAAAGTAACTTTTTTTTTTATTATGCAACTTTTTTTATGCAATTTTTTTATGCAATTTTTTTTATGCAATTTTTTTTTATGCAACTTTTTTTTTTATGCAACTTTTTTTTTATGCCACTTTTTTTATAACACTTTTTTTTGTGCAACTTTTTTTTTATGCATTTTTTCTTGTTTTTGTGCAACTTTTTTTGTTTTTATGCAATTTTTTTTGTTTTTATGCAACTTTTTTTTATGCAACTTTTTTTATGCAATTTTTTTATGCAATTTTTTTTATGCATTTTTTTTTGTTTTTGTTTTTTTTAAAGTAACTTTTTTTTTATTATGCAACTTTTTTTATGCATTTTTTTTTATGCAATTTTTTTATGTAACTTTTTTTTTATGCAATTTTTTTATGCAACGTTTTTTTATGCAACTTTTTTTTTATGCAACTTTTTTTTATGCAATTTTTTTTATGCAATTTTTTTATGTAACTTTTTTTTTATGCAACTTTTTTTTATGCAACTTTTTTTTTATGCAACTTTTTTTTTTTAAGTACCTTTTTTTAAAGTAACTTTTTTTTTTAAAGTAACCTTTTTTTTTTTAAAGTAACTTTTTTTTTAAGTAACTTTTTTCTTCTTTTTTTAAGTAACTTTTTTTCTTTTTTTTTATAGTAACTTTTTTTTTAAAGTAACTTTTTTTTAAGTAACTTTTTTTTTATGCAATTTTTTTTATTTTATGCAATTTTTTTTATGCATTTTTTATGCAATTTTTTTATGCAATTTTTTTTTATGCAATTTTTTTATGTAACTTTTTTTTTATGCAATTTTTTTATGCAACGTTTTTTTATGCAACTTTTTTTTTATGCAACTTTTTTTTTATGCAATTTTTTTTATGCAATTTTTTTTTATGCAACTTTTTTTTGTTATGCAACTTTTTTTTGTTATGCAACTTTTTATTATGCAACTTTTTTTGTTATGCAACTTCTTTTTTTTATGCAACTTTTTTTTTTATGCAATTTTTTTTTATGCAATTTTTTTTTATGCAACTTTTTTTATGCAACTTTTTTTTTTAAGTAATTTTTTTTTTTTTAATATTTTTTTTAAAGTAATTTTTTTTATAGTATTTTTTTTTTAAGTAACTTTTTTGTGTGTGTTTTTTTTAAAGTAACTTTTTTTTTAAAGTAACTTTTTTTTTATGCAACTTTTTTTTATGCAATTTTTTTTTATGCAATTTTTTTATGCAACTTTTTTTTTTTTTTTAAGCAATTTTTTTTTTTTTTTTTTTTTTTTTTTTAAGTAACTTTTTTTTTTTTCTTATGCAACCCACATCTTACCCACCTACCACCCACATAAAACCTACCTACCACCCACATCTTACCTACCTACCTACCTACCTTCCACCCACATCTTAACTACCACCCACATCTTAACTACCACCCACCCACCCACATCTTAACTACCACCCACATCTTAACTACCACCCACCCACCCACATCTTACCTACCTACCACCCACCCACCCACATCTTACCTACCTACCACCCACCCACCCACATCTTACCTACCTACCACCCACCCACCCACATCTTACCTACCTACCACCCACCCACATCTTACCTACCTACCACCCACCCACATCTTACCTACCTACCACCCACATTTTACCTACCTACCTCTCTGCCAAATATAAAGGGCAATGTTTTTTTTCAAGTAACTTTTTTTTTTATTATGCAACTTTTTTTTATGCAATTTTTTTTATGCAATTTTTTTTATGCAACTTTTTTTATGCAATTTTTTTTATGCAACTTTTTTTTATGCAACTTTTTTTAAAAGTACCTTTTTTTAAAGTAACTTTTTTTTTAAGTAACTTTTTTTTTTTTTAAGTAACTTTTTTTTTAAAGTAACTTTTTTTTTAAGTAACTTTTTTTTTAAGTAACTTTTTTTTTAAGTAATTTTTTTTTTCTTAAATAACCTTTTTTTTTTTTTGCAACTTTTTTTTTATGCAATTTTTTTTATGCAATTTTTTTTTATGCAATTTTTTTTTTAATGCAACTTTTTTTATGCAACTTTTTTTTATGCAACTTTTTTTTATGCAACTTTTTTTTATGCAACTTTTTTTATGCAACTTTTTTTTATGCAACTTTTTTTGTTATGCAACTTTTTTTGTTTTTATGCAACTTTTTTTGTTTTTATGCAACTTTTTTTTAAGCAATTTTTTTTATGCAATTTTTTTTTTGTTTTGTTTTATGTAACTTTTTTTTTATTATTATGCAACTTTTTTTTATGCAATTTTTTTTTATGCAATTTTTTTTATGCAATTTTTTTTATGCAACTTTTTTTTTATGCAACTTTTTTTTATGCCACTTTTTTATGCAACTTTTTTGTGCAACTTTTTTTATGCAACTTTTTTTGTTTTTATGCAACTTTTTTTGTTTTTATGCATTTTTTTTTGTTTTTATGCAACTTTTTTTTATGCAATTTTTTTTTTAAGTAACTTTTTTTTTTTAAGTAACTTTTTTTTTATGCAACTTTTTTTGTTTTTATGCAACTTTTTTTTTATGCAAAAAAAATTTTTAAGTAACTTTTTTTTTAAGTAACTTTTTTTTTAAAGTAACTTTTTTTTAAGTAACTTTTTTTTTTAAGTAACTTTTTTTTTCTTAAAGTAACCTTTTTTTTATGCACCTTTTTTTATGCAATTTTTTTTATGCAACTTTTTTTTATGCAACTTTTTTTTATGCAACTTTTTTTATGCAACTTTTTTTATACAACTCCTTTTTATGCAACTTTTTTTTATACAACTTTTTTTTTATTCAACTTTTTTTTATGCAACTTTTCTTTTTATGCAACTTTTTTTATGCAACTTTTTTTGTTTATGCAACTTTTTTTTATGCAACTTTTTTTTATGCAATTTTTTTTTCATTTTTTTATGCAATTTTTGTAAGCAACTTTTTTTTTATGCAACTTTATTTTTTATGCAACTTTTTTTATGCATTTTTTTATGCAATTTTTTTTATGCATTTTTTATGCAATTTTTTTTATGCAATTTTTTTTTTATGCAACTTTTTTTATGCATATTTTTATGCAACTTTTTTATGCAACTTTTTTTTTATGCAACTTCTTCTTTATGCAACTTTTTTTTATGCAACTTTTTTTTCAATTTTGTTATAAAACTTTTTTTTTTATGCAACTTTTTTTTATGCAACTTTTCTTTTTATGCAACTTTTTTATGCAACTTTTTTTGTTTATGCAACTTTTTTTTATGCAACTTTTTTTTATGCAACTTTTTCTATGCAACATTTCTTTCATTTTTTTTATGCAATTTTTTTAAGCAACTTTTTTTTATGCAACTTTATTTTTTTATGCAACTTTTTTTGTTTTATGCAACTTTTTTTGTTATGCAATTTTTTTTGTTTGTATGCAACTTTTTTTTATGCAATTTTGTTTATGCATTTTTTATGCAATTTTTTTTATGCAACTTTTTTTTTATGCAACTTTTTTTTTATGCAACTTCTTTATGCAACTTTTTTTTATGCAACTTTTTTTTCAATTTTGTTATGCAACTTTTTTTGTTATGCAACTTTTTTTTAAGTATTTTTTTTTAAGTAACTTGTTTATGCAACTTTTTTTTTATGCAATTTTTTTATGCAACTCTTTTTTATTTTTTTTATGCAACTTTTTTTTATGCAACTTTTTTTTATGCAACTTTTTTTTATGCAACTTTTTTTTTATGCAACTTTTTTTATGCCACTTTTTTTATGCCACTTTTTTTATGCCACTTTTTTTATGCAACTTTTTTTTGTTTTTATGCAACTTTTTTTGTTTTTATGCAACTTTTTTTGTTTTTATGCAACTTTTTTTATGCAACTTTTTTTATGCAATTTTTTTTATGCAATTTTTTTTTTGTATGTAACTTTTTTTTATTATTATGCAACTTTTTTTTATGCAATTTTTTTATGCAATTTTTTTTATGCAACTTTTTTTTTATGCAACTTTTTTTTTATACCACTTTTTTTATGCCACTTTTTTTTATGCAACTTTTTTTTATGCAACTTTTTTTGTTTTTATGCAACTTTTTTTGTTTTTATGCAACTTTTTTTGTTTTTATGCAACTTTTTTTTATGCAATTTTTTTTTATGCAATTTTTTTATGCAATTTTTTTTTTTTTTTTTTAAAGTAACTTTTTTTTTATTATGCAACTTCTTTTTATGCAATTTTTTTTATGCAATTTTTTTTATGCATTTTTTTTTTTATGCAATTTTTTTTTTATGCAACTTTTTTTATGCCACTTTTTTTATGCCACTTTTTTGTGCAACTTTTTTTTATGCAACTTTTTTTGTTTTTATGCAACTTTTTTTGTTTTTATGCAACTTTTTTTGTTTTTATGCAACTTTTTTTTATGCAACTTTTTTTGTTTTTATGCAACTTTTTTTGTTTTTATGCAACTTTTTTTTTATGCAACTTTTTTTTATGCAATTTTTTTATGCAATTTTTTTTATGCATTTTTTTTTTTTTTTTAAAGTAACTTTTTTTTTTATTATGCAACTTTTTTTATGCAATTTTTTTATGCAATTTTTTTTATGCAATTTTTTTTATGCAACTTTTTTTTTTATGCAACTTTTTTTTTATGCCACTTTTTTTATGCCACTTTTTTTTGTGCAACTTTTTTTTTATGCATTTTTTCTTGTTTTTGTGCAACTTTTTTTGTTTTTATGCAATTTTTTTTGTTTTTATGCAACTTTTTTTTATGCAACTTTTTTTATGCAATTTTTTTATGCAATTTTTTTTATGCATTTTTTTTTGTTTTTGTTTTTTTTAAAGTAACTTTTTTTTTATTATGCAACTTTTTTTATGCATTTTTTTTTATGCAATTTTTTTATGTAACTTTTTTTTTATGCAATTTTTTTATGCAACGTTTTTTTATGCAACTTTTTTTTTATGCAACTTTTTTTTATGCAATTTTTTTTATGCAATTTTTTTATGTAACTTTTTTTTTATGCAACTTTTTTTTATGCAACTTTTTTTTTATGCAACTTTTTTTTTTTAAGTACCTTTTTTTAAAGTAACTTTTTTTTTTAAAGTAACCTTTTTTTTTTTAAAGTAACTTTTTTTTTAAGTAACTTTTTTCTTCTTTTTTTAAGTAACTTTTTTTCTTTTTTTTTATAGTAACTTTTTTTTTAAAGTAACTTTTTTTTAAGTAACTTTTTTTTTATGCAATTTTTTTTATTTTATGCAATTTTTTTTATGCATTTTTTATGCAATTTTTTTATGCAATTTTTTTTTATGCAATTTTTTTATGTAACTTTTTTTTTATGCAATTTTTTTATGCAACGTTTTTTTATGCAACTTTTTTTTTATGCAACTTTTTTTTTATGCAATTTTTTTTATGCAATTTTTTTTTATGCAACTTTTTTTTGTTATGCAACTTTTTTTTGTTATGCAACTTTTTATTATGCAACTTTTTTTGTTATGCAACTTCTTTTTTTTATGCAACTTTTTTTTTTATGCAATTTTTTTTTATGCAATTTTTTTTTATGCAACTTTTTTTATGCAACTTTTTTTTTTAAGTAATTTTTTTTTTTTTAATATTTTTTTTAAAGTAATTTTTTTTATAGTATTTTTTTTTTAAGTAACTTTTTTGTGTGTGTTTTTTTTAAAGTAACTTTTTTTTTAAAGTAACTTTTTTTTTATGCAACTTTTTTTTATGCAATTTTTTTTTATGCAATTTTTTTATGCAACTTTTTTTTTTTTTTTAAGCAATTTTTTTTTTTTTTTTTTTTTTTTTTTTAAGTAACTTTTTTTTTTTTCTTATGCAACCCACATCTTACCCACCTACCACCCACATAAAACCTACCTACCACCCACATCTTACCTACCTACCTACCTACCTTCCACCCACATCTTAACTACCACCCACATCTTAACTACCACCCACCCACCCACATCTTAACTACCACCCACATCTTAACTACCACCCACCCACCCACATCTTACCTACCTACCACCCACCCACCCACATCTTACCTACCTACCACCCACCCACCCACATCTTACCTACCTACCACCCACCCACCCACATCTTACCTACCTACCACCCACCCACATCTTACCTACCTACCACCCACCCACATCTTACCTACCTACCACCCACATTTTACCTACCTACCTCTCTGCCAAATATAAAGGGCAATGTTTTTTTTCAAGTAACTTTTTTTTTTATTATGCAACTTTTTTTTATGCAATTTTTTTTATGCAATTTTTTTTATGCAACTTTTTTTATGCAATTTTTTTTATGCAACTTTTTTTTATGCAACTTTTTTTAAAAGTACCTTTTTTTAAAGTAACTTTTTTTTTAAGTAACTTTTTTTTTTTTTAAGTAACTTTTTTTTTAAAGTAACTTTTTTTTTAAGTAACTTTTTTTTTAAGTAACTTTTTTTTTAAGTAATTTTTTTTTTCTTAAATAACCTTTTTTTTTTTTTGCAACTTTTTTTTTATGCAATTTTTTTTATGCAATTTTTTTTTATGCAATTTTTTTTTTAATGCAACTTTTTTTATGCAACTTTTTTTTATGCAACTTTTTTTTATGCAACTTTTTTTTATGCAACTTTTTTTATGCAACTTTTTTTTATGCAACTTTTTTTGTTATGCAACTTTTTTTGTTTTTATGCAACTTTTTTTGTTTTTATGCAACTTTTTTTTAAGCAATTTTTTTTATGCAATTTTTTTTTTGTTTTGTTTTATGTAACTTTTTTTTTATTATTATGCAACTTTTTTTTATGCAATTTTTTTTTATGCAATTTTTTTTATGCAATTTTTTTTATGCAACTTTTTTTTTATGCAACTTTTTTTTATGCCACTTTTTTATGCAACTTTTTTGTGCAACTTTTTTTATGCAACTTTTTTTGTTTTTATGCAACTTTTTTTGTTTTTATGCATTTTTTTTTGTTTTTATGCAACTTTTTTTTATGCAATTTTTTTTTTAAGTAACTTTTTTTTTTTAAGTAACTTTTTTTTTATGCAACTTTTTTTGTTTTTATGCAACTTTTTTTTTATGCAAAAAAAATTTTTAAGTAACTTTTTTTTTAAGTAACTTTTTTTTTAAAGTAACTTTTTTTTAAGTAACTTTTTTTTTTAAGTAACTTTTTTTTTCTTAAAGTAACCTTTTTTTTATGCACCTTTTTTTATGCAATTTTTTTTATGCAACTTTTTTTTATGCAACTTTTTTTTATGCAACTTTTTTTATGCAACTTTTTTTATACAACTCCTTTTTATGCAACTTTTTTTTATACAACTTTTTTTTTATTCAACTTTTTTTTATGCAACTTTTCTTTTTATGCAACTTTTTTTATGCAACTTTTTTTGTTTATGCAACTTTTTTTTATGCAACTTTTTTTTATGCAATTTTTTTTTCATTTTTTTATGCAATTTTTGTAAGCAACTTTTTTTTTATGCAACTTTATTTTTTATGCAACTTTTTTTATGCATTTTTTTATGCAATTTTTTTTATGCATTTTTTATGCAATTTTTTTTATGCAATTTTTTTTTTATGCAACTTTTTTTATGCATATTTTTATGCAACTTTTTTATGCAACTTTTTTTTTATGCAACTTCTTCTTTATGCAACTTTTTTTTATGCAACTTTTTTTTCAATTTTGTTATAAAACTTTTTTTTTTATGCAACTTTTTTTTATGCAACTTTTCTTTTTATGCAACTTTTTTATGCAACTTTTTTTGTTTATGCAACTTTTTTTTATGCAACTTTTTTTTATGCAACTTTTTCTATGCAACATTTCTTTCATTTTTTTTATGCAATTTTTTTAAGCAACTTTTTTTTATGCAACTTTATTTTTTTATGCAACTTTTTTTGTTTTATGCAACTTTTTTTGTTATGCAATTTTTTTTGTTTGTATGCAACTTTTTTTTATGCAATTTTGTTTATGCATTTTTTATGCAATTTTTTTTATGCAACTTTTTTTTTATGCAACTTTTTTTTTATGCAACTTCTTTATGCAACTTTTTTTTATGCAACTTTTTTTTCAATTTTGTTATGCAACTTTTTTTGTTATGCAACTTTTTTTTAAGTATTTTTTTTTAAGTAACTTGTTTATGCAACTTTTTTTTTATGCAATTTTTTTATGCAACTCTTTTTTATTTTTTTTATGCAACTTTTTTTTATGCAACTTTTTTTTATGCAACTTTTTTTTATGCAACTTTTTTTTTATGCAACTTTTTTTATGCCACTTTTTTTATGCCACTTTTTTTATGCCACTTTTTTTATGCAACTTTTTTTTGTTTTTATGCAACTTTTTTTGTTTTTATGCAACTTTTTTTGTTTTTATGCAACTTTTTTTATGCAACTTTTTTTATGCAATTTTTTTTATGCAATTTTTTTTTTGTATGTAACTTTTTTTTATTATTATGCAACTTTTTTTTATGCAATTTTTTTATGCAATTTTTTTTATGCAACTTTTTTTTTATGCAACTTTTTTTTTATACCACTTTTTTTATGCCACTTTTTTTTATGCAACTTTTTTTTATGCAACTTTTTTTGTTTTTATGCAACTTTTTTTGTTTTTATGCAACTTTTTTTGTTTTTATGCAACTTTTTTTTATGCAATTTTTTTTTATGCAATTTTTTTATGCAATTTTTTTTTTTTTTTTTTAAAGTAACTTTTTTTTTATTATGCAACTTCTTTTTATGCAATTTTTTTTATGCAATTTTTTTTATGCATTTTTTTTTTTATGCAATTTTTTTTTTATGCAACTTTTTTTATGCCACTTTTTTTATGCCACTTTTTTGTGCAACTTTTTTTTATGCAACTTTTTTTGTTTTTATGCAACTTTTTTTGTTTTTATGCAACTTTTTTTGTTTTTATGCAACTTTTTTTTATGCAACTTTTTTTGTTTTTATGCAACTTTTTTTGTTTTTATGCAACTTTTTTTTTATGCAACTTTTTTTTATGCAATTTTTTTATGCAATTTTTTTTATGCATTTTTTTTTTTTTTTTAAAGTAACTTTTTTTTTTATTATGCAACTTTTTTTATGCAATTTTTTTATGCAATTTTTTTTATGCAATTTTTTTTATGCAACTTTTTTTTTTATGCAACTTTTTTTTTATGCCACTTTTTTTATGCCACTTTTTTTTGTGCAACTTTTTTTTTATGCATTTTTTCTTGTTTTTGTGCAACTTTTTTTGTTTTTATGCAATTTTTTTTGTTTTTATGCAACTTTTTTTTATGCAACTTTTTTTATGCAATTTTTTTATGCAATTTTTTTTATGCATTTTTTTTTGTTTTTGTTTTTTTTAAAGTAACTTTTTTTTTATTATGCAACTTTTTTTATGCATTTTTTTTTATGCAATTTTTTTATGTAACTTTTTTTTTATGCAATTTTTTTATGCAACGTTTTTTTATGCAACTTTTTTTTTATGCAACTTTTTTTTATGCAATTTTTTTTATGCAATTTTTTTATGTAACTTTTTTTTTATGCAACTTTTTTTTATGCAACTTTTTTTTTATGCAACTTTTTTTTTTTAAGTACCTTTTTTTAAAGTAACTTTTTTTTTTAAAGTAACCTTTTTTTTTTTAAAGTAACTTTTTTTTTAAGTAACTTTTTTCTTCTTTTTTTAAGTAACTTTTTTTCTTTTTTTTTATAGTAACTTTTTTTTTAAAGTAACTTTTTTTTAAGTAACTTTTTTTTTATGCAATTTTTTTTATTTTATGCAATTTTTTTTATGCATTTTTTATGCAATTTTTTTATGCAATTTTTTTTTATGCAATTTTTTTATGTAACTTTTTTTTTATGCAATTTTTTTATGCAACGTTTTTTTATGCAACTTTTTTTTTATGCAACTTTTTTTTTATGCAATTTTTTTTATGCAATTTTTTTTTATGCAACTTTTTTTTGTTATGCAACTTTTTTTTGTTATGCAACTTTTTATTATGCAACTTTTTTTGTTATGCAACTTCTTTTTTTTATGCAACTTTTTTTTTTATGCAATTTTTTTTTATGCAATTTTTTTTTATGCAACTTTTTTTATGCAACTTTTTTTTTTAAGTAATTTTTTTTTTTTTAATATTTTTTTTAAAGTAATTTTTTTTATAGTATTTTTTTTTTAAGTAACTTTTTTGTGTGTGTTTTTTTTAAAGTAACTTTTTTTTTAAAGTAACTTTTTTTTTATGCAACTTTTTTTTATGCAATTTTTTTTTATGCAATTTTTTTATGCAACTTTTTTTTTTTTTTTAAGCAATTTTTTTTTTTTTTTTTTTTTTTTTTTTAAGTAACTTTTTTTTTTTTCTTATGCAACCCACATCTTACCCACCTACCACCCACATAAAACCTACCTACCACCCACATCTTACCTACCTACCTACCTACCTTCCACCCACATCTTAACTACCACCCACATCTTAACTACCACCCACCCACCCACATCTTAACTACCACCCACATCTTAACTACCACCCACCCACCCACATCTTACCTACCTACCACCCACCCACCCACATCTTACCTACCTACCACCCACCCACCCACATCTTACCTACCTACCACCCACCCACCCACATCTTACCTACCTACCACCCACCCACATCTTACCTACCTACCACCCACCCACATCTTACCTACCTACCACCCACATTTTACCTACCTACCTCTCTGCCAAATATAAAGGGCAATGTTTTTTTTCAAGTAACTTTTTTTTTTATTATGCAACTTTTTTTTATGCAATTTTTTTTATGCAATTTTTTTTATGCAACTTTTTTTATGCAATTTTTTTTATGCAACTTTTTTTTATGCAACTTTTTTTAAAAGTACCTTTTTTTAAAGTAACTTTTTTTTTAAGTAACTTTTTTTTTTTTTAAGTAACTTTTTTTTTAAAGTAACTTTTTTTTTAAGTAACTTTTTTTTTAAGTAACTTTTTTTTTAAGTAATTTTTTTTTTCTTAAATAACCTTTTTTTTTTTTTGCAACTTTTTTTTTATGCAATTTTTTTTATGCAATTTTTTTTTATGCAATTTTTTTTTTAATGCAACTTTTTTTATGCAACTTTTTTTTATGCAACTTTTTTTTATGCAACTTTTTTTTATGCAACTTTTTTTATGCAACTTTTTTTTATGCAACTTTTTTTGTTATGCAACTTTTTTTGTTTTTATGCAACTTTTTTTGTTTTTATGCAACTTTTTTTTAAGCAATTTTTTTTATGCAATTTTTTTTTTGTTTTGTTTTATGTAACTTTTTTTTTATTATTATGCAACTTTTTTTTATGCAATTTTTTTTTATGCAATTTTTTTTATGCAATTTTTTTTATGCAACTTTTTTTTTATGCAACTTTTTTTTATGCCACTTTTTTATGCAACTTTTTTGTGCAACTTTTTTTATGCAACTTTTTTTGTTTTTATGCAACTTTTTTTGTTTTTATGCATTTTTTTTTGTTTTTATGCAACTTTTTTTTATGCAATTTTTTTTTTAAGTAACTTTTTTTTTTTAAGTAACTTTTTTTTTATGCAACTTTTTTTGTTTTTATGCAACTTTTTTTGTTTTTATGCAACTTTTTTTTTATGCAAAAAAAATTTTTAAGTAACTTTTTTTTTAAGTAACTTTTTTTTTAAAGTAACTTTTTTTTAAGTAACTTTTTTTTTTAAGTAACTTTTTTTTTCTTAAAGTAACCTTTTTTTTATGCACCTTTTTTTATGCAATTTTTTTTATGCAACTTTTTTTTATGCAACTTTTTTTTATGCAACTTTTTTTATGCAACTTTTTTTATACAACTCCTTTTTATGCAACTTTTTTTTATACAACTTTTTTTTTATTCAACTTTTTTTTATGCAACTTTTCTTTTTATGCAACTTTTTTTATGCAACTTTTTTTGTTTATGCAACTTTTTTTTATGCAACTTTTTTTTATGCAATTTTTTTTTCATTTTTTTATGCAATTTTTGTAAGCAACTTTTTTTTTATGCAACTTTATTTTTTATGCAACTTTTTTTATGCAACTTTTTTTATGCAACTTTTTTTTATGCAACTTTTTTTATGCAACTTTTTTTATGCAACTTTTTTTTTAAGTAACTTATTTTTTTAAGTATTTTTTTTAAAGTAACTTTTTTTTAAAGTAATTATTTTTAAGTAACTTTTTTTTTTCTTTAAGTAATTTTTTTTTAAGTAACTTTTTTTTATGCAACTTTTTTTTATGCAATTTTTTTATGCAACTCTTTTTTATTTTTTTATGCAACTTTTTTTTATGCAATTTTTTTATGCAACTCTTTTTTATTTTTTATGCAACTTTTTTTTTTTTGCAACTTTTTTTTTATGCAACTTTTTTATGCAACTTTTTTTTTTTAAGTACCTTTTTTTAAAGTAACTTTTTTTTAAGTAACCTTCTTTTTTTTTTAAAGTAACTTTTTTTTTTGAGTAACTTTTTTTCTTCTTTTTTTAAAGTAACTTTTTTTCTTTTTTTTATAGTAACTTTTTTTTAAGTAACTTTTTTTTTAAAGTAACTTTTTTTCTTTCTTTTTTAAAGTAACTTTTTTTATGCATTTTTTTTTTATGCAATTTTTTTTATGCATTTTTTATGCAATTTTTTTTATGCAATTTTTTTTTATGCAACTTTTTTTATGCATATTTTTATGCAACTTTTTTATGCAACTTTTTTTTTATGCAACTTCTTCTTTATGCAACTTTTTTTTATGCAACTTTTTTTTCAATTTTGTTATAAAACTTTTTTTTTTATGCAACTTTTTTTTATGCAACTTTTCTTTTTATGCAACTTTTTTATGCAACTTTTTTTGTTTATGCAACTTTTTTTTATGCAACTTTTTTTTATGCAACTTTTTCTATGCAACATTTTTTTCATTTTTTTTATGCAATTTTTTTAAGCAACTTTTTTTTATGCAACTTTATTTTTTTATGCAACTTTTTTTGTTTTATGCAACTTTTTTTGTTATGCAATTTTTTTTGTTTGTATGCAACTTTTTTTTATGCAATTTTGTTTATGCATTTTTTATGCAATTTTTTTTATGCAACTTTTTTTTTATGCAACTTTTTTTTATGCAACTTCTTTATGCAACTTTTTTTTATGCAACTTTTTTTTCAATTTTGTTATGCAACTTTTTTTGTTATGCAACTTTTTTTTAAGTATTTTTTTTAAGTAACTTGTTTATGCAACTTTTTTTTATGCAATTTTTTTATGCAACTCTTTTTTTATTTTTTTTATGCAACTTTTTTTTATGCAACTTTTTTTTATGCAACTTTTTTTTATGCAACTTTTTTTTTATGCAACTTTTTTTTATGCCACTTTTTTATGCCACTTTTTTTATGCCACTTTTTTTTATGCAACTTTTTTTTGTTTTTATGCAACTTTTTTTGTTTTTATGCAACTTTTTTTGTTTTTATGCAACTTTTTTTATGCAACTTTTTTTATGCAATTTTTTTTATGCAATTTTTTTTTTTGTATGTAACTTTTTTTTATTATTATGCAACTTTTTTTTATGCAATTTTTTTATGCAATTTTTTTTATGCAACTTTTTTTTTATGCAACTTTTTTTTTATACCACTTTTTTTATGCCACTTTTTTTTATGCAACTTTTTTTTATGCAACTTTTTTTGTTTTTATGCAACTTTTTTTTATGCAATTTTTTTTTATGCAATTTTTTTTATGCAATTTTTTTTTTTTTTTTTTTTAAAGTAACTTTTTTTTTATTATGCAACTTCTTTTTATGCAATTTTTTTTATGCAATTTTTTTTATGCAATTTTTTTTTTATGCAATTTTTTTTTTATGCAACTTTTTTTATGCCACTTTTTTTATGCCAATTTTTTGTGCAACTTTTTTTTATGCAACTTTTTTTGTTTTTATGCAACTTTTTTTGTTTTTATGCAACTTTTTTTGTTTTTATGCAACTTTTTTTTATGCAATTTTTTTATGCAATTTTTTTTATGCATTTTTTTTTTTTTTTTTTTAAAGTAACTTTTTTTTTTATTATGCAACTTTTTTTATGCAATTTTTTTTATGCAATTTTTTTTATGCAATTTTTTTTTATGCAACTTTTTTTTTTATGCAACTTTTTTTTATGCCACTTTTTTTATGCCACTTTTTTTTGTGCAACTTTTTTTTTATGCAACTTTTTTTGTTTTTGTGCAACTTTTTTTGTTTTTATGCAATTTTTTTTGTTTTTATGCAACTTTTTTTTATGCAACTTTTTTTATGCAATTTTTTTATGCAATTTTTTTTATGCATTTTTTTTTGTTGTTTTTTTTTAAAGTAACTTTTTTTTTTATTATGCAACTTTTTTTATGCATTTTTTTTTATGCAATTTTTTTATGTAACTTTTTTTTTATGCAATTTTTTTATGCAACGTTTTTTTATGCAACTTTTTTTTTATGCAACTTTTTTTTATGCAATTTTTTTTATGCAATTTTTTTATGTAACTTTTTTTTTATGCAACTTTTTTTTATGCAACTTTTTTTTTATGCAACTTTTTTTTTTTAAGTACCTTTTTTTAAAGTAACTTTTTTTTTTAAAGTAACCTTTTTTTTTTTTAAAGTAACTTTTTTTTTAAGTAACTTTTTTCTTCTTTTTTTAAGTAACTTTTTTTCTTTTTTTTTATAGTAACTTTTTTTTTTAAAGTAACTTTTTTTTAAGTAACTTTTTTTTATGCAATTTTTTTTATTTTATGCAATTTTTTTTATGCATTTTTTATGCAATTTTTTTTATGCAATTTTTTTTTATGCAATTTTTTTATGTAACTTTTTTTTTATGCAATTTTTTTATGCAACGTTTTTTTATGCAACTTTTTTTTTATGCAACTTTTTTTTTATGCAATTTTTTTATGCAATTTTTTTTTATGCAACTTTTTTTTGTTATGCAACTTTTTTTTGTTATGCAACTTTTTATTATGCAACTTTTTTTGTTATGCAACTTCTTTTTTTTATGCAACTTTTTTTTTTATGCAATTTTTTTTTATGCAATTTTTTTTATGCAACTTTTTTTTTATGCAACTTTTTTTTTTAAGTAATTTTTTTTTTTTTAATATTTTTTTTAAAGTAATTTTTTTTATAGTATTTTTTTTTTAAGTAACTTTTTTGTGTGTGTTTTTTTTAAAGTAACTTTTTTTTTTAAAGTAACTTTTTTTTTATGCAACTTTTTTTTATGCAATTTTTTTTTATGCAATTTTTTTATGCAACTTTTTTTTTTTTTAAGCAATTTTTTTTTTTTTTTAGTTTTTTTTTTTTTTTTTAAGTAACTTTTTTTTTTTCTTATGCAACCCACATCTTACCCACCTACCACCCACATAAAACCTACCTACCACCCACATCTTACCTACCTACCTACCTACCTTCCACCCACATCTTAACTACCACCCACATCTTAACTACCACCCACCCACCCACATCTTAACTACCACCCACATCTTAACTACCACCCACCCACCCACATCTTACCTACCTACCACCCACCCACCCACATCTTACCTACCTACCACCCACCCACCCACATCTTACCTACCTACCACCCACCCACCCACATCTTACCTACCTACCACCCACCCACCCACATCTTACCTACCTACCACCCACCCACCCACATCTTACCTACCTACCACCCACCCACATCTTACCTACCTACCACCCACCCACATCTTACCTACCTACCACCCACATTTTACCTACCTACCTCTCTGCCAAATATAAAGGGCAATGTCTCTTGTATCTCTGGGGAGTAGTGAAGATGAAACATCAATGTATATTAAAAATTGCAACCTTTCCAAACTTTCAAAAATCACTTTTTTTAACGATTTTACGGTAAAATGTTTCATCTTCACTACTCCCCAGAGATTCATCTTCACTACTCCCCAGAGATACAAGAGACATTGCCGTTTATATTTGGCAGAGAGGTAGGTAGGTAAAATGTTGGTGGTAAGTAGGTAAGATGTGGGTGGTAGGTAGGTAAAATGTTGGTGGTAAGTAGGTAAGATGTGGGTGGGTGGGTGGTAGTTAAGATGTGGGTGGAAGGTAGGTAGGTAGGTAGGTAAGATGTGGGTGGTAGGTAGGTAGTGAAGATGTCAATAATTATATGGGTGGGTGGTAGTTAAGATGTGGGTGGTAGGTAAGTAAGATGTGGGTGGTAGGTAGGTAGTGAAGATGTCAATAATTATATGGGTGGGTTGTAGTTAAGATGTGGGTGGTAGGTAGGTAGGTAGGTAAGATATGGGTGGTAGGTAGGTAGTGAAGATGTCAATAATTATAAGGGTGGGTGGTAGTTAAGATGTGGGTGGTAGGTAGGTAGGTAAGTAAGATGTGGGTGGTAGGTAGGTAGTGAAGATGTCAATAAATATATGGGTGGGTGGTAGTTAAGATGTGGGTGGTAGGTAGCGAGGACGCCAATGTATACTGTGGCGGCCACAAGACATCTTCACTACTCACCATACATTATATGTATATTAAAAATTGCAACCTTTCCAAACTTTCAAAAATGCAAATTTTTAACGATTTTACTATAAAATGTTTCATCTTCACTACTCCCTAGAGATACAAGAGACATTGCCCTTTATATTTGGCAGAGAGGTAGGTAGGTAAAATGTGGGTGGTAGGTAGGTAAAATGTGGGTGGTAGGTAGGTAAGATGTGGGTGGTAGGTAGGCAAGATGTGGGTGGGTGGGTGGTAGTTAAGATGTGGGTGGAAGGTAGGTAGGTAGGTAGGTTAGATGTGGGTGGTAGGTAGGTAGTGAAGATGTCAATAATTATATGGGTGGGTGGTAGTTAAGATGTGGGTGGTAGGTAGGTAGGTAGGTAAGATGTGGGTGGTAGGTAGGTAGTGAAGATGTCAATAATTATATGGGTGGGTTGTAGTTAAGATGTGGGTGGTAGGTAGGTAGGTAGGTAAGATGTGGGTGGTAGGTAGGTAGTGAAGATGTCAATAATTATATGGGTGGGTGGTAGTTAAGATGTGGGTGGTAGGTAGGTAAGATGTGGGTGGTAGGTAGGTAGTGAAGATGTCAATAATTATATGGGTGGGTGGTAGTTAAGATGTGGGTGGTAGGTAGGTAGGTAGGTAAGATGTGGGTTGTAGGTAGGTAGTGAAGATGTCAATAAATATATGGGTGGGTGGTAGTTAAGATGTGGGTGGTAGGTAGCGAGGACGCCAATGTATACTGTGGCGGCCACAAGACATCTTCACTACTCACCATACATTATATGTATATTAAAAATTGCAACCTTTCCAAACTTTCAAAAATGCAAATTTTTAACGATTTTACTTTAAAATGTTTCATCTTCACTACTCCCTAGAGATACAAGAGACATTGCCCTTTATATTTGGCAGAGAGGTAGGTAGGTAAAATGTGGGTGGTAGGTAGGTAAAATGTGGGTGGTAGGTAGGTAAAATGTGGGTGGTAGGTAGGCAAGATGTGGGTGGGTGGGTGGTAGTTAAGATGTGGGTGGACGGTAGGTAGGTAGGTAGGTAAGATGTGGGTGGTAGGTAGGTAGTGAAGATGTCAATAATTATATGGGTGGGTGGTAGTTAAGATGTGGGTGGTAGGTAGGTAGGTAGGTAAGATGTGGGTGGTAGGTAGGTAGTGAAGATGTCAATAATTATATGGGTGGGTTGTAGTTAAGATGTGGGTGGTAGGTAGGTAGGTAGTGAAGATGTCAATAATTATATGGGTGGGTGGTAGTTAAGATGTGGGTGGTAGGTAGGTAGGTAGGTAAGATGTGGGTGGTAGGTAGGTAGTGAAGATGTCAATAATTATATGGGTGGGTGGTAGTTAAGATGTGGGTGGTAGGTAGGTAGTGAAGATGTCAATAATTATATGGGTGGGTTGTAGTTAAGATGTGGGTGGTAGGTAGGTAGGTAGGTAGGTAAGATGTGGGTGGTAGGTAGGTAGTGAAGATGTCAATAATTATATGGGTGGGTGGTAGTTAAGATGTGGGTGGTAGGTAGGTAGGTAGGTAAGATGTGGGTGGTAGGTAGGTAGTGAAGAAGTCAATAATTATATGGGTGGGTTGTAGTTAAGATGTGGGTGGTAGGTAGGTAGGTAGGTAAGATGTGGGTGGTAGGTAGGTAGTGAAGATGTCAATAATTATATGGGTGGGTGGTAGTTAAGATGTGGGTGGTAGGTAGGTAGGTAGGTAAGATGTGGGTGGTAGGTAGGTAGTGAAGATGTCAATAAATATATGGGTGGGTGGTAGTTAAGATGTGGGTGGTAGGTAGCGAGGACGCCAATGTATACTGTGGCGGCCACAAGACATCTTCACTACTCACCATACATTATATGTATATTAAAAATTGCAACCTTTCCAAACTTTCAAAAATGCAAATTTTTAACGATTTTACTATAAAATGTTTCATCTTCACTACTCCCTAGAGATACAAGAGACATTGCCCTTTATATTTGGCAGAGAGGTAGGTAGGTAAAATGTGGGTGGTAGGTAGGTAAAATGTGGGTGGTAGGTAGGTAAGATGTGGGTGGTAGGTAGGCAAGATGTGGGTGGAAGGTAGGTAAAATGTGGGTGGTAGGTAGGTAAAATGTGGGTGGTAGGTAGGCAAGATGTGGGTGGGTGGGTGGTAGTAAAGATGTGGGTGGAAGGTAGGTAAGATGTGGGTGGTAGGTAGGTAGTGAAGATGTCAATAATTATATGGGTGGGTGGTAGTTAAGATGTGGGTGGAAGGTAGGTAGGTAAGATGTGGGTGGTAGGTAGGTAGGTAGGTAAGATGTGGGTGGTAGGTATAGGTAGTGAAGATGTCAATAATTATATGGGTGGGTGGGAGTTAAGATGTGGGTGGTAGGTAGGTAGTGAAGATGTCAATAATTATATGGGTGGGTGGTAGTTAAGATGTGGGTGGTAGGTAGGTAGGTAGGTAAGATGTGGGTGGTAGGTAGGTAGTGAAGATGTCAATAATTATATGGGTGGGTTGTAGTTAAGATGTGGGTAGTAGGTAGGTAGGTAGGTGTAGCGGGGTGCTACATTAGTCTCCTGGTGAGGTTTGGAAGGAGACTAAGAGATCGTGGGTTTTTAATCTGTTTATTCATACAGGTTACAAATGGTATATAAGATTTTAGAGTGAACCTGAAATACATGAATAAAAGGATTCCTGCCTGCTACACTATTAGAACCCATCAGGCGAGAGGGCTGATGCTTGTGGCGGGTAGCTGATTCTAGCCGCCACAATAATCAGCTACCCGCCACATAGGTAAGATGTGGGTGGTAGGTAGGTAGTGAAGATGTCAATAATTATATGGGTGGGTGGTAGTTAACATGTGGGTGGTAGGTAGGTAGGTAGGTAAGATGTGGGTGGTAGGTAGGTAGTGAAGATGTCAATAATTATATGTGTGGGTGGTAGTTAAGATGTGGGTGGTAGGTAGGTAGGTAGGTAAGATGTGGGTGGTAGGTAGGTAGTGAAGATGTCAATAATTATATGGGTGGGTTGTAGTTAAGATGTGGGTGGTAGGTAGGTAAGATATGGGTGGTAGGTAGGTAGTGAAGATGTCAATAATTATAAGGGTGGGTGGTAGTTAAGATGTGGGTGGTAGGTAGGTAGGTAGGTAAGATGTGGGTGGTAGGTAGGTAGTGAAGATGTCAATAAATATATGGGTGGGTGGTAGTTAAGATGTGGGTGGTAGGTAGCGAGGACGCCAATGTATACTGTGGCGGCCACAAGACATCTTCACTACTCACCATACATTATATGTATATTAAAAATTGCAACCTTTCCAAACTTTCAAAAATGCAATTTTTTAACGATTTTACTATAAAATGTTTCATCTTCACTACTCCCTAGAGATACAAGAGACATTGCCCTTTATATTTGGCAGAGAGGTAGGTAGGTAAAATGTGGGTGGTAGGTAGGTAAAATGTGGGTGGTAGGTAGGTAAGATGTGGGTGGGTGGGTGGTAGTTAAGATGTGGGTGGAAGGTAGGTAGGTAAGATGTGGGTGGTAGGTAGGTAGGTAGGTAAGATGTGGGTGGTAGGTATAGGTAGTGAAGATGTCAATAATTATATGGGTGGGTGGGAGTTAAGATGTGGGTGGTAGGTAGGTAAGATGTGGGTGGTAGGTAGGTAGTGAAGATGTCAATAATTATATGGGTGGGTGGGAGTTAAGATGTGGGTGGTAGGTAGGTAGGTAGGTAAGATGTGGGTGGTAGGTAAAAACAATACACAGCAAACTCGCTTGGTGAAAAGCAAGCGAGCTTCGTGACGCTTGGACAACAAAAATACGACACAATTTGGACTACAAAAATACGACATTCAAGTGGAACCATTTTCATTATTTAATTTCTTATTTTCTATTAATTCTTTTTATATTATTACTTCCAATTGTTTTAATTAGTTATTTAATAATAGTTATATAGTTCTTACCTGTTAATGTTGGTTTGTGTTGTCAAATGGTGGTATGGTTTATGGGAGTACATTTGTATACGTCTTACCATATCAGAGTTGTAGTATATACTGAGGCAATACACCCTGCACACTTCCTTTTATACCCTTGACAGCATCACATGACTCGGTCATCCGTCACGTAGCAACCAATCAACTTGAAGTATTTGAAATTTCATATTTCCTCCACAACCAATCAGATGCAAGGATTTTCATTTTAAATTTTCATAATTCATCGTCTGACCAATGAGGTTCAAGAGTTTGAATGATGGACTGTGATTGGTCAATATGACATTGTTCCAAAAATATGATAATATTATATGATTAATATTGATCAGTGTCAAATATGTTAATTTGTATTGAAATAATACACTAATTCAATTATAATTGTTATTTGAAAATTAAGTAAGTCAAAGTAATAATTACTCAATATTCATTAACATAATCAACAAGTTGCAACACCATTATCCACCAAAAATTATTCCCATTTTCTAATGACGTATTTTATCATTTGCTTTGATTTAAAAAAATAATATTGTGGTCTATGTTATTTTAAATATGATGATATATATGATAATAAATTATAATTATGTAATTATAAGCCTAAGTAACAATAACAACTAATTATTCATTAGCATAATAATCGCAAGTTGCAACATCATTATTCACCAAAATTTCTCTTGCTTTTTCCATCTAAAATCTATATAAGGTATATTATTATATATTGAAGTTGTGTATATTATATTTTGTTGTCTGGTGTATTTAGTGTGTGATCTCAGTGAAGTATAATGAATACTGATAAAAACTTATTTTAACTTGTGTGTCAAATGGCGGTGAACTTCAGAGGGACTGCAAGCCTAATATGGTTTTCCCACCAAAGAAGTCTTATATATTTCATATTAATAAATTTTACCATGATTACAATATTTATGTGATGTTCTATAACGTACATTGAATCATATTTTCAATGCAGAATAATAATACCAGGATCTTATAAATAATATTGATTAATTAATTAATTAATATCGTTTGGAGGTTTGGTAAACTCCCGACATGTTATCTGCAAGTCTTACAATTTCTCTACATTATCCCTCTGCAATGAAAATATGATTACACAAATATTGCAATCATAATAAAATGTATTAATATGAAATAAATCAGAAGGCCTCTTTGGTGGGAAAACAATATTAGGCTTGCAGTCCCTCTGAAGTTCACCGCCATTTAACAACACAATAATAAGTCAATAACAAGTTAAAATAATAGTTTTTATCAGTAATATTATCACTTATCAGTCTTCATTGTACTTTACTGAGATACGCCACATAATAAAATATAATATACACAACTTCAATATAAATTGCTTATATATATTTTAGAGAAATGTTGTATAATAATGTTGTAACTTAATAATGTTAAAGAATAATGAGTTGTAATTATTACTTTGGCTTATATCACTATTAATTAATATAATAGTGAATATATAATATATAACAAGGCTGCTCAGACACACACACACACACACACCTTGACCAACTAACTTCAACAACAATATATATTCATTATAATTATACAGTATTTATATTTAAAGGAATATTATCAAATGAATTAATTAAACAAAAAGTAGTGTTATCATTATATTAAACAATAACATACATAATATATATTCATTATAATTATACAGTACTGATATTTAAAGGAATATTATCAAATGAATTAAATAAAAAGTATTATTATCATTATATTAAACCAAAACATAAATAATACATAATATATATTTATTATATACAGTATTGGTACTTAAAGTTATATTGTCAAATGAATTAAACATTTGTATTAAACATTGGATAATTCTACATAAGAGGTTTGGGTTTAAGTCCACCTGGATTGTTCACACATTTTATACATTTTTATACAGATTTGTTGTATTGATTGTTGCCCATAGTATTGTGAGGAGATCACTTTTGTTTAAAGGACATTTAATGGATTGCCATTAAATGTCCGGAGAAGTGAAAATTGCACCATTTTTAAGAAAAGACTGAAAACACATATGTTGGCTGAGTGTCTGTTCTCTGAGTGTCTGTTGGCTGAGTGTCTGTTCTCTGAGTGTCTGTTGGCTGAGTGTCTGTTGGCTGAGTGTCTGTTGGCTGAGTGTCTGTTGGCTGAGTGTCTGTTGGCTGAGTGTCTGTTGGCTGAGTGTCTGTTGGCTGAGTGTCTGTTGGCTGAGTGTCTGTTCTCTGAGTGTTACGACACGGATGATATGAATATTACAAGTGTTTAATAATATTGATGGAGGCCCTGTGGAGCACCAGTTACTGGTGGAGCATGGCATAGAATATACAACAACAAGTAACAAGTAAGTACTTGACCTGACCTAATCTAACCTAACCTAACCAGGACCAAGGCAGACTACTGGGACCTAACCTGGGCAGACTACTGGGACCTAACCTAGGCAGACTACTGGGACCTAACCTAGGCAGACAACTGGGACCTAACCTGGGCAGACTACCGGGACCTAACCTGGGCAGACTACCGGGACCTAACCTGGGCAGACTACCGGGACTGTCCAATGTTTACAATGGCAGGAAAACACTGAACTTAGGTTTTGGAACTGAAATTTTCTATATGCTACTACAGTATACCAAAAATAAGTGCAACCTGCTCTTAAATTCATTACACATGACACATTACATTGTCCCTTTGTAAAATATACACAAATTGTAAATGTTGGCTACATGGACCTTTTATGCAGATATACCCATACAAAGACAACACACATGGAAAGTTAACAGTAAATTAAAGATAAAAACGACAACAATTATAATAATAGATACTACAGTATATTTATGTTTTATAAATTGTTAATATTAATCCTCAATGTTCTCTCTCCTATTCGTCATGTACATTTTGTGTCATTCCTGCCTTTTACCTCAAATATTATATAACTTTACTTTATACAGTAATCTGATCTTTCTCCTTTTTTCTGTTTTCCTGTCAACCATTTCCATACTTGCCTTAATGCCAAATAATTCCTCTGTGTTTATTATAATAATATATAACCTGAAGTGACCTATAATAATGTAACCAGAACCAAGATACAGTCATCCCTCCGCTATCGCGGGTTCCACTTTCGCGTTTCGTAACTATCGCGCATGTGTGAAAAGTTCACCTTCATCCGCTATAGCGCATCCGTATGCGGACTATCGCGCACGTAACATTCAAATTTGGCGGTGCGATTGACCAAGCACACTGGACTGACAGTCATGTTTACCATGACATGGTGTTACAACAGTAAAGATGAAGACTGTGTGGGTTTATAACTAGCCCTGCTTATTAACCCTATCTTTGTTTAACACAAGAGTTAACTAGTGATACAATGTGTGGAGATAAAGCTTTTTCATCTGTGCCTAATTACACCTCGGTCTGGTATAGAATGTCCAATACGTCGATATAAGACGTCGTTCCTATAGGGATGTATATTACAATTCGTATTAAGCATATTAAATGCATATAACAATTTGTATTATGACGATTCATGACTGAAATGAGCCGTCGGCATCGATGGCATGCGTGGTGGTAGTGGAGGTGGTAGGGGGGAAGGGGGGAGATAGCGTGATATCGTTTGTTTTCATTTTATTAATCATACGTTATTATTGTTTCCTTCTTTTTCTGTCTTAGAAATACCGAAATAACTTCCTTCTTTATATGGAAGGATATGGCTTTCCATTTTGTAAATGCACCACCTGACATGACTGAGTGTTGAAGCTAGTGTTTAACTCGTAATTACTAAACACGAGAGTCACACACACGGTAACAAGGCACGCTAGGCCTATATTCCCTTGACCTTGGGCTAGTGGGAATGGAGATACTGAGGGTAGGGGGGGAAGTGGTGGGAACACACACACACACACTTCACAGACGAGTGATATAATTTCCTAACATATTCATTATCATATCGCTCGTGTTGTATACAAACTCATTGGATATGCTTCACTTATTTTCGCCACCCATTTTATATGGATGCAATCGTTTTGAAAATAATTTTAAGTTAATATTTTGGTAGGTAATTCTACAGTCAGTGAGACATCCTACTCTGGCACGTGCTCTCGGGACTTGGGCGCCCGACTCTCCATATGTCAACACGTTTTGTTATGTTTAATGAATTGCCATCGTGTTTGAGGTCTCATAGTAAAAAAAAAAAACGTCACTTTCGAGAGACATAAGAACCTATCCCAATTTTCATCATTAACCTTTAGTCCCTAAGGTGAGTGAGGCATATCCATTTACGCACCACCTAACCACAACACTCAACACGCTTACTGTACTTGTGGGGTCCACTGTATTAGGTTAAAAATGCTATTTTCTTACTAATCTACTTTAGTTTTCATTATATGCAAAGAAATATTAGTAAACAAAAGCATGTTTAGGGAGGAAAAATCTTGAAATATGAGGGACTGGGAACCAATTTCAATTATTCCCATTAGTTATTAAATTCCGCTATCGCGAATTCCGCTATCACGTGCTACTTACGGTACCAATTACTCGCGATAGCGGAGGGATGACTGTAGATTATATAGACCTAACTAAGTCAACATGTTATTATGACCTAACCTGACCCACTAAGTTATATTAAGGAGGAACAGTCATTCACTTTGGTTACATTGGAGTGCCTTGATTCCTCTAAAGTACAGTAGGTTAGTTAGGAAACAGCATCAGAATAGCAAAAATAATGGTGTTCTGTTGCCTGGAAGAGTTTGGAAGATTCAGTAGATCCAAATTTACCAACACAGAATTTCCTCCCATATTAATGACACTTTATTATTTCAGACTTTGCCAAACCTGATGATAACCAGGATAGACTACAGACTGTATATATACCAGGATAGACTACAGACTGTATATATACCAGGATAGACTACAGACTGTATATATACCAGGATAGACTACAGACTTTATATATACCAGGATAGACTACAGACTGTATATATACTGTACCAGGATATACTACAGACTGTATATATACTGTACCAGGATAGACTACAGACTGTATATATACCAGGATAGACTACAGACTGTATATATACTGTACCAGGATAGACTACAGACTGTATATATACCAGGATAGACTACAGACTGTATATATACCAGGATAGACTACAGACTGTATATATACCAGGATAGACTACAGACTGTATATATACTGTACCAGGATATACTACAGACTGTATATATACTGTACCAGGATAGACTACAGACTGTATATATACCAGGATAGACTACAGACTGTATATATACCAGGATAGACTACAGACTGTATATATACTGTACCAGGATAGACTACAGACTGTATATATACCAGGATAGACTACAGACTGTATATATACCAGGATAGACTACAGACTGTATATATACTGTACCAGGATAGACTACAGACTGTATATATACCAGGATAGACTACAGACTGTATATATACCAGGATAGACTACAGACTGTATATATACTGTACCAGGATAGACTACAGACTGTATATATACCAGGATAGACTACAGACTGTATATATACCAGGATAGACTACAGACTGTATATATACTGTACCAGGATAGACTACAGACTGTATATATACCAGGATAGACTACAGACTGTATATATACCAGGATAGACTACAGACTGTATATATACCAGGATAGACTACAGACTGTATATATACCAGGATAGACTACAGACTGTATATATACTGTACCAGGATAGACTACAGACTGTATATATACCAGGATAGACTACAGACTGTATATATACTGTACCAGGATAGACTACAGACTGTATATATACCAGGATAGACTACAGACTGTATATATACCAGGATAGACTACAGACTGTATATATACTGTACCAGGATATACTACAGACTGTATATATACCAGGATAGACTACAGACTGTATATATACCAGGATAGACTACAGACTGTATATATACCAGGATAGACTACAGACTGTATATATACTGTACCAGGATAGACTACAGACTGTATATATACTGTACCAGGATAGACTACAGACTGTATATATACTGTACCAGGATAGACTACAGACTGTATATATACCAGGATAGACTACAGACTGTATATATACTGTACCAGGATAGACTACAGACTGTATATATACCAGGATAGACTACAGACTGTATATATACCCAACGTCAGCTGTAACAAGAATATTGTGAAAGTAATCGGTTACATTCAGAAATCAACACTCGGCCAGATATCCTAACGTTACAAAGTTATATTTATATCTCCAAAACCAAGTTACAGTACTCTATTATTTATTACCTTATTTAATTATACTTAATAATATCTTCTTTCACAATGATAATACTTTATCTATAAGGTAGGTACTGTATTATTTATTACCTTATTTAATTATACTTAATATCTTCTTTCACAATGATAATACTTTATCTATAAGGTACTGTATTATTTATTACCTTATTTAATTATACTTAATAATATCTTCTTTCACAATGATAATACTTTATCTATACTGTATACACATTACACAATAACGTGTTATTGTGTTACACCTTAACGTAGAGCTGAATTGTTACGTTACATTATTGTGTTACACCTTAAAGTAGCATTGTTATAATATGTACCTATGTTATGTTATTGTTAGATATTAGAGCTGCATTGTTTTAATTATGTATATTACATTGCCTGTCACAATCAGTCACAGTGTTGTCAGGTGCAGGGAAATTTCTCTGTTTTGGGGAATTTTGAAGTCCACACAGGGAAAGTATTAAAAAAAAAAAATTAGAAGATGGTAAATGCACGACTATTTATCTGACAAGAGTAAACGGGGAATTATTGAGACAAATAGGGAAATTATTCTGATGTTGAAGTTAAGGAAAGTTAGTGAAGTATAGTAAACCTAAGCAAGTCCTTTTTATGTACAGTTGGACACATGAATTGGTGGTACAGCCCAGATGAAAGATACGGTACTTGTCCCATTTGAGTATCCAGTGTCTATTATCAGGTAACTGCTTTTTATTACCATCCTCAATACTGACTTCTGCCCCTGATGTCTCCTATTTGGTACTAAGGAACACACACACACACACACACACCATCCTCAATACTGACTTCTGCCCCTGGTGTCTCCTAGTTGGCACTAAGGAACTTGATATTGGGAGAAATTGACCATCTTTCACTTGGGCTGTACCACCCATTCATGTGTCCAACTGTACACACTACCATAACACTTGTATATTGTATTTTATATTATAATGATAATGTTAATTAGTGTGTAATTATTATTATTATTATTATGGGAAGGTAATCCGGTATTTATTGAAAGAATTAACGTTTTGCAGCAGTGTTGCCAGATCCGGCTGTGTCTCAGTATTTTGACCCAGTCATTTATTGTACTTTATCACGGTTATTTCCTGGTAGTTTACCCAGGTAAGGTCCCGGTAGTCTGATGCGGTCTAGGTTAGGTCAGGTCAGGTCAGGTAAGGTCAGGCTAATTTCAAAATGCCCCATTTGAATATCTTGGAAATTGGGCATTTGTGGAGGAAATGCCATAGAAGAAAATAATCTTCGAATGGTCTAAATTAGTGGGTAATGTAGGTAGAAAAACCATACGCGATAACGGTAATTCATTCAATATTTACCTGTAATTCATCATTCCCTGGTGTTATTTGTTTAAAATTATATTACAGTATTATTACAGAAGTACCGGTACTGTGTTCTTGGCTAGGGCCCCACAGTGTTACCACATCCGGCTAGGTCCCGGTAATTTGCCCTGGTCACTTTATGATAGTTTACACCGGTTATATTCCGGTAGTTTGCCCAGGTTAGATCCCGGTAGTCTGCTGTGGTTTAGGATAGGTCAGACTAATTTCCAAGTTATGTTTGTATAATGGGGCATATCTCCAAGAGAAACACCATAGATGAAAAGTGCCTTAGAATGGTCCAAAATACTGTAGTGGGTAATGATACTTAAATATACAATATAGTGAACACAGCACTTGTGTACATTTACCAAAATTATAAGTGCACCAATGTCTATTGACTACAGTATGTTTAATTGATCCCCAACAAGAGGTTGGATTGAAGGAAGAAACTAATAAACAAAGACATTAAAAAGTTAATATTTATATGTTTTAAAGTTATTCTGACTTTAACTAACCTATCCTAATCTGGATCAACAGGACAGACTACCAGGACCAAACCTGACCTAAACTGGACTAGGGCAGACTACAGAGACATGATTGAGGAAGACTACAAGGACCTAACCTAACTTAAACTGGACCAGGGCAGACTACAGAGACATGATTGAGGAAGACTACAGGGACCTAACCTAATATGGCCCAGGACAGACAGGCACACTACAGAGATATAACTGGGGCAGACTACCTGGACCTAAAGACCTGGACTTAGTCAACATGTACAGTCACACTGGTAAAATAATGACTTCATAAAGCAAAAACAACCATGAAGCAATTTGATATGTATTAGTGTGTCTCTTCATAAGGGGATTTTCCCATGTTGGTAAATTGGAAGGCTACTGATTCCTCCTAATTATTACCAGAAAACAGATGTCCTTAACAGTACCAATAGAGGATCTGTTTCCTGGGATAGTTCAGAGGAATCACAAACCTTCCAATTCACCAACAAGAGAATTTCCTCTTAATTATTACCATGCAGATGAGATATTGGACGGGGAGGGAGGTAGCCTTTTCATCAGCCTTCCCCTTTGGGTTTTAACAATGTTGTGGTTGAGTTTTGTTTTTCTTTATGTGGCTGCTTTTCTTTTTCTTTCTCTATCTCTCCAAAATAATAAATATCCCAGTCAGTTTTCTCTATATGGTTGTTGAAAGAGATTATAGTTATTTCTTATAGTTTGATATTGTGGGCAGTGCAAAATAAAGTGTTGCAAGTCTTCACATTGTTCACTGCAACAAATACACCTCATATCTTGGTTTGCAAATCTATTTCTATTTTGTAGTTTAAGGGTATTTGATCGGCATTTGAAAAGTATTATTGATGATGGATTGTTGTCATAAAAGGTAGTTTCTTTAATTTCACTTTTGTATGTTGCATAGATGGTAACACTTGACTTGGAATTAAGTTCATTTTTCCAAAATTTATAATCCCAGTCATTTACTATTTCTTAATTTTTTCAGTGTTTATAATTTTTAGATTGTATTTACTAAGGCCTGTCTCTTTCGCAAATTTTATTATCTCCATTAGCCACTTATCTTCTTAGTGATTCTCTCACAGGTTCCTCCACACATGTCCAGTAAGATTTTCTTCATCATCATCATCATCATTTTCATTTAACGTCCGTATTTTCCCATTTAGGATGGGGTTGGACGGGCGATGACTGTTTTCCACATCTGTCTATCTTGTACCATATGTTCTTCTATTCCCATTAAATTCATATCTTCCATTACACACGTTTTCCACTTTTTCTTGGGCCTTCCCACCGGTCGCCGGCCCTCGACTCTCACCTCCTCCACCTCACTCAACACACCCCCCTCCACTCTTCTCACATGTCCAAACCATATCTGCCTCAACCTAACTCTCACCTCCTCCACCTCACTCAACACCCCCCCCTCCACTTTTCTCACATGTCCAAACCATCTCAGTCTTCTCTGCCTCAACCTAACAGAAAGGTCTTCAACCCCACACATCTCTGCCACTTCACTGCTAGACCTCCCATCTTGCCACCTTACTTCTGCCATGTATCTCAGCATTCTACGGTCACAGCTGCGTATAACCTCCATCAGTCTGTTTGTCAATAACCATGTTTCTGTTCCATATAGAAGAGCAGATCTCACACAGGCTTCGTATGTCCTTCCTCTGATCCTCAGCCCTATGCTGCGGTTCACCAATAAACTGGCCATTTCTCGCCATCTTCCCCATGCAGTTGCTACTCTCTCTCTTATTGCTCTTTCCACTCCTGCTTCACAGTCCAACACATCTTCCAAGTAGCAGAACTGTTGCACTTCCTCTAACACGCCTCCATTTACCATCAACCCGGCATCCTCTTCATCACCATCACTTTCACTCCCCATCCCCTCCCTCATACATCTAGGACATACAAAGTTCCGCACACCTCGGAGAACTATCAAACCCGAGCATTGTTGGTGACACCATTTATTACACTCAGTACACAGCACTGAGTTTGTTCCCACTCCTCTTCCACAACATCCACATGGCCATCTTCCTGACTGGATTAATTTTCGAGCCTTGTTTCCAGTCACCATCATTTTTGTCTTTTCCATGTTTATTTTCAGCCCCCTCTGTTCCATCGTTTCCTTCCACCTGTTAAACATATTTGTTACTTATTTCAGTATTGAGGATGGTGTGTGTGTGTGTGTGTTCCTTAGTGCCAAATAGGAGACATCAGGGGCAGAAGTCAGTATTGAGGATGGTAATAAAAAGCAAGTACCTGATAATAGACACTTGTTACTCAAATGGGACAAGTATCTTTCACCTGGGCTGTACCACCAATTCATGTGTCCAACTGTACCTGAGACGGAAATAGTGGTGGTTGTGGTGATGTTGTGAGGAGGTGAAATGAGAACATTATATTAGGATATCTCTAGTGATAAAAATGACTGTCGTTGCTAATGTTGTGATTTCAATATGTTATAATCCATAGATTTACTGTACTACATTAGGTTTGATCACAGGGTAAGACCAGTGGCCTCATACTACTTTAACTTAATCTGAGTGGAAAAGTACTGCAGTATTATATACAGATATCATTTTTCTGTACAGTATATTGGTTACATTGTTATTTCTAAATGGTGGTGTGAGTAATGCTTCATTTTCAAAGTTATTCTACTGTGATGAAAGTTTCTGTGGGACCCATTTTATAGCAGGTGCATGATGTCATCTGTCAGCCAGTGAGAGACTTGCTAATAGGCTGTTTTGACACACAGAATAGACCATTTGCTCTGCATGTGACCAGCTGGAGTATCATGTAAGGAGGCAAAAGACTCCTGAATGGAAGTATTAAAGGTCCAGATGGGAGCTAAGGGAGAGATAATGGTGCTGTGATACTAGTGGTGTTTGCTTGTCTTAGATCTGTCCACCACCACCACCAGCTGTACCCTGGCTTGCTGGCATTAGTGCTCTTACTGCTTATTAATTCATTAGGCACAGGTGGTGATTGAGGTTTAGTGTTTTTTTCAGTGACCAGAGATTTATTTGTGATTAATTACTGAAAGTTTGTATTGGTATAAACAGGTGGTCATTGTTCATTTGTTGTGAATTAGTTTGGTAGTGATGGTTTGTGGTCATTAGGTATTAATTCCTCTTAAAAATTTAACAGCTGATGGTTTTTAACACCTCAGTTGTCATTCATGGAAAATATATTACTTACGGTACATTGAGTGTTTGTGTTATTAATGATCTTAATGGACAAACTTTGTATAAAATTGATGTTAAAGGTTGACAGCTGTGATTACCTGCTACTTGTAGGTAGATAAATTGGTCATACTTATTGTAACATAAGTTGTAATATACTGGTAATATACAGTACAATATACAATTTTTGTTTTTGCCTTGTGTCTTGGATCTCAGCTCCTTTTTGGCCAGCCAGAATTAAATTGCCCCACCACATAAACTAAACTGAAAATCATTAAGTTTTCAGAAAGTTTCATTCCGTGGGTGTGCCAGTGTACAGCCAAATTAACAATGGTGTGTGAGATGCCACGAACAGACACATATCCAAAAATAATATTGTAGAAGTTGAGTTAGTAGAGTGAAAATGGCTATAGTGTTGAATGTTGGTAAGAGTATGTTAGAAAAGAACCTGCTGTAAGTTCTCAGCAAAGGTATATAAACTGTTTGACATGTTAGTGTAGATGGTTATGGCAAATAGTGAAACCTGGCTGGTTGTATTACTGTTACTCTATAGTCAGAAAATGAATTAGGTATGCATTAAGTGGTACATGGATAAGATTTATTATTCAAAAGCTGACTATAGCCCTTTTGAAATCTTACTTTATTATTGCATACATTGTTTATATATGTTTACAGATACAGTAGGTTGAAATTTGTGTATATTTATAAAATGAACTAGTCACTGATATTATATAGAAGTTAGACTAAATAGAGTTGTGGAGGAAGACATACTCTCCCCACCAGTCCATATCAATAACTTTTCTCCATAAAAAAAAACACAAGTGGAAAAATGTGTGTTTACAATAATGGCACGAGTGTTTGTTGCGTTGGAGAGACTTACAACGTTGTGACTGCCTAGGTTGTTGTAAGGAAGGGAGGGAGCTGTGCTGGGATGGGACTAAGAACTTGTTAGGAGTCCAACCATGGCCGACATCACTCTGGATTGGTTTTTGTATACATACCTTGCTAAATATTTCACATTTTGTTTGTGGGAGTGACTAAGGGTTAAAGAATGCTTGACTACTGTAGTACTGTACCACATAGACTTATCTGCAGAATTTCTGAAATGATGGGTTACTGACTATTTGTTTTGAAGGAATAATGACAAATATATACAGTATATATATATATTTTTTATGTTAACCTTCAAAACTACTTTTCTCTGGGTAAGAGGTGTGAATGTTTGAACACTATTATTGAATATTTTATATACTATAATTTATACATTGTCAGATGGTAACCAGCTATAATCTGGATTACTAAAGAATAGTGGTTTCATGGCAGCTGTGACTCTTGACTTAACATTTTACAGTCAACTACATGGTCTTACCAGAATGAAATTGTAGTTGAAAGTTTTTTTCTGTATGCAGTGTTTGTGTAATTTTTTTCTCTGCATATTCTCCTCCATCAATAAATACCTCTCCTTTGTCATCAACATCTTTCATTATTCTTGTTTACTATTAGTATGATATTTCTTTTACAGATTATGAAACATTAATGTAATGAATCATTCAATCATTAGCAGATTTTATTTTTGTTTCTCTTGTTTTAGTTGTGTTCCTTATAGGTTATCTTGTTGCTCCACAGAACCTCTTGCACCTGATGTGTGTAAGAATGTGTGTCGGGCGCAGCGCTGGTAATGCTCACATATGCTCTCTAATCTCCCACATGATGATCCACATACAAGTAAGGCCTTCCTTCTTAGAATGTGGCTTGAGCATTGTGGTAATTTGAATGAAACTGTATACAATATTGAATATAAATTAATGTTTTCATGTAATCTAAGTGTATTGTAATAAGCTGTGATTCCCTTCCCCAAGGACCCCGATGAGAAGGTCGCTCTGGAAGCAATGTGAATTTTGGCTCTCACTGGCAGAGCATCTCTCAAGCCACACCTGCTCAAGCTCATTCCAATCCTGGTGCCCTGAGGAATGAAGTACTCAAAGATTGACATAATTTTGCTAAAGGTTGGTATTAACATATTAAGTGATTTATGCATGTGAGTATTAAGACATCACCTATGCTCCTGTGAGAGTAAAACTTCAATGATATTATACTATAATTATTACAGCATGTGTACTAAAGAAAGTGATGTTAGTCACTTGAATAAACTGGTAATACATAAGTACTCTGTAGAAATACCTATTGGTTACAAATACAGGTCTCCCTCACCATACGATTGGGTTAGGTTCTTCAAAACCCAATCGTATAGCGATCGATTGTATAACGAGCTTAAGATTTAATGGGATAAATAGGGTTACGTTCCAAGACTCGTATATTATGACCATAACATCACTATTTACTACCATAATATATAATTAATGGTAACAAACAATGTTAAGAACAGTTAATCACTTTATTTAACTTACAGTTAAGTATATCGGTATTGTAATTTGTGAAATTAGGCCCAGGCACACAAAGAACATTCACTTGTCATCATCTGACAGCATGGACAGGGGAGAGTCGGGAGATAGTGAGGGTGTAGTGGAGAACGAGAAGGCTAGACAGTGTGGCGCCTGAGGGTGGATGGCACGGGAGGGGAGGTAGACAGTGTTGCCACAGTGGATGGAGAGCGGGATGGCCCAGACAGTGGCAGACACACCGAAAACATACACTCGTCCTAGCACACAGAAAACATTCACTCGTCATTATCAGACATGCCGTTTTATTATGTCCAGCTTAGACTGCAAGCTCAAGCTCTTCCTTGCTTTTTTCGGCTTTACATCACTAGGAGAAGTGGTTGCAGGTCGCTTAGAAGCCATAACGAGACGAATGAATCACTCGATAATAAGAGAGGGGCAGTATGATAATGGTAGCAGCGGGAGCTTGACTGAAGGAGACGAGGGAAAACAGTTCAAAACACGCAGACGACGCAGTTCTTCCAATCGTCGCTACGCTTGGGTGGCGCTGTCATCGCTCGCTCAAACAAATGATAGTAACCTTGCGCAGCGGGAGATCGTAAATGCGAGTAAAAATGATCGTTTAAAGAGCCAAGGGTATCAAAGTAGTTAAATCGTATATGCGAAATATCGTATAGTGATGCATTGTATAGTGAGGGAGACCTGTATACCAATTCTAATAACAGGGTGATGTTGAGGAGGATGAAAGTGTCCCTGACCGCAGCGAGGATATCAAACCTCGGTTCCACAAGTCCCATGGAGAACGGTGGTGGTGGTGGAGGGGAGGAATTTCCAGATGATGACGACTCCTCTCTCTCAGACTGGAACCTCAGGAAGGTAAGGAGCCAATCTATTTAATATTATAACTGATAACAGACTCAGATTTTCATGTGGGGATGGGGATGACACCAAAATGTATATGCAGTGATACCTCGGTTCTTGAACTTAGTCCGTTCCAGAAGGCTGTTTGAAAACTTAATCTATTTTCCCCATAAGAAATACAGTAAATTGGATTGAGCCTTTATAGACCTCCACAAATTATGCATTATGAAGCATTTCAAGTTAAAATATTGCTTAATTATATCTATATAGTAATACAATAAAGTCTCGTTAACTCTGATCAGAAGATGTGAGATATCCAAGGACTTCATTTTTGATGTGTACGACTGCCCTCAAATTACATGCACTTTCAATCGTATTTCTGGTTCCCATACACAGTTGCACAAACACACACACAAAAACATGACAGTTTCCCCTAAAAATATATATATACTACTGCAGAAATGTATCTAATAATATATATTAACCTGAAATAAAGTATTGTGGTGGGTGGTGATGGTGTGGGAATGGGAGCTGTTATCGGTCGGTCAGTTTGTCAGTCACGGCGTACAGTACTTGTTGGCTCTTTTAATAAGGAAAAATTAATTTGTTGGTGAATTGGAAGGTCTGTAATTCCTCCAAATTATTAAATACATACATAGATAGAGAGAGAAATTATGTCAGGAAACCAAAATAATGGTGTTCTGTTGCTTGGAATAACAGTTTGGAGGATTCAGTTGCTCCAGATTTAGATTGGTGCATCTTGATTCCTCCAAAGTATGCCAGGAAACAGCATGACAATGTGTGTGTTTCTGTTGCTTGGAATAGTTTTGAGGAATCAATAGCCTTCCAATTTACCAATAATAGAATCTCCCTTTAAAGGACCCTGTGTGAGTGTGTGTGTGTATAAAAATTGGAGGCTTCTGATTCCTCCTGACTATGTCAACAAACCACCTCCTTCTATATAGGTGTGTGTGTGTGTCTTAGAGAGGGAAGGAGAGATAATGTGTATGTGTGTTTGGATGATTTTGATTCCTCCTTCCATATAGGTGTGTGTGTTTCGTGGCAATATTTGAAGGACTCATTTTCCTCCAATTTTTTTTTACTACAAAACAGGGTCCCTTAATGTCAACCTAATTGTCCTGTGTGATTTATATAATATACAGTTTGTATGTATGTATGTACAGTCTAATTTATATAATATACAGTTTGTATGTACAGTCGGGGTCAATAATAATAATTCACATATGGGTATCTCAAAACATTTACTGTCTAATGTTTTCATATGATGATATTACAGTATTGTGTTAAGTAGTGTGTGTGTGTGTCTATCTATCTATCTATCTATCTATCTATCTATAGCTCTGACGCCTCGTCCCCTCCGGGAACTCCCCCGAAGGGGGTGGCCACGGCAGAAATGTCTCCAGTCTTCCCTGTTCAAATACTCCCTCCTTACTTGGTCCAGCCCTCCCCTCCCCCTCATGTTTTTCTCCTTTACATACTCTTCCACTCTGTTCTGCCATCTTACTGGTGGTCTGCCTCTCACACCACAGCCCACAACTTCACTTCCATACACCTTTACAAACTCCTCACCTTTCATTCACTCTACATGTCCAAACCACCTCAAAGTATTACGTTTCACTCTCTCAACCACTCCACACTCAATACCAATTGCCTTCTCACTCATACCACATCTCTTATACAGTCATCCCTCCGCTATCGCGCCTAATAGGACCGTTCGCATTAAGAAAAAAGCTGCCACATACCACCAGATTTGTACATTTCGTTTTTTATAAAAGGTACAATGAAATTAGCTCACCACAGGCCCCCTGTTATGATATTATGCCAACAACATTATTTTGATTCACTTAAGAACATAAGAGTACCTATCTATGAGCTCACATAATAATTTGTGATGTTTTTTATGTTGTTCTTTGGTGTTGGTTGTATAAGGCCCAGCTTGAAGATTTATTGATTTTGCATGTGTATTGAAGTATAATATTAACTATTTTTATAAATAAATGCTCTCATGAGTCGATAGCAAAGTTATTAATATGAAAATAAAGCATTTTTTGTCAGCGGGAGTACGAGCGTATAGAATACTGACTCGGTGAAGAGAGGTTTCAATTCATATATACGGAGATATTTAACTATTTTTAAGGCAAATATTCATTGATATTAGTATAAAATATTTTTGTTAAGAGGTAGTTTGTGTATATGTGCTTGTATAAAAATATTCCAACCACCATAACCATCGCGAGAAATGTATGTATTTTATATAGGGTAACAAACGATAATTATGATTTAAAAACTATATTAGTATTAATATTTATACGAACACACACCTTAGCAGTTCCATTGATATCACTATGAAGTCAAATGATCCAGTTTATCGACATTGTAATGAAACAGAATAATTTAGTGTTGGTTTCTTGCGAGTTTAATGGCTGAAAAAGCTATAGTCACGTTGTACCCCGTACTGTCTGCTGCTCTTGAGGCTGGCTAGCGTATGAACGAATATCAACAAACATCAGATTGAGTCTTGTATCTTCATCTCCATCTTGTATTGAAGTCTTCTTTGTCGATTGTAATAAATCACACGAGGGAAAATCATTCCCAGTAGAAACAGTCACCACCACCAAACCGATACTACTACAAGAACACATCATACATCACTTGGTTGCTGTGTTTGTTATTGTTTTGGTTTGTTAAGCAGGGCGTACTGTAGGCAGCGAGTATCTGCTGAAATAATTTATTTTTCTGTTATTACCTTTGTTGGTGGTCACTTGGAACATTTATATTACATTAAAAATCAAGAAATGTTCACATGTATATGTAAAACCGATGAATATTTATTTATTGAGGTACACACACCAAAAATAGTACAGCACAATAAAACACCTCAAACTATATTACTAGCTCATTAATATGCACTTTAACGTCTTTAAGATGTTTACTGGAATACTAAAATCATAGTAAATACGTTATTTTAACGAAGAAGGGTCTGTACATGCAATTTGTCGATGTCCCCAATATAAAAAAAAAAAAAAAAAAATCTGGAAGTATGTGGTGTCAATCGCTAGATCCACGCTTAATGCGAACGGTCCTATTAGAATGGAGGATTTCTAACCAGAAATCCAGAACCATGCTTATAAAAAAAATATTGTGGACATAATACAAATTAAATTCAGAGAATTAAAATTACCATCAGTCCTGTTATTATTTTTTGTATCATATTCATTGTTAAAAATCTGGTAGAGAGTTTTTATTGGAACACAAGATTTAAGTACCATAATAAAAACTCTTCATAGGTTAGGTTAAAAGCAAAGTATTTCAATGTCTCCAAAAGTATGTTTATTTTTGTACAGGGTATTTATTATTATTATTATTATTATGTAGAAAAATTAATTATTAATATGCTCAATGATTCTCCTCAGGGTCGTCAGTGTGTATGTAAAGTGGGGGAGAAATTGTGAAGCGACAGTAAGGGTGCATACACACCAAGCGAGTCGCGTCGAGTCGTGTCACATCAAGTCAGTGTACGTCAGTTGGTGCGAGTCAAAACACAAAATCTCCGTTCACACCGACAGTGTCAGCCTGAGTCAAGTCATTACTCTGTTTACTCAGTGGCTTGCCAGATTTCAAGAACAATGGACCCATTTTCAGTTGGTGAGGCAGGTAGCTGTTCTGTTAAGGTTTTGTCGTCGTTGTGGATGTAAGATTACCCCAATCTAAATGCATGAACTGAACACCAAAAGGCCAGATTTTGGAAACTTCAGTCATTTATTCCCAGACTTGCTGAACCATCCAGAAAAATTCTACGACTCCTTTAAGATGACTAGTGAAAACTTCAAGAAGGTGGTGGACTTGTCAGGATGTTCCCTAAAGAAAAGGAACACTAATTACAGACGTGCTGTTGGAGTTGAAGAAATAACGACAATTTTTTTACAGTAAGAAGTATCTTATTGAAAATTCCAACAATATGTATGTGTGTAGGGCAATAATGAATAAAAGAAGCATGGTAATAGGTTATTTATTCCTGTTGGTAAGTGAAAATGCAACTGATAAACAAGAAATTCACCACCGTGGACTTGCTGTGACTGACACAGAAATGGGTCTGGCGCCATCGGTGACTCGACGCGACGCGACGAGACGTGACTCGACTCGACGCGAAGCATCCGGTGTGAACGGCTTTGCCTTACATCCATATGATTTAATGTTAACTGCAGGTGGCAAATAATGACGCATCGTGACGTACACTGACTTGATGTGACGCGACTCGACACGACTCGCTTGGTGTGAATGCACCCTAACACTGAGTGTGAAGACATTGATGAATGTACACCACCTGGTATTTACTCCTAGAAGTGTACCAATGGCAAAGGCTTCTACAGGTGTTTTTGTTCTGAGGGATACACACTTGATACTGATAAGAAAACCTGCAAGGCTGCAAGTAAGTTTATCTCAAGTACAGTTGCTCAAAAAGATATCTGACACGATGGGTGCAGTTGTCTGGGAAACATTATTACAACTTTGGATTTATATGACATAATGTTAATTGTACTGTACTCATTTCAACACCTGAGCTTCATTCTTTTGTCTGAATGTGGCGTGCAGTGAATGACTGATACAGTATATCAGATCTTGCCCTTATATGTCTATGTGATAATTTTGGTAATGTCGATTGCCAAATGCATTCATAGATAATTGGTCCTGAACAGTGGAAATATACAGTACAGTAGAATAAAAATGACTATTGTGGATTTTCTGTTGGTCATTAATGATCATGGCACTACTGTATAGTTCTTCCTCTGCTTAGCAGTCTTAAATCTTGAAAAATTTGGGTGTGCTGATTTATACACTTCTATTTTTCGATCATTCTCTGGCATACTGTACTTAGTAATCAGCAATCACCGCAGCATCCTGACTGCTGATCTGAACCAGAGGAGACTTGAAAGAGTGCCAGTACTTGTAGAAAATATTGTGGCAACAGCTTCAGATATGAAAAGTGGTACTTTGTTTTGGTCAGATATGAAAGTTAAGCAGATTGCCAAGATAGAAAAGGGAGGTCAGCCAGAAGTGGTAAGCCTTATAGTAAATTTCAAGTACTGTACACTCGACAGTACTGCCGCATGTTACAGGGGCTCACACATATTAATTAAGAGATGTAGCACCACTGTGATTATTTAGCTCAAAACAAACCACGTGTGTGAGATGGAGTATCCTTGATACACTTACACATGAAGTGAACATTGATGAATATGGAATTGAATCACTTAAATCTTTTGAACATGTGAGCCCCTGTACCATACGGCAGTGCTGGCAACTGTACATAGTCAATAGCTGAAATGTAGATGAAAACACTTTTTGAGAAGAAGCCTTTACATATTAACACAGCTGTTTGCTGATGTTTCTTTAGGTAATGAAATATGTTATCGATGAAGGCACAGTACTGTACTTTGTCAGCTTGTATTATCATTTACATGTTTTAAATTTTTATAAAGTCTTAGAGAAAAGTATGGTATCTAAACCTTTTCAGATTACTGTACTGTATTCTATAAAATGTAGGATATGGAGCAAAATGAGCATGATCTGATCTGAGAAGAGTTTGGTATTATCAACTAATTTTTCTCTATTTCCAATACTGCAAGATGAGACTGTAGTACCTGTATTATATCCATTTTTATTTTATATAATTTCTAGCTGGTTGGAAGTGGATTAGATCTGGTTGAAGGATTGGCTTATGACTGGATCACAGGCAACCTGTATTGGGTAGACTCTCGGCTCAATGCCATGGAAGTGTCTAGAAGGGATGGCTCAGGACGTATGGTCCTTCTCAACAACAACATATCACAGCCAAGAGGACTCTCCATTGATCCATTCAAAGGGTGAGTGTAACAGTGCATTCTTGTAAAAGTGTCATGTATTGTATAAATGTACTATAGTGAGCTAAAAATATCTAACATTCCATATTAACTTTGTATTTCTAAATCTGTATATCAGATCATTCTTCTACTATCCATGGTGAAAAGTCAGGTGTAGGAGATGGTGAAAAGGCAGGTGTATGACATGGTGAAAAGGCAGGTGTAGGACATGGTGAAAAGGCAGGTGTATGACATGGTGAAAAGGCAGGTGTATGACATGGTGAAAAGGCAGGTGTAGGAGTTGGAAGTTCTGGTGAACAGAATATGCAACATGAAGCAATTATTTACAAGTCATCAACATCAATACCACCTATCCCTTTTTTCAAGGGATGAGGGGCTCCAGAGTCACAGATGATAAACTGAAATCAAAATACAGAAATATACAGTAGATGTGAGGTATACTGTACTCACATGCACTTCCCCTTTCTAGTCCACAAAATTCTCAGCTCCTTCCACAAGTTCTTGTATTCAATACCAAGTACCTTGACGAGAAAAGAGCCATTCCATGAACTGTGAAGTTAAAATTGAGTTGCCAGCCTGAGCATATACTCCCATGCTTGCCTGTCATTTTCAAGTTCTTCTGCCTTATCCATTCTTATTTCTTACACAATTATAAACCATACCGTATCAAGTTCTCCTAGGCCTTCCCTTTCTTCTATGCCCCTCATAATAATTACTATTATGATCTTTTTATTGTCCATTCTTTCACTTGCCCATACCATGTTGGAACACTTTCATCTACTCTTTGATAAAGTTATTTGCTCACACTTCACTTTTCATAGATATCAATATTTTTCACCCTGTCAGTTTTCAGACTCTAAACACACTTCTCACCATATTGATCTTTACTGTTCTTACTCCTGATTTACCCACATTTACCTTTCAACACATCTGCAAAACTTAACACTTATCTTAATAGTTTTCTCTCACAATTGACCAATACTGTAACTCTGTATAATTTGCATATATCAATTTCAACACCATACGGTAGCCCAATCTCAGGTCTCTACACACCTAAGTAATGTAAATATGGGACATGGTTATCTTTTGTGTACTACTACTAATCTATGTACAGTACTGTACAATCCTAATTATCCATACATCGTACAATAATACCAAATATAACTTTTACAGAGCTCGTTGGCTATTCTGGACTGACTGGGGTGAGAATCCACACATAGAGGGAGTGAACATGAGTGGACAAAACCGATCCGTCATCATTGGAGCAAAGATCTTTTGGCCCAATGGTCTCACTGTAGATATCCTAAACAAGAGAATATATTTTGCTGACTCCAAGCTTGATTATATAGACTTCTGTAATTATGATGGAACTGGACGGTAACAGGTACAGTATATACAAATACAGTACTGTACTAGTGTTCTATACTGTATAGGCTGATATGTAGTTGCAGTGTATTACCCCTTGTAATTTATTAAATATAGGTACAGTTTTTTACTTTGAAAATTGATTACAAAACAGTTTCACAGTATGTAAGATTATTCAACTTCACTATACATTATGTAATCATCGTAATGAATATTAAATATCTTCATCCTTGTCAACCAACTGGAATGTGTTCAATATATTCTACCAGATACATGATAAATTTTATCATAGCCCTCAAATCCAGTGGCCTAGAAATATTTGTAACCTCCTCACCCTTTCTGTATGAGTCATGCCAGAGTGAAATTGATGTTAGTGATCTTGTACTTTCTTACTTGTTTTTCCATGATTATATTAAGTTATGTGTTTGGTAAAGGGATTGCTCTTTTGCCTTGACAGCTCTTGGATTACTCCTAAGCATTGACTTTGCCCTCAGTATTCCACATAAGGCATTAAAAATCTTTCTTCTGGTCTCAGGTTCTTACTGGGAGCCACTACTTGCTGCATCCACATTCCCTCTCCATCTTTGAGGACAATGTTTACTGGACTGACTGTCAGCTGAATCGGGTCTTCTCTGCTCACAAATTCCAGGGAGACAATGAAACAGTTGTATCTCACTTGGTCTCCCAGCCTCTCAGCATACTACAGGTAAGAAGCTTATAATGTGAATGAATGAGTTTATGAGTGATAAGATGAGTGGCTAGATAATGGGAAGGGTGTAGCCATGGAAAAGACAAGTGAACATTCTATTGGAGAGAGGGCATGAAGGAGTATAGGAATGATTGAAAGAGCAGAGATCTTGTTGTTCTTCTTCTTCTGAGGCAGAATGGCCTCTTGCCCCACAAACCCCCGATACGTTCTGGTCATAGTGTAAAAACAAATTAGAATAAAGGAGGGGCTGGCCCTATATGCCTGGGCTATCGAAGCAAATCCTAGGAAGATGGGACCAGATCTTACTGAACCAGGGAGATTGAGGGGAAGGTCTTTGATCCCACAGCCAGTGCTGTGAGCCCAAGTCCACGTTACCACAAGAGCTACAAGTGGGGCCGTACCTTCCATGAGACCAATCCTGAAGAGACCATAAAGGGGGAGGGAGTTTACATTGCTGCATGCAAAGGGAAATGCACCACCGTGTGCTGGCGGTCCACACAGTCGTGGAAGAAAAAAATGAGAGAAAAAAAAAGAGCCTCCCATTGCAGTACACCTCACTTGGATTTTAATCCATGTCTTATCAAATCCACTAGAAAGTGATCAGATCATACAACAATCTTTATTGTAGCCCTGTGGGGAATGGCTAGTATTCACAGAGAATAAAGTCAGACCCTTTGGGCTAGCAAAGATCTTGTAGAAGGTTATAGTGACCTTCTCCCATGACCCTTCAGTTTTATGGAGTTCCCAGGAGAGAGCATGATACCAGCATACTGTATGTTGCAGGGACATTGTATGTAGACCAAATGCCATTAATTTATTTTGTATTATGGATAAATGATTTAAGTTTTCTCCTTATGATAATACTGTAATGCTTTGATTACAATGTGCAGCAATTCTTTTCCAGCCTAGTGAAACCAATCCCTGTGCTCACATCTGCCTCCTGAACCACCCAACTGGATACAGTATACATGCCTCTGTAAACCAATCCCTGTGCCTCCAATCCCTGTGCTTACATCTGCCTCCTGAACCACCCAACTGGATATACAGTATACATGCCTCTGCAAACCAGGATACAAGCAACAAGGTGGCAAGTGTAACTTAGGTGAGATATTTCACTTGACTATTCTAACCTTAAGGAATCGGGTAGTTTTTCGTGACTACTGAATTCAGATAATTTATAAATTGAATTGTTTTTCTTTACATCGTACAGCTATCCATGTACTTGGACTTGGGAATATACGGCTCTCCCTACACTATGGCTTGGGATTGGGTGGGACAAAACTTGTATATTGGAAACCATGTGGCCAACAACATAGAGGTGCTCAAACTGGATGGCAACAACAAGTACCAGAGTGTTATTCTAGACAATAATGGTAATATAACTGGGGTAGGAAGACCAAAGTCCATGATGGGTAAGTCACAAATGTTATTTTTAAAGCAAGAGAAAATATTGTACCTTTTCTGTATATTGAGGTTGATTTTCAGTTAAGAAATACCTTATGATTTCTTTATTACGAGAGGAGAGCCATAAATATTTTAATGACCAATAATATTAATTTTTGTACACATGAATGGATAAATGGATCTTGTATAACACCTTCTGTGTTTTGAAATATGGTTGGTGTAAAACATAGTGAAACGGAGGTGCAGTAATTCCTTTGTTTTAACACCTGTAGTCCTACAATTTAGAACCATGTTTTTTCTAACAAAATTTGGAATACATGTAGTATTGTACATGTAATTTTGATAATAATCCACATTCAGTATTTATTACATATGAGATCCTATCTCATGTAGATGGATGTTCACCTCAAAGGATTGATGCTGGTTTCAGATACCTGTATTGGCTGGATGATGGTGGTATTGCTGTGTCTGCTAAGGTGGGCAAAGTGAGTATGGATGGATCCGAGCCTTCCATACTGTATAATTTTACCACCATGCGTCCAGAATTCATCACCATTGACATTGAAGCCAAGCAGTTGTATTGGTCGACCAGCAATGAAGCCAAGGTAATATAGTTTTGTATTATATTCCTCTATCTTGTTTCATGTTGTGTTTCACTGATTTAGTCCTGGCATATTCAAGCTATTTTCCTAAGACTATGATGAATTGTTCAGTATTAGCAGAAATACTCTCATCATTATTATCAGAACAGTACAGTACTTTCTGGCTAAGTTTCATACATTTAGTGGTGTTGAATCTTTAAATTTTAAACTCAACATTACTTTTCTTTCAGCACCCTTGATTTGTTATATTGAGGAAGATTGTTGTCCAGAAAAGAGCATTCTATCTTTGAGAGGTGATTTGTTGTGTTCTTCTACCTGTTTTGAATTGAAGAAAGTTTTCCCATGTGTCTCACTTTCTTGGAAATTCTAATGTTTTTCTAATGTTTTGACTTTAGACAGACATAAGGAGTTCATTGACTCCCAGACACCATGACTTAATGTGACCTAAGGTAGAACTGCTTAAATAGTTTTGTGGCAAAGAATCCTGACTATAAAATATACTTTACATTGGACTGGGAGGCTACTGTTATAAAACATAACTACAAACTACAGTATGTAGAAGTCTGAATTGTACCACAGTTGGGTATAATTAGTACTGTAGTAGCCTCTTACTGTAATTAGCTGACAAAGTGTTGTTCTTTTATTGTTTATGGTCATATTTAAGGGGAGATTCTTTTGTTGGTGAATTGGAAGGTCTTTAATTTCTACAAACTATGCCATGAAACAAATCCTATACTATACTGTTCAAAACTTATGTTCCATTTTCCTCTATCTATCTGTCTCTATTTCTATCTATATCTATCTGTCTCTATTTCTATCTATCTCTTATCTGTCTCTATTTCTATCTATCTCTTATCTGTCTATCTATCTATCTATCTATTTCTATCTATCTAAACATAAGAGGCCAGCGGAACACAAGTTTTGAACCGACTATAGTAACATTGAGGGACTTTTGTTTTTTGGAATAGTTAGGAGGAATCAGTAGCCTTCCAATTTACCAACAAGAGAATCTTCCCTTAATAATTCAGTATGAAGGTAAACATTAACAATACTAATTTCCTTGCCTCAAAACTTTGAATAGACCAACCCAGTAAAGTAGTTTATGGACCATGTGACTGTATGAGAATTGGAGGCTTCACATTCCTCCTGACTATACCATGAAACAAGTTCCTTCCTTATAGTTGGTGTTTAGTGGCAATAATTGAAGGACTTCATTTACCTCTAATTTTACCTACTATATGATAGGGTCCTGTAAGTTAGTCTGAATTACGGACTACAGATTTCCCCAGACTGATCCAAGAAACACATTATCAACAATATTATAAAGCTTTAGTTTCTTAGGACTGTTTAGAACTTTAGAGGAATGAATAGCCTTCAGTTCACACACCTTAGATTTCATGTAGCCTTGCCTAAGATGGGATTAAACTTTAGAGGAATGAATAGCCTCCATTTCACACACCTTAGATTTTATGTAGCCTGAGATGGGATTAAACTTTAGAGGAATGAATAGCCTTCAGTTCACACACCTTAGATTTCATGTAGCCTTGCCTAAGATGGTATTAAACTTTAGAGGAATGAATAGCCTCCAGTTCACACACCTTATATTTTATGTAGCCTGAGATGGGATTAAAATTGTTGACAAGTTGGAGACTGCACATTTCTCCAAACTACAGTATGCCACAAAGCAGACCTACTTACTTGTAAACAGTCTGTTTTGTGGCATAGTTTGAAGGACTGTAATTTCCAAAGTTGTCTACAGTATATCCTTCATGTCCAATTCTATGCCACAAGATGGTGGGGAGTGTAGAGATATTCAATCAAGTGTTTGTTAGGTGCAAAATTAATCCAGTCTGTGATTATTGATGTTTATTGAATCCTGATACAGTAAATATGAAGATGTGGAAAGAAGACAGTATAGTGCTGTTTCTTAAGGGACCCTGTGATGTACGTAGTCAGAAACTTGGAGATAAACGAGTCCTTCAAATATTGCCAAGAAACACCACCTACAGTATATGGAAGGAGCTTTGTTTGCTGGTATAGTCAGAAGCCTCTTATTTTTGTACACGATCACAGGGTCCTTAACTTCAGTCTTCATTTATCAGGTTTAAGGGGAGATTCTTTTGTTGGTGAATTGGAAGGTCTCAGATTCCTCCAAATAGATCGCCTATTACTGTAGTAACATTAAGGTAATCTGTTCCATGGTATAGTTTGAAGGAATCAGTAGCCTTCCAATTAACCAACAAGAGAATATATCTCCCCTTAAATGAACAAATGAAAGGGAGATTCATTTGTTGGAAGGATACAGATTCCTTCCAGACTATCCTAGGAAACATATCACCTCAATGTTACCAATAAGAGATGTGTTTCAAGACATAATTTGGATGATTCTGCAGCCCTCCAATAAAAAATATTTCTTAAGTTTGTGTTAGTGGGGTGACTTTCTTGGGAGGTCTGTAATTGAAGTCTTTCATTAATTTGAGTCTGACCATTTTCTAAGTCACCTCTCTAACATATTGCCACTGGAAATAAGTACCCTATTGGAAATAAGTACCCTGTGATCATGTATGAAAATGGAAGGCTTCTGATTCCTTCTAACTATACACAAAACAAGCTCCTTCCATATAGGTGGTGTTTTGTGGCAATATTTGAAGGGCTCCTTAACCTCCAATTTTCTGACTAAACTCCCTTAATTTTGTACAGGAGAGAATTTATTTAAACCCTACACCCTTATTACTTTAGTCTTGTTGCTGGAAGGTAAATTTGAAGGACAGTTGATTAAGTAATTGTTTTCTTATAATTTTCAGGTGTTAAAAAGATTTTTTTTTTTTTTTGTAGGCTTTATGTAGCCTGTGACTCTTGCGAGGCCCTGAGATTACTGGGTGTCACACCAGATGAGACAGTGAAGCTTCGTGGTGATGTTGGTACCATAGCCTCTCTTCTGTCCCACTAGATGACTACACCTTATTTATACACATCACTATCAGGGGAGAACAGCTACACCCGTCACTCACAGCATCTTGGAATATGGTGTGGCATCTTCTATGTTGTGAGTTGACAACGATGTAGGGGGTATTTTCTTGACGTGTCGACGTAGCCAGGATAATAGACGAACAGCTGGACCCAGTTCACCTCTGAAAATCCCAGACGTTTTCTCGTGGATTTGAGCCAGGGTCCTTCGCAGCTGCAGTCCGTCTCTGTATCCACTCTGCCACCGCCTCTGGTGTAAGTAATGAGATAATACTCTTCACTTATTGTATTATTATTATTACATTAAAAATTTATGGTTTTCTCAATAGTTTCCTCTTCCATTTCCAGCATTTTCTTGTTTCCTCTTGTAACATAACATCTGAGGAGAAAAAATGGAAAAATAGAGGATCTGTTTCTTAGCATAATTTGGAAGAATCACAGTTCTTCCAACTCAAATGAAGCAGTTAAATAAAGCCAGAATTCAAAGGATGCAATCACTCATAATATGGGAACTAAAATATAGAACCTATAATTATATTGATCTTTACAAATGGCTGTTTGTACCACAGTTTTGGAGTCACTAGAAGCCTCCAATGAAGAGAAATCTTTATAATGATGTTGAAAGAGTATGACTGACACAGGGGTATATGGCTGTGAGTCAGTAGTTCCCTCTACTGTTGCCCTGACTGAAACAAATCTCACTATCTGAGCCCAAGCATCTGAGTGACTTCAGTCAACCTGACCCAGGACAGTCTAGGGAACAACAACAACTGACTTTTAGATGTGAAAGTTAGTTGTTGTTGTTCCCTAGACTGTCTGGTCTGAATGTACCCTTGTGGAAAGTTTAAGGGAAGATTCTCTTGTTGGTGAACTGGAAAGTCTCTGATTCCTCCAAACTATGCCAAGAAACAGACTCCCTCAACAGTACTAATAGGGAAGGTTTCATGGCATAGATTACAAGAATCAGAGACTTTTCTATTCACCAATAAGAGAATCTCCCCTAACTGTACAGTCACAGATAAAAGTTACACACCATTTTGTAACCACTCCAAAGGTTTATTATTACAGTATTATTATTATGATTCAAATTTGTATGTTACTTTATACTGTCCAATGTCAACAATTTACCACACAGCAAACACAATAGTAGAGTAGGCCTTTGATATATGATGAATGAATGTATTACTGTACTATCCTTATAACACAGGCTCAGTAATCACTTATTTAGTCTGTAGTGTATGGTAATGAAGAACAGAGATCTGGGAAAACATTTTATGGTCTTCAATGAGTGACTGAATGTAAAATGAAGTGTTGGATATAAGTACAGTACTTATTAATTGTTTATCGAGGGTCTACAGTAAATTGGGAAGTGCTCTTAATACTAAAATAACAATACAATACTTGGGACAACCCTGGACATTTTGACCAGCACTAGAAAAAGCTTCTGGTCTAACAAGTAAATTTTCAGACTGGTGTGTGGGTGACTAACTTTTGTCTACAACTGTACCAACAAAACTTATTCTCCAAAACTTATTTTTAACCTGTCACCTCAAACTTCTTTTTGTATAGAATAAAATCTTCCTCCAATAGTATAATCCTGCCAACACTGACATATGTGTCGGAGACATGGACATGAAGTAGAGCTCATCAGTCAAGAATAGGTACTGTGGAAATTAGTTACTTGAGAGGTACATGTGGACTTACTAGGTGGGATGGAGAAAGTAATAAGAGTGTGTATGAGAGATGTGGTATGAGCAAGAAGGCAATTGATACTGAGTGTGGAGTGGTTGAGAGAGTAAAACATAATACATTGAGGTGGTTTGGACATGTAGAGAGAATGCAAGGTGAAGAGTTTGTAAAGAAGGTGTATGGAAGTGAAGTTGTGGCACCTGGTGTGAGGCAGACCACCAGTTAGATGGCAGAACAGCAGAGTGGAAGAGTATGTAAAGGAGAGAAACATGAGGGGAAGGGGGGAGGGGTGGAACTGGGAAAACTGGAGATTCTTCTGCCGTGGCCACCCCCTTGGGAAAGTTCCCAGAGGGAGCGAGGCATTGGAGCTATAGATAGATAAATCTTCCTCCAATTATACTCTACTAGGATGCTTATCTGACCACTGGGTTAAAACACCATAATCCCTTCAACATGAGAACTATACTCAAACTAGAATGTACTGAGCTCTCGGGTGGAGATGAGGATTAAGAGCGGCGTTGCCAAATCATCACCAAAACATACCCACATGGTATCCACATGGAGCAACTGATTTAGAGGGATGTAATAGGAAATATCTATTTACATTATAAATAATTTCCTTAGCTTGGCTGTGGAGAACACTAACGTGCTTGTGAGATGTGTGGTCCATAGTGGTTAGTGCGTGAATGACCAGATGACATGTATGAGTACACGCGTCCTTGACCCGCCATTAACCCTTTGTCACAGGAGATGTGGCAACATGTGTAAAATAACAAGTCACATGTTGTATAAAATTGTTGTAAATATACCACCATAAACCTAACTCGTCATTATAAATACTTCTTTTTAACGTATTATATATCGAATACTTAGAGCTACTACAAATTGGCTTATGCATTAAAATTTTAACAATATGGGTTTGTTTTGGTGATGATTTGGCAACGCCGCTCTTAATCCGGACCCCATCAGAGAGCTCAGTACATTCTGGTTTGAGTATAATTAATTATTTGACACTAACCATGTCTGTAGAGTGTGAAGTGATGCTGTGTGGGTAATATTCCAAAGTAGTGAAGGTGGATTGTAGAAGACTTGATAACTTGGTCACTTGAGTCTTGTAGTGGTGGTTGTGGTTGTTGTAGTTCCTCAGACTGTCTGGCTGAGCACCCCGAGCTCCTGAGGAAGGCCATGGCCTGAACCAGGCTTTCCCACAGTGTCCTCAGAGTGTATGTGGCGAGTGTGGTTGTGTGTATTGCAATCTTCAATAATGTGTTTAATAGAATGGGGTGCTGTGTTGCATCCTGGACAGGCATCCGCAATGGCTTCATCCAGCCTCTTCTGATATGTCAGAAGGGCCGGGTGGTGGCCAAACTGCAGCCTGGCCAGGGGGACTCTGTCCTCACGGGGAAGGGAGGATTCAGATGGATGGATGTCAAGAGGTCATGCATGCAATTGTGTGTTTGAATTTATTGATGAGTGATTTGAGTATGGATGTGTTTCTGGAGATTGGTTTGGGTGGGCAAGGTGTAAGAGATGATAGTATTTGTGTGAGGTATCGTGTACTGGGTGTTGTTTTGATGTTTCTTGGCATGTGTGGGTGTTGTGCTATGTAGTGTAGTGGATGTTGTGGGTTTGTGGAGGCTGCAGCAAGTGTTTGTGTGCCTATCATGTCAAGACGATCCTTGATTTTGAGGACTTTGGTTTCATGGTGGTGGTGGTGGTGGTAGTGATGGTGGTAGTATAGAGTGGTGGTGGTAGTAATACTGTAGTTGTAGTAATGAGTGGTGGTGATAGTAGATGAGGTGGTGGTAGTGGTAGTATAGAGTGGTGGTGGTACTAATGAGTGGTGGTGGTAGTAATACAGTAGTTGTAGTAATGAGTGGTGGTGATAGTAGATGAGGTGGTGGTAGTGGTAGTATAGAGTGGTGGTGGTACTAATGAGTGGTGGTGGTAGTAATACTGTAGTTGTAGTAATGAGTGGTGGTGATAGTAGATGAGGTGGTGGTAGTGGTAGTATAGAGTGGTGGTGGTACTAATGAGTGGTGGTGGTAGTAATACTGTAGTTGTAGTAATGAGTGGTGGTGATAGTAGATGAGGTGGTGGTAGTGGTAGTATAGAGTGGTGGTGGTACTAATGAGTGGTGGTGGTAGTAATACTGTAGTTGTAGTAATGAGTGGTGGTGATAGTAGATGAGGTGGTGGTAGTGGTAGTATAGAGTGGTGGTGGTACTAATGAGTGGTGGTGGTAGTAATACTGTAGTTGTAGTAATGAGTGGTGGTGATAGTAGATGAGGTGGTGGTAGTGGTAGTATAGAGTGGTGGTGGTACTAATGAGTGGTGGTGGTAGTAATACAGTAGTTGTAGTAATGAGTGGTGGTGATAGTAGATGAGGTGGTGGTAGTGGTAGTATAGAGTGGTGGTGGTACTAATGAGTGGTGGTGGTAGTAATACTGTAGTTGTAGTAATGAGTGGTGGTGATAGTAGATGAGGTGGTGGTAGTGGTAGTATAGAGTGGTGGTGGTACTAATGAGTGGTGGTGGTAGTAATACAGTAGTTGTAGTAATGAGTGGTGGTGATAGTAGATGAGGTGGTGGTAGTGGTAGTATAGAGTGGTGGTGGTACTAATGAGTGGTGGTGGTAGTAATACTGTAGTTGTAGTAATGAGTGGTGGTGATAGTAGATGAGGTGGTGGTAGTGGTAGTATAGAGTGGTGGTGATGGTAGTGTTGGTTCAGTTGTCCCTCATGGTATCATCACACTGCCTACAAACAAACAAACAAAGGTCAATATCTATTCCTACATTACAATCAACCAAATAATAAAATTATACAGTAAACAAATGACAATGAAATTACCGGTATAATATAAAATATGATACATATATATACAGTATAAAGGTATGTATATATATTTTTTTTTTTTTGGGGGGGGAGTGGGGATTATTTGATGTTGGACAAGTATAAATGAAAACAAAAATGCTAGCCTAGCAGAGGTGAGGTGGATATGTTTTCCGGAGATGGTGATGCAGAACTCTCAGTGATTATGTTGACCCTTGATACTTTTAATGGTGACACAAATGACCAGTGGGAGGCTCAAGAAGAATATTTACTATGACCCAAGCTCTATCAATTATCTTAGTGGTCTGTTATACTGAGAGTCAATAATTCTGTCCTGATCCGAGGAACAATATGGTTTGGGAGGAGTGGAATGAGAGGTTGATAGAGATAATACATGTTGTGTTATGGTTCAGGACAGAATTATTGACCTCCCACCCACTCCTCTATAGTAACGTGTATAAATAATAAGGTGTGGTCATCTAGTGAGGCAGAAGAGAAGCTACGGTACCTACATCACTACCAAGTTTCACTGTCTCATCTACTGTGACACATTTACAAAACTAAGTCAAACACACCAACTACAATACTGACAAGGTGAAATTCTCATCTCCACTGGTTTACTTATTCATATGGCTGCAATTTATACAAAAAAAAAATCTCTACCCAGTTGGTGGCATATCTCTTGTTGTCCAATGAAACGCAGGTAACAAGTAGATTTTGGGTAGCGACACAGACGACCTCCAAAATTCTTTACAAACTGCTCGGCATCCTCAAACTCAGCCAATTATTATTAGTTTAATGTATTATTTCTTTCTTATTAATAGAAAAAAGAAAAGTTTCACATCACATTGCTAAGGTAAAACACAAAATTATGTACAGTTGTAAACAATATTTTCTGCCCTTCATTCCAACATCCACCCTTACAACCTTCAGGACCTTAAAATATGATATTGGTTATGGTACAGATAATAAAGGGGATAATCTAACTACCTGTACTATTAAAGATAAATATGGCTGTGATGTGATGGAGTGACAAGGCCTGATAGAACAATACAATTTTGCCCTATATTAAATGTTGTATCTAAACTGAAATATGTACTGTACATATATTTAGTGTGCTTGAACCAAAAATCCACCATTTAACAATAACCACAAAATCTATAATAATCACAATTTAACAATAACCACAAAATCCACAATAACCACAAATTTCCACGATAACCAAAATAATTCCACAATATCCACAAAAAACACAATAACCATAAAAATATCCACAAAATCAACAATAACCACAAAACATCCACAATATTCACAAAATCAACAAAAATATCCACAAACTTGCAGAGTGCATTGATGAGTTTTGCGTGGAGGAATAAAGCAGTGTTGGCTTGGTCTCCTGCAGCTGCCGTCCCTGTACAGTACAGTATGGTACAGTATAATTATGTAGGGAATAAACTGTGGCTGTCTGGGCTGGCTGCTACTGGACCTTAACTCATCAATTCCACCATTGTGTATTCCTTCAGGATCTGGTGGTGGTTGGAGAGTTTTAATTAAGGGTGTGTGGGAATAGGGGGACAGGCTCGGGGGTTTGGGGGGGTTAAGGGGGTGCAGGAATAGGGGGACAGGCTTCCTACCCCCCTACAAGCCTGTCCTAATTACTCCCACACCCCCTTAATAATAATAATGGTTAAACTAGATAATTATGTAGTGTATATCTTTAATACATACATACAGGAGATTGATACTGTATTCACCAAGCCTCACTTACCTGTCATGTCCTACAATGGATGGTAACATTGAAGATATGAAGGTCCAAGACATCATCATTACACACCACACAGTCATAGTTGATGTATGTTATGTTATTGACTCTGGATGTGACGGCAAGATCCAACACCTAACTATATTCCTCGGCGATACCTTAAAATAATAATAAAGAGAGAAGGTTTATTTATTGATGATGAGGACATGTACAGCCGACAGCACAAATTCGTGTCCATCTCATGTACTTAATAATGCTAATATGACCAGATAGTTGCATTCTGAACCAGTTTCCATCCTAAAAACATGTGTATTTACCACAGGTGAAATATATCTATCATCTCTGCATTCAAATTATGTTACAACATCAATATAGCTCATACATACATACACATGTAGGTGAAAATGAAACAAACTTATGCTGCCGATTGGTGATAAAGACACACACTAAGTGTTCAGAACATTAATTGCATGTAATTCAACATTTTAGAATTAAGTGTTAAGCTAGTTTTGTGTCTATATAAAGATAATGTATATATGATGAGTGTATATGTTGTGCTGTATTATGTTGTGGTCAATAAAATATCTATCTATCTATCTACACTGGAAATCCAAAATATGTATCCAGGCTTGCTTCAAATAGCCTGATGAGTATTTAGCAAGCTCCAGCAAATATAAAACACGCCATATAACCTAAATGTGTAAAAAAAAAAACCTCGATCTCTGCTGTGTGTTCAATAAGGTACAATTATGGACTTTTTTTTAAGGTGGTGCAGGAGTAGGGGACAGGCTTGGGGGGGGTGTAGGAGTAGGGGACAGGCTTGGGGGGGGGGTGTAGGAGTAGGGGACAGGCTTGGGAGGGGTGTAGGAGTAGGGGACAGGCTTAGGGGGTGTGTGGGAATAGAGGACAGGGTTTCTACCCCCCTCAAGCCTGTCCACCTATTCCCCCAGTCCCACCCAAGCCTGTCCCCCTATTCCCGCACCCCTTCAGTCCCCCCCAGCCAGTCCCCTACTCCCACACCCCCTTAATGGGTTACCTGTTGTGTACAAAGGTTATTGATGGGCAACATGTGGTACAGTACAGTACTGGGGTCGGCACCTTCCCACCTTACCCTCTTGAAAAAATATACATGTATACCGGTATATATAATGGGGTCAAATTCAGATATCCGATGTAAACAACAATACCGGTACCTGAAAATACCTTATAAATATATATTGTTGCCAAATACGGATACCTGATTCCTCCAAAGTATGCTAGGAAATAACAGGACCTCAGTCTATATATCTATCTATAGCTCTGACGCCTCGTTCCCTCCGGGAACTCCCCCGAAGGGGGTGGCCACGGCAGAAAAGTCTCCAGTCTTCCCTGTTCAAACACTCCCTCCTTACCTGGTCAAGCCCTCCCCTCCCCCTCATGTTTTTCTCCTTTACATACTCTTCCACTCTGTTCTGCCATCTTACTGGTGGTCTGCCTCTCACACCACTTCCCACAACTTCACTTCCATACACCTTCTTTACAAACTCCTCACCTTGCATTCTCTCCACATGTCCAAACCACCTCAAAGTATTACGTTTCACTCTCTCAACCACTCCACACTCAATACCAATTGCCTTCTCACTCATACCACATCTCTCATACACACTCTCATTACTTTCTCCATCCCACCTTGTCAGTCCACATGCACCTCTCAAGTAACTCATTTCCACAGCACCTATTCTTGACTGATGAGCCCTACTCCATGTCCATGTCTCCGACGCATATGTCAGTGTTGGCAAGATTATACTATTTCGCAGTCCCCTTTTCACTTCCATACTCACACTTCTACCCTTCATTATCCTCCCCAGTGATCCTATGACCTGTCTACCCTTCACTGCTCTCTCCCTAATTTCTCCTTCCATACTTCCATGTTTACACATAACTGTCCCCAGCTACTTAAACTCCTTCACTTCCTCCATCCTCTCACCCCTCAGGGTTATCTCACACTTCGTCCCAGTTGGTACTTCCACTCTGTAAGGTCTAGCAAAGTCAGTCACTTCAGTTTCTGCTCTCTCAAACACCATCACTTTACTTTTACCCACATTCACCTTCAGTTTCCTTCGCTTACATACAGACTGAAATTCGTCCACCACTCTCTGCAACTCCCTTTCACTCTCAGCCATCAGCACAGTGTCATCTGCAAACAAACTTGCCGCCAAGGACCAATTTACTTCATTCAGCCTCAACTTCACCCCCAGACCATTCACTTTGGCTTTCATCTCTCTCATACACCCATCCATATATATATTGAACAACCATGGTGACATAACACATCCCTGTCTCAGCCCTACACTAATATTAAAACTCTCACTCAGATCACCCTCTACCCGCACACATGCTTTTGCATCTGCATAAAAAGCCTCAATACCTTTCAGTAGAGATCCCCCAACACCATATATTCTCAACACCTCTGACATAGCTCTCCTATCAACCCTATCGTATGCCTTCTCCAAGTCCATGAAGGCAGCATACAACTTCTTACCCTTCCCTATATATTTCTCCACTATCGATTTTAGCGCAAATATCTGGTCCACACATCCTCTACCCTTTCTGAACCCTCCCTGTTCCTCACCAACTTTATTCCCTGTCACTTCCATCAGTCTCTCAGTTAGAACCTTTCCATACACCTTCCCCGGTACACTAAGAAGGCTTATTCCCCTATAACTACCACACTCCTCCTTACTCCCCTTCCCCTTATACAATGGCACAATTATAGCCCTCCTCCAATCCTCTGGCACCTCTCCCTGCCTCCATGCCAATGTACATATAAGCAACATCCACTCCACCACTACCTCCCCCCCATACTTTAACATTTCAGCCGTTATCCCATCTACCCCCGGTGCCTTTCCCATCTTCAACTTGCCTATTGCTTTCCTAATCTCTTCCCTTCCTAATTCTCCCTGAGCATCCTGTCGTCTACTACCTGCCTCCATCCCCATGCATGTCACCACTGCCTCCCCTCCCGTCCCCTCATTCATCAAACCATCAAAATGCCTCTTCCACACTTCTTTCACTTCCTCACTTCTACTCACCGTAACTCCATCCTCTCTCTTCATTCTCACGCTACCAGACTTTCCTTCTCCTCTCTCTTTTTTTACCTCCTTCCAAAATAATTTCTTGTTCTCTCTAAACTTTTCACTTAGTTTCCTACCAAATTCCTCATCCACTCTCCTTTTACTCTCACTCACCATCCTCTTCACTTGTCTCTTACATGCATTATAATCTCTCTTCCATCTCTCTCTCACTTCTTCAGACACATTCCTTTGCAATGTTCTCCTATATGCTTTACTTTTCTCATCTACAGCATCTTTCATTTCTTCCGTCCACCATGCACTCCCTTTCTTGCCCCTCTTCTGTGCCTTATAACCCACAACCCCTGCTGCTGTCTTCATCACTATATTCTTGAACATCTCATACGCATCATTCACTCCCACTCCCTCCCCCATACTCAGCCTTGTATCCTCCAGCATCTCACCCACCCTCCTCTTATAAACCTCTCCGTACTCAACATCATTCAATCTTCCATTTGCTACCTCCCTTTCATTCCCCCCTCTATCCTTCCTACCATACTCCCACTTTGCCCGGACCCTAATTCTTGCCAACACCGCATAGTGGTCAGAGCACTGGAACATGCCTCTTACCACTCTTGCATCCAACACATCTTTTCTCAGTCTTTCATCCACAGCTACATAATCAATCAGACTCATTTGCTCACCTCTTTCATCTCTCCTCTTCCAAGTGTACCTGTGGATCAGTTTGTGCTCGAAGCAGGTGTTGGCGAGGAACAACCCCGCCTCGGCACACAGATCCACCAGGCACTCACCATTCTCATTTATTCCATTCACACCCCACTTGCCTACTACACTTCCTCTTTTCTCATTCCCTACTTTCCCATTCATGTCTCCTATCATCACTATCCTCCTCCCACTCTCAAATATCCTCAGGCAGTCAATCAAATCATTCCAGAACTCTCTCATTTTCTCCTTTCCTACGTTGGTCTGCGCATTTACCGGAGCATATGCGCAGACCCAAGCATACTTCACAATCCCAATCTTTCCAGTCATCCATACTATTCTTGTACCCTTCCTTCCATGTCCATCTATTCCTTTCCACACCCTCCCAGACACCAACAATGCATATCCTTCTTTTCCCCTCCCTTTACTCTTTTCATCCATACCTGTCCATGCTACACCTCCTTCCATTCCTTCCCACAACACACTCTTCCCTCCATCCCCACTCTCTTCCAAACCCCATCCTTTCACATGTGTCTCTGTTATTCCACATACATCTATCCTACTCCTCCTCGTATACTCTACTATCTCTCTCCTTTTCACTTCATTCGTCATTCCATTCACATTAATTCCAACTACTCTCAAGCATTCTTCCCCTCCCTTGTCCCCTACAGGACAGACCGGAGACCCCTCCCCGCCACTAGCCGCAGCCGTCCTCCCACCCCATTGGGGGGCCGCTGGTGGCTGGCAAGGCCAACGCAGCGCTCATTCCCGGAGGGACATGGGCCACCAGCATTGTCAGAAATTAAAAACACCACAGCAATACATAAAATAAAAGAAAACTCCAAACAACCACTCCCCTTAAATATGACCATAAGCAATAAAAGAACAACACTTTGTCAGCTAATTATAGTAAGAGGCTACAACTAATTATACCCAACTGTGGTACAGTTGCTAAATAAGGTACAGTACTGCAACAACTATTGATACAACATTGAATATATTAATGTCCATAATTATTTGTGGGGATTATAAGTATGTATTACAGAAGGATATGTATATTTGTATATATGTATATGGTAGGCCTACTGGAGATATGTGATGTGTAGTGTAACACCCAGAACTGTCATGTAATTGAGTTGACACTCAGGCCAGGTGTGTTGTCTTGTATCAAACACATTTTACCACTTATAAGCCACCGCGTTTGGTGGTGGAAGAAGATAAAATATTTAAAAATAACTGAAGAAAATACAAAGACATTTATAGAAGAGGTAAAATCGGAGATCGAGAAGGAGGAAATAGGAGATATACAAAAATTTGATTATTTAATAAAAAAAAGTATCCGAAATTGAAATGACAAAATCATTTTGACTAAAAGTAAATAAACAAATTAAAAAAAGAGAACCAATATGGATGAACAATGATATAAGGAGAGAAATAAAAACAAGAAAGAGAATAAATAGAAATAGGAGAAACGCAACTGAAGTAAACAAAAAAACTGAGCTTGACAAAAAATATAAAATACAAAAACTAAAAGCACAAAATCTAATAAAAGAAGCAAAACAGGCAAATGAAATAAAAGAAACAGAGGAAATAAAAAGAGATAGAAATAATAAAAAAATATGGAATAAAATAAATAAATTAAAAGCAGTGGAAGAAAAAAATAAGGAGATAACAATATACAATGAACAAAAGGAGAAATTAAAAGAAGAAGAATTACAAAGAACGCTGATAGAATATTGGGAAAGGATATATAAAAAACATATAAATAATATAAAACAAGTATGGAACAGTGAAATAAAAACAAAATATGAAGAGGAGATGGAGGAGGAAGGGTTAAGATTCTGTGTTAAGATAGAAGGAGAGGAATATGGGGTGAGAGAGGAAATAAGAGAACATAATATAGATATGGTGAAGGAAGTACAAACTAATATAGTAAAAATGGAGGAAACAGAAATAAATGATAGTGAAATAGTAACTTTTCTAAAAACATTAAAATCAAAGAAAGCACCTGCACCAAATCAAATAAAACCAGAAATATATAAGTTATTAAAGAATAATGAGGAAATATTAAAAACATTAAAAAAATGCCTAAATAACATTTTAAAGGGAAACAAGGAAATACCAGAGAGTTGGAAAATATCACAAACAAAATTGATACTTAAAGAAAATAAACCAGTGGAGACAAGATTAAAAACTAATAAAGTGGGTTATATAAAATACTTATTGAATAAAGAAAATACACTGGTGGGAGAAATCTATTCAAGAATGAATGAAAAGCATACAAGAGAAAAATGGATAAAAGTAACAACAAATAATGAAAGAATTTAAATTAAACAGTTATATCATTAAGGAGCTAAAGAAGGAAAAAATAAAGAAAAAATTTAAGGATAAAGATAAAAAGAATGGGAGAGTGATGTGAACCAAAAAGAAAGTTTAACTTTATATAAGAAATATAAGAAGGAAATTAAACAGGAAAATATAATATATATACGATAATACATATGCTTCAACACTACTATTTAGATGCAGAACTAATACATTAACGTTAAATGACAGAAAAAGGTTTTTGGGTGAATCAGAGATGTGTGAAGGATGTGGAGAGGAAAAAGAAAATTTGGAACAATTTTACTTTATTGTCCGAAATTACAGAAAATACGGAACGAATCAAGATTATTCCAACAACCATATACAAAAGGCAAGATTGGTGAACTATTATTTGAAAATACAGAAAATATAGAAAATATAAAGAATATACTAGTGGAACTTTGGAAAGAAAGAAGAAAAGCTCAAGCACCAAGGGGAGGTCTCTAGTCAACACCACGCACACGGGCTACTTTTTAGTGGACGATGGCTGCCACTGTTTCTTGGGATGCTTTCAACATTTAACACCCCCCAGGATCCTGCACCCCTCACACTGGCAACTTTTTCGTAGCAAATTATTTTTTGGCAACTTCGCTAACACTGCCACCAACAACTGGCCCGTGTGAGGAAGGCCGTTTAAATTAATGGTAACTATAGTCTGTTCAAAATTTGTGTTCCACTATAGCCTCTATCTATCTATCTATTTCTATCTGTCTATCTATCGCTATTTTTATCTATCTAACTATCTCTTTATATATCTATCTATCTAACTATTGCTCTATCTATCTATCTATCTAATTCTATCTATATAAGCATAAGAGGCCAAAAGGAACAAAAGTTTTGAACAGGGTATAGTCTATCAATGGTCACCGTGGCATGGCTGGTAAAATGGACCCGGTTACGAAACAGTGGCAAGCCCCCGGTCGGCTAGGTTAGGTTAGGTTAGGTCCTGGTTCGGTTATTTAGGTTAGGTGGTTAGGTTAGGTGTGGTCAGCTGGTTAGATATTCATAAGGTTAAATTAGCTGGTAAAGAGAATGAGACTATTTCCAAATTTATCCCATGGTTGTTTCTATCGTTATAACCCAGCAGGCGCTATTCTCCTTCCAACCACTATGATTTTGGCCCAGTAGTAAGTGGTGTGTTCATATACTGTACCTAGTTAGAGAGTGTTTTTATGTGCCCCGGTCCACTCAAAAGTGTGCGGGAGTATTACTAATAGGTGCCGTTGCAAGGACAAAACCTCATAACTCCTATAATCATTCCTTGTTACACAGTTCGGCGAACTAGACGAGGAACTCAAATTCGAAACCACGAAAGATGTCACATCCTACCAATCTACCATACACTCTGCACTGCTATCATGTCTTTTAGCTACTGTTTTCTTATTTAATTTTGTATCTCTTTCTTTACTACTTATTATTTCTGATTTCCGCCATCTGTGGCCGAAATTGTCTAAATCCGAAATCGCTATTATCCACGTGTTTACATTATATATATAAAAAGACCAAACAACAACAACGATTCCATTCTTGTTTCCAAACACTGGCCCGGAATTAGAAAAAATATATACTGTACTACGAACGAAAGGAGATAAGAAGAAAAATAACCAAGAATACTATAAACCATTGTAAAGACTGCCACTGAACCAAAACAAATTATACCACGAACGAAATAAGAGAAAAAGAAAAATAACCAAGAAAAAGATTTGCCATTATAATGACTTCTTGAAAACAAATTATACAACGAACGAAAGGAGAAAAGAAGAAAAATAACCAAGAGAACTATCTGCCATTGTAAAGACTGTCTCTGAAAACACGCATCAATGTTACATCTAACGTTAAGTTAATTTATGCCACATCTAATTTACTTTATCCTACGTCTGATTTAATTTATCCTACGTCTGATTTCATTTCTTCCACGTCTAATTAACTTATCCTACATCCGATTTAATTTATTCTACATGATGGCAGGGTTATGGAAGGGTCACCGCACTGTCTTAAGAAAATTGGTTAATGTTTTCACTTCATTTCCCTTAGAAGGTTTAGTTTCTCCAGCAATTCTACACAGATGTCGTTTTTGTACCGTCAGGAAATGTGAGGAAAAGATTACAGATAAACAGGTAAGTGACACTGATGAGAGAGAAAGAAAATGGATGAGAGAGAGACAGATGGACGAGTGAGTGTAAAGAGAGAGAGAGAGAGAGAGAGAGGTGGACAAGTGATTGTATTGAAAGAGAGAGACAGACAGACAGAGAAATATCAAAGAGATAGGAGTATGGCATATGGCATAATTCCACAGAGAAGAATATTGTAATGAGAGAATGTCTCAGCTATGCTGAATTTAAAATGGAAATACCCTTGAGTTGGCTGATTAGATATTCATTTCATGTTGTACCATACTATTACTGGGAATACATTGGCTACTGTGCCATAAATGATGTACAGTACGGTACCTACTTCTTGTTTGTTTTTAACTCGTCCTCTAGCCCCGACAATTCTTAGTAGTGTAGTTTGGGATATAAATGTTACTGTTTGCCAAAATGTTTTTGTTACCCAATTAATACTGGTATCTTCTCTTCTGTGTTCCTAAAAAAAAAATTCTGCATTTTGCACTGTTTACAATCCCTTGCTGTTATGTAGTGCCATATGATATGACCATATTATCAGTTGCATTATTGTTATTCACGTAAAATTGGTTACTATACAGGTTGTGCTGGGAATAGAAACCAGTTGCGATGACACTGGTGCTGCTGTGGTAAGCAGTGATGGGCAAGTCTTAGGCCAGGCTCTTGCTTCACAGCAAGATCTCCATCTTCGGTAAGTTAAAAGGATACTGGAGATTTATCACGGGACCATTTTAGAGACACTCTTTTCCATCACTATTTTTACAGCTCAAGACCCCTGGTTATTCTGTACCACAAATCTGAAACATTTGTTGGCAAGAATAAGCATATGTGCACTGTGCAGGCTGTTTTAGGTTCACTGGTTCAAGTTTACTTGGGATCAGGAAATTCACTCATTTTTTGGGAGGGACTACCAAATTCACTATCTAGTACTGTATACATCAATAAATGGAAAAGAGTTAATGTGGTATACCAGGGGGTGCTGGTGGTGTTATGGTTATCATACTTGCCTAGCAAGCGAGAGATCCCAGACTCGATTCCCAACTCAGTGAAATTGTTGGACAATTTTCCCAGTCCCCTATGTCCCTATTCACTTAGCAGTAAGTAGGTCCTGGCTGTAAGAGCAAGGATTGCAACCTTGTAGGCTGGGGGAAGATGTGAACAAGACTGACTGCCTAAATGACCAACACCATGTGTATACCAGAGCTGATTTTGCAGCATGTTAGGTGGAAAAAAAATCAAAAGTGCTGAGTCCAATGGTATGTTATCTATGGGCAAAGTAATATTTTTACACCTGAAGTAACTGTACCATAAAAAAAACCTAATGATTGTTGATCTTGTGTAGACATGGTGGCATCATCCCTACCCTGGCCCGACAGTTGCATGAGGACAATATCCAGCAAGTGGTGGACACTGCATTAGCTGAAGCAAGGATATCCCCTCAGGACCTCACTGCTGTTGCTGCTACTGTTAAACCAGGTGGGATCTTACAATAGTAAAAATTTCTTCTTTACATATTAGTGTTTAGACTTTAGGGGATCTGGGGATTATCTTTAGATGAAGGTGAACAAAATATTGAAATATTGTGTGCATATGAGTGGACAGGAATTATATTAAATAGTTATGATACAGTTTATAGATTCAAGAAGAATGATGATGAGAAAAATGTATTGTGTTGGTGCTTTAGTAATTATTTTACGACTCTCACTCCCCTTTCCTAGTTCATGGGTTTTTATGTAAAATTAGCAACTTTTCCCAAAGAAAAGGTAATTTTATAAATGATCTTTAGAAGTAGTCGGCTTTATTACATTACCTTTTAACTTGTATGAATTTTTTTGTACAGTATCACATAAATTTACACTGGATGTGGCTGCTCTCACTAATAAAATTGATGAGTATAATGAAGTACTGTATGTGTTCTTTGTAGGAATGGCACTACCACTTTCAGTTGGAGTGCAGTATGGTAAAGATCTGGCCCTGGCACACAATAAACCCTTCATACCAGTACACCACATGGAGGCTCATGCTCTCACTGCACGCATGTTATATAAGGTATTGTGCTTATAACTCTACACTATTCTGTACCGTACTTTCTTTCTCGGTAACAACCTTTCTGTCAGTGTTTGGCATTTGTATTCTTAAATGTATTGGTTATGTGTGACGGAACAGTTGGGGGCCCTTATATTTCCAGACTTAATATAAAACCACTGTAAAGTTAATACTGCAAATCACCCTTTAGGGAAATATTACTCAAAGATATTTAAGCAATATTTAGCTCTTAACTAGTTAGAGTTGATGTCTTTGCTATGTGATATACCCCTCAGCCACACTATGGGTAAGTACAGTAGGTGGAAATGAGTGAGAATTGATCTTGGCAGTACAGTACACTAGATTCTAAACTCATAGATATAGCCACACTGGCAGCAAAGTCAAAGTAACATCAATGCATAATTTCAGACTCGAGAAGTTGGCCATTAACTTTTCTCGCTTGGTTTGGAGAGATGAGTTATCTCCAAGGGAAAACATTGTTTTGTAACATTCTAATGCCTGATGTCATAGGTAAATATTTGCAGATGATTAAACCTAAATCTTTTCACATACATTTTACTTTCCCAGATAGATTTTCCATTTTTGGTGCTGCTGGTGTCTGGTGGCCACTGCTTGGTGGTGTTGGCCAGGGCACTGCACCAGTGGTCCATCATCGGCAGTACACTTGACGATGCTCCTGGCGAGGCACTTGATAAAGTAAGACGAACCAAAGAGAGGAATGGGTATGTTTTCATAGCAACCTTAGCAAAGTTTCAACCTGATAACAAACTGGTATAAAACATCATAATACCTGGAGAGGTTGTAAATCCACACAGGAATAGTATTGAACCACTGACCAATGCTACCACAGTGAAGAATATCATAATGATGTGCTATTTACACATACAGTACTCTGCTCATTTATTTTTTTTCTTGCTCTATTATATTATATAAGTTGCTCTATTATATTGAATAAGAAGGTGTACATGAGTGAGGTGGAGAAATGAACCAAAGATGCTTAAGTGTGGATGTCATTACAGGGAGCGAGAAGACTGAAGCTCCGCAACCTTCCAGAGTGTGCAGGCATGTCAGGAGGTCGGGCCGTAGAGCACCTGGCCAAGAGTGGTGATCCTCTAGCTTTCACCTTCCCTTCTCCAATGCTCCAGCATGCGGACTGTTCTTTCAGCTTTGCCGGCCTCAAGCAATGCCTTTTCAAGATTGCTGAAAGTCTGGAGGGAGAACATGGTAAGATTTCTCGGTGTCACGGGTGAGGTACGGTAAATCATTCAACGTAGTGACATGCATCTCACTAATATTTCTGTAGGTGCTTCTTATTTCATGTCCAGTACAGTATGTTTATATGCAAGAATTCTGTGCTGAACTATCATATGGTTCAGTTTAAGAGAATGTAAGCTGTTATTGATGCTTATTATGCAAGTAATACTTGAATTAGAAATTGGTAGTTGAAACCTTATGACCCATTTGTCAAATTCAGTTTAATAATCTGACTCCCATCATAAAGTACAGTAGTTGAATACCCCTGCTCTGTAGTGCATAAGAAATATGGCTTTGTATTGATATTACAAAGGATATCTTAAGATTCCACCCCTCTGTATTACTAATGCGCAGCCTTCTTACAGTACAGTACTGTATTCTCTTTGATCTATTTATATAACATCAGTCACATAGTTCATAAACTTTTAGTTAATCATTTGATATTTTTACACTGTAGGAAACCACTTATCCATACATGGAGAGGAAGAGATACACTGTACCAGTATATGCAGTACATTGTGTATGTATAAAAGTACTTGTGTTGTTTTTGTAGTCAGTTTTTAATCTTGTGTCCTTCCATTACCTCAGGGGTCGTCGGGGGTCAGGTTGTACCACAAGTCAATGATGTGTGTGCCTCCTTCCAGCACGCCATCACAGGCCACTTGTTACGTCGGACACACAAGGCCATGGTCTATGTCAGTGTCAGGGACCTCCTCCCTCCTCATGCTCAGACTTTGGTAAGGCTCATGTTTATCATGTCATGGCTGTATATTTACCAGTACTGTACAAACATAATATCAGTGAGTGATACTGTCTGTTTCATTCTTATGTAGTTCAGCTTAGCATAAATTTAGCTACCATATATTATATTCATTTGATATGATATTAGGGCATTTATATTTGTTTGCCTGCTTAACTATTAATTCTGTAATTAATGGGTGTCAAAACCTTTGGGAACTTAAATCATCATATGCTACTATGACCAGTTGGGGAGGTAGACTAAGCTTATGTTGATAAGCATGTTTCTATCTATTTATTATCAGTATTTCACCTTGCTACTACTATGAGATGAATAATGATATGAAAGATTACTAACATATTGAAAGATGAGTAATTACTGTATATTCTTTCGTAGGTGTGTAGCAACAGCACATTGAAGTAACATTGAAGTACTGTATGGTATTTCAAAAACATTTCAATTAATTATATTTTAGTGTATGCAAAACTTAGCATGACTTAAGGAATCATTGATGTTATATACCTCTATCTAATGGCAGGTGGTGTCAGGTGGTGTGGCATGTAACCAGTACATCAGGGGGGCGCTGCAGCGATTGTGTGACACTGCAGGATACCAGTTGATTGTCCCACCACCTCATCTCTGCACTGACAATGGCATCATGATTGCTTGGAATGGCATGGAGAGGTGGCTGGCCCAGATAGGAGTGCTCTACAATAGTGAAGAAATTGAAGCTGTCAGATTTGAACCTAGGTAAGACAGGTAACCTACAAAACATTGCTGTTTAGATGTACAGTAGACACAATAATATTATTATTTATAATTAGTATCATCATTTCCAACCTCACCACATCTTTACAGTTTCTCAGAAGTGGATCAGAAAACTAGATAGCACACAGTATGATGTAATTTTCTATCTAATTTCACTTCTTCCTTCTATATAATCTTTATATTCTTTATAATGTCTGTAAGGTGTGTGTTTCTATATCTCTCTAAGTCATGTCCATATTCCTCCACTCCCCAGGGCCCCGATGGGAGAGGACCTGTCTGAAGATGTCCGTACTCTTCGCATAAAAGCTCCCAAAGCCATCAAGTTTTAGCCCGGCTGTGTTAGAAAAGTCAGAGATGATGGTAACCCATTGTTCCATTATCCTAATCAGGTCTGAAGGTTTCAAAATTTGGTCAGTACTGTAGTGTCAAAAATCCATTCATGAAAATGCAATGGTACACTAGAAGTGTACTCATTCTACTGTCTACCTTCCCAAACCCCAAATAAAGTTTATGGGTATATCACACTCACATTTCACCCTCATTATTACCAGTAATATCTTGTTCACCAGCCAATGAACAGAGACACAAATTAATTATATGAAAACATTACCCGGTACAGTATGTGATTATCAATTGTAGGCTATTGCTTTACAACTCACCATTCTCTTCTGATCAGAATGACATTGGAAACCTAAAATATATATATTTTTTACCCTTCCTTAGCTCTTTCACAAAAAAATCTGGTAAATTTACAGTAAACCTGGGTTCAGTAAAACGTATATATTAGTATGTTTTACCACTAAATAGGACCATTCTAAGACTATTTTCTTCAATGGTGTTTCTCTCGGAAATGCCCCGTTTTCGAGATATGCCCAGTTTTCATACCCCATACAAACTTGGGGAAGAGCCTGGGAATCCAGGGTTTTGGGTGGGAGAAAACATGCTGTACACTATGGCGTTGCCTTTATAATATGTAATTGTCTTAAATAAACACTTGAAACAGGAAATGAAAGAGAAATAACAAAGTTTTCGAGACCGATACAATAAAATACAATTATAGCCCAAACAGCAGCGTTACAACACGTGTTGGCTTGGGTTGGGCTAGATATTCAAATCGAATGGTTATTTTGGGAATTAGTATTACCTAACCTGACCTGACCTAACCTAACCTAGACCACGACAGACTACCGGGACCTAACCTGGGCTAACTACCGGGCCTAACCTGGGCATAAAACCGGTATAACAAATAGAAGTAGTTACCGGGTAAATATCCAGGAACGTATATGGATACAGGACGCTCAAACACAGTATTCCCAAAACAAAATATAGCCAATACAGCCACAAGTGGCGTGAATATTACAACATTTGCAACACTGATAGTGTTTTCCCCCACCCAAAACCACGTATTCCCAGGCTCTCCCCCAAGTTTGTATGGGGTATGAAAACGGGGGCATATCTCGAAAACGAGTCATTTCTAAGAGAAACAAAGTTAAGAAGTGTGTTATAAAGGCAACGCCATAGTGTACAGCATGTTTTCTCCCACCCAAAACCCTGTATTCCCAGGCTCTCCCCCAAGTTTGTATGGGGTATGAAAACTGGGCATATCTCGAAAACGGGGCATTTCCGAGAGAAACACCATTGAAGAAAATAGTCTTAGAATGGTCCTAATTAGTGGTAAAACATACTAATATATACGTTTTACTGAACCCAGGTTTACTGTAAAAATACCAAAAATCTACCTAATATATGCAGCTAGTGTCGCCAAGATAACCACCCCTCAGGCACACTTTATTATTTATGTTGCTTGTTTATACTGTAGAGCCTATAAGTTTAATTTGTAGCCCTTGATGTGAAACTGAACAACACTTGAACTGCTGGCCAGTGTCTGTCTCATTTATGATAACATAGTATAAAGTGTCTTTGGGACATTAATATAATGTCCCAAAGATACATTATACAAACAAATGGCATGGAGGGAAAATTTCCCCTCCATGCCATTTCTATCTATCTATCTATAGCTCTGACGCCTCGTTCCCTCCGGGAACTCCCCCGATGGGTGTCAGAGACTGACTCTCTGGGAGGCGTCACCTCGTCGCTCTCCACGTGTACAGTATAAGACATAATTCTATTCCAGAGTTCGTCCGATGAATGTGTACAACCGAATAAATATAATGAAAATAAAAAAAAGTCAGGAAACGAACCAGTGCTGCAATGTTCGTTCATCTTGGGAAAGTTTCGCTCCATTTCAGGAACACAGTTTGTCTTATACTGTACCATGTGAGGGACTTTGCCGGGCTTGGAGTATTCACAACAGAATATACTTTTGGCTTCGACCTCTCAATTTAAGTGCAGTCTTTTGTACAGTATCTCTTTCCATTGTAAGGGACTTCGTGGGCTTTCAATAGCTCCACCTGGTCCTACCCAAGGCCAACCTAACTAAGGGCAATCTCAAGTGTACACTTTTGTAATATACAGTAATAACTAATAATGAAACACTTCAAGAGTTTGTTCATCCCAGCAGTTTATTTTAGATTTAGAAGATGTGGCCTCTAACTCTCCTCTCAATGGAGATTTAAAAGAAAAATACAGTATTCCCGATTTTAGATACAGACCAGAGGATATCTCACAAATTCTAACTTGTGAAAATCCGCACATGTGATATAACTCGTTGTGTAATCCTGCCAACAAACACTTATATACTGTGCACTAGCAATCCAAAATGTATAGCCAGGTATTGTTGAAGTTTCGAATCATTTGACATACTAGTGAACCAATGACAACGCTTATCCTGTTTCACATTTGCTTGAGCTCACCTAACACTCGATCAGGGCCCAGGCTATTCGAAAAAGCCTGGCCAATATATATTTTGGATCTCGACTGTACAGTAGTAACTGTACTGTACTATTGCCGACACTTGAGCCGTCATCTGGTCGTCCAAGCGGAGGATTGGGGTACCTAAACCGTCTTGGGAGCGCTTGGTTTTAGTGACGAGAACTGACCAAATACCATGGAGGTATAATCTAAGAGGAGGCGGCATGACGTCACAGAGGTGAAGCCAGTTTTCTATTGGTCGGCTGTCCTCCCTACCCCCCATTGACTCAAAACATTGGACAGTTGATCATGTCGGACCATCAATTTCACCAACATTTTTTGCCATTTTTTAAGATAATGCTGGCGTGTTCAGCATATGGGTGTACCCAGAGAGACAGGAGTCTTTCTACTACATTTCATATGGATGTTAAGAAAGTCATATAGAAAAATATACGACAGAAATTGACAAATCAACGAAGTGAATTTCATCACCTGCCTCGCACACCGCGACACGTACCCATGTCCTGTACAATATTAATACTGTACACACAAAAACTGTAAAGCCAAGGCTATTATAGTGTTGTGATATTAACTATTAATGTATAACCTGACGTATATATAGCATTGACAGGGTTATAAAAGATAAACTGGCTCCATGGGGGGACCTATTTGTGCCTAAGTTAGGGTTGCTGTAGGATAACTCGAGTGTTGAGAAATTGTATTATGAATGTTTTAGCATATTTCATAATGTTTTAAAGATATTTAATTTATAATTGTGTTTACTATGTAGACTATTTGGTTGTTGAGAATTTAGGTGTAAGTTAAAAAACCGTAGTCTAAGTTAAGCCAATGTGCGGAAAGAGTTTTTATATTTGTGAAATTACTGCCTGGGACTGATGAGTAAAATTAATGTTTCTGTGTAAATCAGAGTGAACTGAAACTTAGGAAGTGATGACACACTTTATGCTGTAACATGCAGCCATCATTGTAAGATTCCATGTGGCTTATAAGTGGTAAAATGGGTTTGATACAAGACAACACACCTGAGTGTCAACTCAATTACATGACAGTTTTGGGTGTTACACTACACATCTCTTCACTACACATCAAATATCTCCAGTAGGCCTACCATATACACATCTTCACTACCCTATTCACATCTTCAGTACAATATACACTTCTTCACTACACACACATCTCCATTACTTTAATTATACACATCATCACAACACACCACATCTTCACTACCTTATTACATATTATCTTCACTACATTATACACATCTTCACTACACTATGTAGGCTACATTTTCACTGCAGATCACACATCTTCACAGCACACTGAGGTGGCTACAACGCAAGGAAATTTAAGTGAAAAAAGATGTAGTTTGTTGACAGGCAGACAGTAAATTATTATTACTATCTGCTTGTCAACAAACTATAACTTTTGCTCACTTTTCTTCCTGTTGTAGGTATCTCGCAAGTAGCGAGGCATACCAGATTCACGTGTGGTCATCTGTACTTGTTATTTCTCTGTAACGTTATAATACGGTCTGTGGGTTGGTGTGTAAGCTATCACCTTCTCTTTTACTATACTTTTTGCATAAAATAAACTATTCATTCATTAATCAATTCATTCTTCCATTCATACTCCTAGGAAAAGTTTGCGAGCAGAGGTAATGCTCTAGCTGGAAACAGCGATATTTAATGGGTTTAAGTACTTTTGATAATATACAGAATTGGATAATTTTATGTAGTTATCATATATGGAACAAATTCAAGTCTCTTTCTGGCTATGATTATAGGATATATGAGAAAATAAGACCATAATTATAATGGGAGTAAGGCGGGCGAGGCAATGTTTTGAGTCAATGGGGGGTAGGGTAATAGGCTCCGCCCCTTGCTTCACTTTGGGTGTACAGGACGAGCGGCTCATGCCGCCTCCTCTTAGATTATACCTCCATGCCAAATACGTAGAAACTGTGTTCTCGTCGTCCAGATACGGATTGGGCTGAAACAAAAGAAAGTTTGTAAACAAAGTCGTAAGAAAATACTACAAATTGGTCTACTTTTCCTTCACTTTTCTCATATTATGAAGCAAATTTGTGTCCTAAGTTGCATGTATTATACACCAAAAGATGCAGAATTAAGAAACAAATAAGATGATACCAACTAGAAGTCTCTTGATATGATCTTTTGTTGAAGACTTGCGATTTTTATTACTTTATTCTCGATTTTCGGTGAAAAATTTACTATACTTGCTAGAGATAGGTTGCCAAAAAGGTGATTGATTAGCTATATTTCTGGAATGTCCATCAACCATTTCGCAACACTTCAGACATCCACCTTAATTGCTGAAAGTGCACATGATATTTATTCACCTTTTTGGTACTCTCTGAAGTTCGAGGCTCAGCTCATGGACTAATAAAGTGTTTGTGTGCCTCTCTTGTCAAGATGATCCTTGATTTTGGTTTTATGGTGTGCAGCCTGTGATTATCTTTAGGGCTCTATTCTGTATGGGTGTGAAGGGTGTTGGAGATGAGTCTCAGTAAGGTTGGTGGTCTGTAGGTGTGGTAGCTGTGCAGTCTGTCATTATCTTTAACGTTAGGGCTCTATTCTGTATGGGTGTGAAGGGTGTTGATAGTCTCAGTGAGGTTTGAGGCTGAGGCAGGACTTACATAATCCATCATTAATCGAATATAGTAATTGTTTGCATATTGTAGTTGTGGTTTCTTTGTTGTGTCCAAATATTGAGCTGGCAAGTGATCTGAGGGCTTTACATTTTTACATGCATTTGTTTTTCATGGCCATTATGTTATTTGAATGTCATGGATGTGTTGTATATTATGCCAAGTATTTTGTATGTGTGTGTAAACTCAAGGTCAGTATAGGTAGGCAATGCAGTGTTGATTGCAGCTTTTATTTCGTGAAAATAAACTCTTAGTATCAAACATAATGCTGTATACATTTTCTTATCCAAACAAAATTAAGGTACAATATCACACAAAGTACAAAAATATATATGCATTATATAGGGTTATTCAAAAGAAGTTTCTGCTAGCATGGTAAAATGAGTACGAGCTTGCATTCATGAAAATAGATTACAGTTGAACATATGATCTGCTATTGCTTCTTAAACACTGTAAATAAGTTCTGTATATTATGTCTTAAATGCATATATACAGCGTATAATATACATTTAATAAATATTATAATATGTATATGAATCATCCTGTACATATGGTACAGTACTTGGTTCAGCACTCACATAATCAAAGAAAAATGCGCACATGTAGGAATGATGGTTGTGAAAAAATGAGAATGGTCCAAAGATTGGAGAAGTCTTCTATTGTGTTTTAGGTCTTCAGCCATTATGGCAGGAGTTGTTGTTGAAGTTCCTCAAGTTGTCTGGCCGAGCAGCCCCGAGCTCTCGAGGAAGGCCATGGCCTGAACCGGGCTTTCCCAAAGTGCCCTCAGAGTACAGTATATGTTATGTTGTTGGCTAGTGTGGTTGTGTGCGTTGCAGTCTTCAACCACCCCCGAAGGCTGTCAAGGAAGGCAGCTATAGGAGCCAAACCATCACAACACCAGGGGGCACGAGTCCCTGGACATGGAGTAGGGCTCATCAGTCTAGAATAGGTGCAGTAGAAATGAGTTACTTGAGAGGTGCATGTGGACTTACAAGTCGGGATGGAAAAAGTAATGAGAGTGTGTATGAGAGATGTGGTATGAGTAAGAAAGCAATTGGTAATGAGTGTGGTGTGGTTGAGAGTGAAGTGTAATACATTGAGATGGTTTGGATATGCTTCCTCTCTCCCTTATGCTCTTCCTTGGTTATTGTACCAGTAACATTTGTAAAGTACTAGTTAGTATCAATGAGACAACAAGAGGAGTGCCATTGTTAATTAAGGAAACTGAACTGCTCTAAACCATTGCATATAATTATCAGGGCATACATTGTTAGTAAAGGAAAAAGTTTCCTTGAATTAAATATTGAATATCTATTTTTGCAAATGACTGTAAGTCTGGATTAAAGTATTTTTTAGCTTTAACCTACTCTCAGCAAAGGAGGTCGAGGAGATGGGCGATACTGAAGGAAGACTCTCCGCTTGTGCTTCAACTAAATGGGACTGTATGCAACTGCAGGCATCATTTGTGTCATCGAATGTACGTTCACAGTACAGACACACAGTCCTGGAAGTAAAGAATTTAATGTAGTAACCTACCATGGTAAGAAACAGTTAAAGAAGGGAATACAGTATCTGGTACTTGACATATTAAACACACATGCTTAATACACTAATTTTGCAATGTAGTACAAAAATTACCTCTCCCTATATAACGATAAGAAAGTTATTGAATTAGTTAGACCTACTTAATTATTTTATAGAATTTATTGCTGTTCTGTAGCAGTGTCCGGCTATGTCCCGATTAGGTCATGGTAGTTTAACAAGGTTAGGTGCCATTGGTTGCTCTGGTTAGGTGCCGGTAGTTATAATTACTGCAATCACATTTGAAATACACATGAAGGTGGACCTCTTATATCCTACAGTGATACTGTGTTTAAGTCAGAACCGGTGAAAGTCAAAGTCCATTCCTGTATTTTAAGATTGATTAAAAACAGAAAAAGTTGGCATGATTCTATAGTTTTACCAAGAACTGATTTCCAATAAAGTACAATACTTCCCTTCACCTTAATAATATTACATAATTATCAAGAATGGGTCACATAACCCCTAAGCAATCCATATAATCTCATATAAGTTAAATTAGATACGAGAACATAAAAAAAAAAATATTAATTAATAATTTATATCATTATTGTGATTCTCCAGGTTTTAACAATTACTATTATTTTAGTAGAAATGGTATACTAATATGAACTCTACACCTGCTCTAATCTGTCATTGCTATACTTAAAGCCTTATTTGTGTTGCTATCGCTCTATTTTACAGCCTGTTGCACCTACAATTCATGTATTATTATACTATTAACTTACTTGTCATATCTTTAATGGCCGCCATATTTACTGCTATACTTCTCCTATCCTCCTATCAAGCTGCCCGAATCGCTGCTTTTTGGCGAGCTTGGATGGATACGTGGTTGGTCTTGGTTTAAGTGGCTGGGAGCAGGGTCCATCTTGGTGGGTCGTCGAATCCTTTTGACCGACCAGAACAGTTCCGCTTGCTTTGGCTTGGTTTAACCCAAGCGAACTTCGTATCCGATTGACGTCCAGATGACGGCTTTATTAATATATAAACTGTCTAGCAGGCTCCAGCTGGTATAGTCAGCGTCAATTATATTTTCCTTAGTGTGAATCCCGTGCTGTTCGACACAGTTTCTCCGAATCATTCATTGGTGAGAGGGTAAGTCTGAGTGAGAATGGCCAGGGTATGTCTGCCGCTTGTGTAGAGTGAGGGGGGGGGATGACTGCTGAATTATAATCTACAGAAGTTACTGAGCACTGTGAGCACATGTGGCAGCAGCATATTCCTTAATAACTTTAGTTATACCTATGTAAATACGTTGAAACATATCCTTTATATTGTACGCATCAATTAGTGTATTTTGCATTCCACCTATAACATAATACAAATCATTCACATTACTCGTGGTCCAGTGTACCGTTGTCAGCACCAATTTTCCAGTTGCCAACTACTTGCAACTTTGGAAAATAAATATTAGGTAATGTGTATTTACCTACATATACGTAGTTACATTGAGTTATAAACAGAAAAATTGGCTTCTGGCAAGAGTTGGAGTAAAATACATTGGTAAAGGTGGGATCAAGGTGGGTGGGATGGGGCCATAGGGGGTAATGAGCATATGACATATGAGAGGGGTGGAGGAAATGTGTGCTGTGTGGGAGGAGAGGTATATAGGAAGAAGCACTCGGTAGGTATAATTGGAAGAGGGAGGTGAAAGGCCACCAGATGGCAGGCCGAACTTAGGTTGAACATATTTTTCCTATGCTCTTAAAAAATCATATTATGGATAACTTGGTTGTTTTCTATGGGATATCTGTTTACAGTCAGATGCTCGTGATAGTATTTTAGCCGCTTGGTCGTTATAATCATAACATATTCTTATAATATCATCATGGCAAACCTATCTATTACATAAACTATACTTCCACTTGTCAAGATTAATCAGACGTCAAACACACAATTAAGTTAAATATCAATTCCTGTGTATATTAACCTGAACTCACAGATAGTAGTCACTCATAAATTATGAATGGGACGTCCCATTTCCCTTTTCCTTGTGGATATCTGTATATTCCTGGCTGAGTCTATGGGAGTTTTGGTGGTCACAGTACAAGTAGAATCACCTAGCGGCTGATAAGAATAACTAACAGGTGGTGCCATTACTTGCACTAAAAATAAATATAATTATTCATTCTGTACCTAAATTTTTGTTATCGAAAGTACTGTGCGTTACTCGTAAAGAAAACCCGATTTTAAAATAATCGGGATGAAGGGAAGCAGACGGTAGCTGGAGTGTTAATTGATTCCTGTTGGCCACTATAAGATAAGCACCATCGTCCCAGCCAGCCGAGTTAGAATACGGAAATCCACTGAGTAGTCTATCCTTCTCCAGTACTAGAATACTTCGGCTCAGGGGAGTAGGGGGTTGAGGGAAAAGTGGGGGTTATAGAGGTTACTGCAGAGGTTCCAAACTTCAATATCGTCACTCTAGAAGCTGACTCGCTTGCGAGAGGGTGTCATTAAGTTCTCGTGCATATGGACTATTTAAATGTAAGTATTGTCATTACTGTTCTTGTAGTTTGTTATATTGTATTAGTGGACGAAACATTTTCTATATTTTTTTATGCCGAATTTTGGGTGAAAATTAATTTAAATGGAATAAACTTATGTAAGAAGCCGGCTGGTCCTTGCTAGTTGCTACCCAGCCGGAGTTAACGTACGTCGGTCATGGTTTCATTGTAATGGAGAAAAATTGAATAACTTTTGCCTAAGTTTATTAAGAAGGAATTGTGATAGTTGGTGAGTGAAGCCATTATAATTTTTTAGACCCCAAGACACTTAATGTTCTGGCTTATAGGCCTATTTAATCCCCGTGTCATTAAGGTAGCTCTGTCGTTATTGAATTATTGGAGGATTATTGGGTCATTGATTCATCCAAACATTGTTACAAAACTAATGTATGGGTCTGTTTCTTGGTATATTTCAGAGTAATACTAATAACCCTTCAATTCCTCCTCTGGTTAACAAGACTAGATTAGCACAATTAATTAAAACTGCTGATGAAGGATGATTTAATTTATAGTTTAATGTTACTACTCTTAACGAATTAAATATTAGAAAACTCCCGGAATTCCAATGGGTTAATAATTTGTCATTTCTTTCTTTGTTGCAGATATGGATATTACTTCGATTGGAGTTTGGCCCTCAAAATTGTGGTGAATTGGCAGTTCCTAGACGGTGATTTCGACTTTCTTAAATTATTGTGTGGTGACGCCCGTAATAAAGGCTGTGGTGGTGACGCCCGTAATAAAGGCTGTGGTGGTGACGCCCGTAATAAAGGCTGTGGTGGTGACGCCCGTAATAAAGGCTGTGGTGGTGACGTGACCGGTACAAGGCGGTGGTTTGGCCGGTATGAGATTCTGTGGTGGCGACTTGTTGGTGATTTGGGCTGCTTAATTAAGATTGTGATTTGGTGATATGGCCTGCTTACAAGATTCTTTGGTGACTACTTGGCCCTTTTGAAATATATAACCCTCTGCTCTACACTTCTCATCGAAAAGGTAAGATTTTTTTTTTTTTTTTTTTTTTAATGTAGCCTAACTTTAATGTTTTGCCACTAACAAAAGTTCTGTCGCAATCTCCTTAATCCGTAATTTTTAGGGGATTTTCATTTGCCTACTTACTAGATATTGATTGTAATTGTGAATGTGCTTGATTTTTTTTTCCCAATTAATTAGTTTGAGGCCACTTATTTTGTTGTGTAGTGTTGCCTATTTGTCCCACAACTATTCTTACAATATTTAATTCAGAGGTTTACTGCTTTGGCTATTTAAGGTACAATTCTTAAACATAGATTTTCATAATGCACAGTCTGTTGAATTTATTAGAGCAAATTAGCTGTGGTAAGGTGTCGTAATAAATGTTACTCCTAATATTGTTTATTTTTGCCATGCCTTTTTACATGTACTAATTATTTTTTGTTTTTTCTCAGGTTGGCTAACTGTACACTGCCAGCGCTGGAGCACCACGTCGCGGGATGAGGCGTGAGTGTAAATGATATAGATATAAGGCTTACCCACTATCCTGGTTTAGGTCTTGTAAGATTGTAGCCCGTTTATTTTTCTGTAGATGCACCTGTACTCTGAGCATTATCTTTTTCTCTGGTTAGGCACACGGCTAGGTAGGGCTAGGTAGGGGCATGTTCGCTCACGAGTACTAGGGGCTGTTGGTCTGGAAATGCCAGGCATGCGGGTTTCAACCTTCCAAACCTAAAAACTCTTGTACCCCTTCCGTGTGCGAATCGTAACGAAACCGATGTCCGCAAATCGAACCGAAACCGTCGTCCGTGAATCGAACCCAGGGGTACAAAGTTTCGTGTATGAAATCCAGGTGGAGTGGGTTTAACAATACATGGGCAGATAATTACAGCTTCTTTTCTTGGCAGGTGAAGGAAAGGAGAGACTGTCCTGTTTGATGAAGCGACGGAAGCAGTTTGGTGGTGGTGGTGAAGGGAGTGGTGGTGGTGTGGGTGGAGATGGTGGTAGAGAGGTGATGTAGGAAGCGAGACGGGTCGGTGAGGGTGGAGAGGAGGTGGTAGCGAGGCGGTGTGGTTGGAAATGGTGGTGGCGACAAAGAAGGGATGGTAATATGAGGAACTGGGAGAACGGAGATGGAAAGAGAAAAAGGACTGTGTTGGAGAGAAATGGAATGGACAGTGATGGAGAGAAGGGATGGAATGAGACTGGAGAGGAATGCAATGAGACGGTGGTGTAGGGATGGAATGAGACGGTGGTGGAGATAGAAGGGATGGAATGAGACTGGTGTTCGAGATAGAAGGGATAGAAATGGACAGTGGTGGAAACAGAATGTGGAGAGAGAAGGGATGGAAATGGACAGTGATGGAGAAAAGGGATGGAAATAGGATGGTGGTGGAGATAGAAGGGATGGAAATGGACAGTGATGGAGAGAGGGGATGGAATGGTGGAAAGGGATGGAAATAGAATGTGGAGAGAAGGGATGGGATGGGACGGTGGTGGTGGAGAGAAGGGATGGGATGGAACGGTGGTGGTGGTGGAGAGAAGGGATGGAATGGAACGGTGGTGGTGGTGGAGAGAAAGGATGGAATGGAACGGTGGTGGTGGTGGAGAGAAGGGATGGAATGGAATGGAACGGTGGTGGTGGACAGAAGGGATGGAATGGAACGGTGGTGGTGGTGGAGAGAAGGGATGGAATGGAACGGTGGTGGTGGTGGTGGTGGTGGAGAGAAGGGATGGGATGGGACGGTGGTGGTGGTGGTGGTGGTGGAGAGAAGGGATGGAATGGGACAGTGGTGGTGGTGGTGGTGGTGGTGGAGAGAAGGGATGGAATGGAATGGGACAGTGGTGGTGGTGGAGAGAAGGGATGGGATGGGACGGTGGTGGTGGTGGAGAGAAGGGATGGAATGGAACGGTGGTGGTGGTGGTGGTGGTGGTGGTGGAGAGAAGGGATGGAATGGGACAGTGGTGGTGGTGGTGGTGGTGGTGGAGAGAAGGGATGGGATGGGACGGTGGTGGTGGTGGAGAGAAGGGATGGAATGGAACGGTGGTGGTGGTGGTGGTGGAGAAGGGATGGGATGGGACGGTGGTGGTGGTGGTGGTGGTGGAGAGAAGGGATGGAATGGGACAGTGGTGGTGGTGGTGGTGGTGGAGAGAAGGGATGGGATGGGACGGTGGTGGTGGTGGAGAGAAGGGATGGGATGGGACGGTGGTGGTGGTGGTGGTGGTGGAGAGAAGGGATGGGATGGGACGGTGGTGGTGGTGGTGGTGGAGAGAAGGGATGGGATGGGACGGTGGTGGTGGTGGAGAGAAGGGATGGGATGGGACGGTGGTGGTGGTGGAGGGATGGGATGGGATGGGACAGTGGTGGTGGTGGTGGTGGTGGTGGTGGTGGTGGAGAGAAGTGATGGGATGGGACGGTGGTGGTGGAGAGAAGTGATGGAATGGGACGGTGGTGGTGGAGAGAAGGGATGGAATGGGACAGTGGTGGTGGTGGTGGTGGTGGTGGTGGTGGAGAGAAGGGATGGGATGGGACGGTGGTGGTGGTGGAGAGAAGGGATAAAATGGAACGGTGGTGGTGGTGGTGGAGAAGGGATGGGATGGGACAGTGGTGGTGGTGGTGGTGGTGGTGGTGGAGAGAAGGGATGGAATGGGACGGTGGTGGTGGTGGTGGTGGAGAGAAGGGATGGAATGGGACAGTGGTGGTGGTGGTGGTGGTGGTGGTGGAGAGAAGTGATGGGATGGGACGGTGGTGGTGGTGGAGAGAAGTGATGGAATGGGACAGTGGTGGTGGTGGTGGTGGTGGTGGAGAGAAGGGATGGAATGGGACAGTGGTGGTGGTGGTGGTGATGGTGGAGAGAAGGGATGGGATGGGACGGTGGTGGTGGTGGAGAGAAGGGATGGGATGGGACGGTGGTGGTGGTGGTGGTGGAGAGAAGGGATGGGATGGGACAGTGGTGGTGGTGGTGGTGGTGGTGGTGGTGGAGAGAAGGGATGGGATGGGACGGTGGTGGTGGTGGTGGTGGTGGAGAGAAGGGATGGGATGGGACAGTGGTGGTGGAGAGAAGGGATGGGATGGGACGGTGGTGGTGGTGGAGGTGGAGAGAAGTGATGGGATGGGACGGTGGTGGTGGTGGAGAGAAGGGATGGGATGGGACGGTGGTGGTGGTGGTGGTGGAGAGAAGGGATGGAATGGAACGGTGGTGGTGGTGGAGAGAAGGGATGGAATGGGACGGTGGTGGTGGTGGTGGAGAGAAGGGATGGAATGGGACGGTGGTGGTGGAGAGAAGGGATGGAATGGACAGTAGAGAGACAGCAAGCAGGAAGGAAATAGAAAGAAAAGAGGGATAGTTGAAGAACTAAAAGCTAGTGACTGGGGCCGAAGGGGCGCCAAAACCTTTAAAGTATTGCCAACATCAGTAATGCAGGCAATACCCCATTACAGGGAGAGAAGGGAGTGATTGAGATAGGGAAGACAGAGATAGGAACAAGCAAATGGGGTGAACATTGCTGAAGAGAAAGGGACCGTGGTGAAGGACTGTATTGGAAAGAGTAGCGATAGATAGAGGTGGTAGGTAGAGAGAAGAGGGACAATGATTAGAGAAAAAAGGATGGGACTGGAAAGTGGAGAGAACGAATGAAATGGTGCTGTGTAGAGAGAAGGGGATGGAATGCATGGTGCTGTGTAGGAGATAAGGGGATGGAATGGTGCTGTGTAGAGAGACTGATGAGACGGTGGTGGAATGGGGCTGTGGAGAGGGAAGGTAGATAAGGGGATGGAATGGTGCTGTGTAGAGACTGATGAGACTGTGGTGGAATGGGGCTGTATGGGGAGGGATGGTGATGGAGATGGAGAGATGTGGTGGAATGGGATGGTGGCGAGAGAAACTTTGAACTGGATGGTGATTGTGAGAGAAATATGGAAGAGAACAATGATGGTGAGAGAAACCTGGATGGGGACGGTGATGGAGAGGGTGGGTAGAATGGCACTGCATGGTCGATGGATGAAGTAGACTGGGATGGAGAGATAATAGGGAAGGGATGGGACGGGACTGGACGGGACTGATTTGTATTGCAGAGACGAGTCCGTGACCTAGGATGGCAGTGGAACCAAGGGCGTGAGGTACCTGTAACCGTAGGAGGCCATGATGGAGCAGAGATGACACCAGCAAGAGGAAAATTAATGTCCTATGCCGACCCTATCCCTGACCCTGGGAACTGCTCTACTTGAACTTCGCCCTGTTCTTTTATCTAATTGGTAAGTACGAGATTCCTACAAGTATCTTGGAAACCAGAAATATGTATATTGTTTATCTGTTCATACATGCTCTCAATCCTCCCGATCCCAGAAGAGAGTAGGGACGGGTTGAAAGGGAGAATAATATAAAGATCTTTGATAATGGATAGGTCTCCATAAGAGGTGATATAGTTTTTAATTTTTTATTTGGGGAGTTATAAACTTTCTTACCTCGTGTATTGGTTTGGCATTAAAAAGTTTCTTTAGCTTTACTAAAATAATTAAGATCTTTGTTTCTGATGCATGAACTTTTATATATTGTTAAACTAGAATGTATAAGAACCCTTAACCAATTATCCTTTTTCCAACAGCTTTGACGTCACGGGAGTGTCTGGGCCTCCTGGTACACTGGTGTTTACTGTCGTTGCTCTGCTGAACACTCACACTCTCCACTTCTCTACCCTGAAGATTATGATGGCTATACCAAGTCTCTTGGTTCTATAAGGAGCCTCATTAGTGTCTTGCCCGTAAACACTCATTAATTCAGATTGTTATGCAATCCAAGACTGAGCACGGACAGTTGAGTGATGCATGCAGAAGGATATGAACTGAAAATACTGTTGAAAAATTCATGTTTGTGATATCGGTAAATCCTATGTGCACATGAAATGGTCAGGAAGAAAATATGCACGAAGATGCAAATATTGAAAAGTACTTTTATGGAAAGATTTGATTACATATATAATTGTTTGGCCAGTATCAATGAATGTACTATCCGGTAATTGAACTTGGAAACTCTGGGTACAAGACTTCAGGGTTCAGAGACTTATTTAATTGATAAAGGTCTTCTACCCTTTATATTGGTGTTTTGGTACGGTATAGTGGCGCCCGGGTCTCTTGCACAGTTCCCACAGGTTTGATCCCTGGGTGGTATACTTATGATGTTAACGCACGTTCTTTATGTGGATGGGTAAAGGCCCGTGTCAGCACAGTTGAGCCCCCTTCGTCGTAATGGTACGCCACTGTTCTGGTAAGTGCTTAATCCACAGTATCTGGAAATTATGATGTGCAATTCAGTCTTAGGATAATGAATGATCGTATTACTTTCTTGTTGCGGTACGTCTGTGTATAGCAGTCTCCCTTATTTATTTATATTTGTTCTGTAAAACATATCGGTACAGTACAAGGTAAATTACAATCACTGAAAGTCTTGTTACCTATCACTCCTGTCATTTCTCATCCATCTCATAACACATACAGTACTTAGTTGACACGCCTCTAACGAAGCACTGTTGCATGGCATGTTTTTGTAGCTGCATGGTAAGATGTATGGAATGTTTTGTAGTTGCATGATGCGCAGAATGTTTTCTTTGCACGACTGTAGTGTAGAATTCTTATTACATTGTTCATCTCATCAAATGTCATGAGGAGTGATCGGTGTATATGGTACTCGTGACTACCGATGTGTTCCTTGACCCTTCAGTTAAAAGTAGGTTAAGATGTGGCTACTGTATAGGTCAGGTTGGTTATTTACTTATGGTACAGACGAAATCAAAACTATGCCACAAATTTCACTCATGTTTTTGGCGAAACCAGGTAGACCTGGTAGACCTCCAAAACGTGATGTTAATTGGTTTACTCTGCGTAGGTTACTGTAAAAATTTATCATTGTATTTTCACTGAACAAAATTACAATGAAAGGAATGTTTCGGTTAAAGTATTGTTTTCTACTGTACCGTATAAATTAAATTTTATACCACTTAATTATTGTAAGCCTGTCAACACATTTGAAGTCAGGTGGCCCTACATTTGGGTAAAATTATAATTTATATCGAGCTGACCACCTAGAAAACTAGATGCAATGCTCGTGTTGACAGGTACCTTGTACCTTTGCCGAGGAGTTTTTTTCCCCTCTTGTTAATAATGGCGTGGAATGATTTCAAAATGTATGCACTAACTTCATTGGAGTGTTTTTTACGCTCGACGGCAAAGGTAGCTAATATTTTATAATGGTAGGCAGTTTTATAAATTGTAAACGTGCCGTACAGTAATGTTTGCTTGGCAAGTACTACCAATTTTCTTAAGGCTGTATTATTGTATTTTCGTTAGCCCTATATTCTGTACTAGAAAATTTGAGACCGATACGTGTAAGTAAATTTTGGAATGATTACTGTATTTGAATAACATGAAAGTTTGTCTGGAGCGCAGTTCTATTTATTGAAAATTAGAAAAGCGAGAATACAGTTGTTGGAACTAATATGTATAAAAATACTAAATGCTATTTTAACTGTTCCTCGGAACTTGATATTCTTACGCAGGGTATATGGTAAGTGGTCATTAATGTGGAAGTACTGCAGTGAATGGTCTACCAAGTGACTATGATTAGCAAAATACAACCCATAATAATAACAATGTAGTGCAAGTACGTAGATTTAAATTGTGTATGTTGCAAATCTTTGAAAACTACAATGTGCGAATCCTTGTGTCCAATAGTACTTTAATTTCCTACATTTAGTGGTGAATTGGAGGCCTTCTGCCGGCTGGTTCTTGCTTAGTAGGCCTTGGAGCTAGAGACTGGATATCTGTATTTTTTAAGGGGTTAAGTTGTATATTTACCGTAACAATCTCCTACTTACAAAGTTAATGGACTGAAATTCAATATTCTTTTGGATTTTACTCTTTATTTCCTTACCAGATTTGATATCACTCTAAAATCTTAAAACCTCTTTAATGCTAAAAGTGTAGGCAACAAAAACAATTGGAGTTGGCCACTCGTTACAGGTCCTTTAAGCTTGAAACAAGTTAACATTTTAGAATTTTCCTGTGCTGTGTAGCCTAGGCTATTTGACGTGTGTAGGAAGCCAGAGTTTTTTTTGTATAGTAATACGTTGGGTGATCTTAATTAAGGTACAAACTTTTTCTCGTCTGCTAACAGCGGGGACATTGAATTATCAAGCTGTGTCAGGAAGTACAATATTTTATTACATCTGGTCTGTTATGCGACTTGGTTTGTTGAAATAATCTTTCCCCTGGAGTGTGTTTAGGAATACTGTATTGGGCAGTTCTTTGCAACGTATATTATAGTCTGACTTTGATCGCATTGATATAATAGGCTTACATAGAATGCAGCAGTCGTTTGTTTTAAGTTTTAAAGGTTTGTTCCAATTCGCTACACATAGAATGCAGATGTGCAATTTATGTACACAAGATCCAGAAAGTATGTGCACAACCTATGTACGAAGATTACTGAAATATTAGTATGCGACCATGTAGACTTGATGACAGGAAGTGCCCTATAACTAACTACAGATATTCCCGTGCTAACATACTGTATAGCATATAATAATGTTTATATGAAGACATTATTCACACACAACCCTTCCACTTCCACAATACTTAAGTTTTATTTATTTTTTAAAGACTCCTTGTGCATTTATACTTTTGGGATTTAGGGTACACTCTTAAAACTAAGTCTTAATCAAAAGTTACGAGGACGATAATATGCCTATGGGTTTCAGAGGCAGTGTATCACTTTTTCGGGGATAACTTATTAACCAACAGTCGGATCAGTATGATATTTTGCCACAGATTTTTTCACACCGTCCGCTAATTTTCGGTGATATACTGCAATATCATAAGTAGATAATAAGAGTACCTGTGACCCACCTCCCTCTCTCACCTTCACTCCTCTTTCTCCCTCCTTCACACCTCTTCCTCCCTTCTTCATTCCTCTTTCTCACTCCCCCCTTTCTCTCCCGCTTTCCCTCCTCTCTCCCTCCCGCTTTCCCTCCTCTCTCCCTCCCGCTTTCCCTCCTCTCTCCCTCCTTCCCCCCCTCTCTCTCCCTCCTTCCCCCCCCTCTCTCCCTCCTTCCCCCCCCTCTCTCTCCCTCCTTCCCCCCCCTCTCTCTCCCTCCTTCCCCCCCTCTCTCTCCCTCCTTCCCCCCCTCTCTCTCCCTCCTTCCCCCCCCTCTCTCTCCCTCCTTCCCCCCCCTCTCTCTCCCTCCTTCCCCCCCCTCTCTCTCCCTCCTTCCCCCCCTCTCTCTCCCTCCTTCCCCCCCCTCTCTCTCCCTCCTTCCCCCCCCTCTCTCTCCCTCCTTCCCCCCCCTCTCTCTCCCTCCTTCCCCCCCCTCTCTCTCCCTCCTTCCCCCCCCTCTCTCTCCCTCCTTCCCCCCCTCTCTCTCCCTCCTTCCCATTTTTCTGACTCGAATACAAATAATACAGGCACTCATGCACATATATACATATAAAATTGAGGAATGCATTATGTTTCAATTATAGTTTAATAGGTCTGATAGTGACATAACCTGAAAGTTAAGACGAGAGTAGGATAGGGTGGTGTGTGATTACGACCGAGATTGATGGCACAGCAATCAATGGTTTGGTGGATTTCAGTTTTTTTTTTTTTTTTGAGGTGCAATTATATAGCAGGTGGTATTTGTCAGGTTGTGTTGGAAGTCAGGTTTGATGAGCCAGTTGATGGTTTGTGATTTTTACCTGGTCAAGTACGCGTAGGGAAGGCGTGAGGATATGAATATGGCTGGGGAGGAAGGGTAATATAATTATAGTAAGTGCATTGAGAGAGATTCCTACGTCAATAAGACAAACATTCAAAAACAAAAAATGAGGGGGACAGTAAGACATTTATACAAAGTAGATAAGAATAGGAAGGGGTGGTTGTAGGCCGGTTTTATTAATATGCCAATGTTTACGACGAAAGGAAGGAGAGACACAATTGCAGAAACAACTCGTCCGTGATTCGAACAACCACAAACACACACCACCTGTTGCCGTATGTGTCAGAGGAGAGAGAGAGAGAGAGAGAGAGAGAGAGAGAGAGAGAGAGAAAGGTGGGTGAGGGATGGAGAGAAAGAGGGAGGTGGGTGGAGCTTCAGTGGTATGTCATAGATATCTTGTTCGTTTCCCTTTCATGAATACAGGCTGGCGTCTGACTTAAAATTCGCGACTCTAAGTAAAGTCCCCTTATTATCTACTTATATAGTATTACAGTATATCACCGAAAATTGGCGGACGGTGTGAAACAATCTGTGGCAAAATATCATACTGATCCGACTGTTGGTTAATAAGTTATCCCAGAAAAACAGTGATACACGGCTTCTGAAACCCATAGTAGTTTATTAAAAGGTAACCTTTCACACGTACACAAAAATAAGGTTCTTTTGAAAATTCTAACTGAAAGTAATTTTTGAAAATTTATTGTACAAGAGCGCATTATAATACTCTTGAAACCATAGCATTTGTGAACCGTCCATAATCCTAGGAATTTTATCTTTTCCACCACTGGTTGGTTCATACCAACCCAAATGTATGAGAAAACAAGGACCTTCCCGTCCACCACTGCCGTAATTAACAACCAGGCCTTGGCGGTGACTTTGGTTCCGACTTAACTGAGAGAGAGGGCCCCTATGTGGTGGAATGAATCATTGGGAAAATGAGTGAGTTTATGCATCTTCCCTTGGTCAGCGGCTTTTCTTCCCCACCAGCACCCCTTGTCCCAGAGGTCGTTGGAACAGTTTCTTGTTTTGCTCCAGGCTGCGACCCCCAGTCTCGGGCAGGATGAACAGGAACACGATGAACCATATCGTGCTCAGGCCAGCAAGCACGTAGAACACACCTTGTTGCCAATAGAGAGAAAGCTTAATAAAGGGGACACACCAGGGGCACATATAACTGTAGTGTAACTTGGTTAGAACAATAACCAAAACACACGTTCATACCAGTAGGCTACACAACTCAATGAGAACACTTACACCTACTGTCTAACACTACTGCTAAGAATCTGGAAGTATTATGAAGTAAAGAGCTGCAACAGAACTCTAGCCAGTTTAATCCCCTGGTATTTGTGTATAAAGTTTACCTTCATTATTCATTATCGCCAATTATATATACAGTCGTGGTCAAATATAATCATCCATATAGGGGTAACTCACGTAAGAGTTTGACCGCTTCCCTCTGTTCCTTAGATGATAAACTTTCCAATAAATAGGTTAACTACCATCTTTTAATTTAATACAACCAGCTACACACTACTTAAAACAATAACATATGTGAACGTGAAAACATTAGACAGTAAATTGTTTGATATACCCATATGTGGATGATTATTATTGCCCGCGACTGTACATTATCTTCCTTATCAACTTGGAACTATGTCTTATTAACATGAAAACATGAAGGAAGAGAGATGGACAGTGAAACAAAAACAATAAGGTTGACGATAATTATAGAGACCATGCTTGTAGATGAGCCGGGTAAGGTAAAGGAAAGAGATGGTGAGCAGAAGGTTACTGAGCCAGTTGACTGATGTGGTGAGGCTGGTAGCAATGGATCGGGCCCATATGGGGAAGATCTCACTGTTGATGGTCCAAGGAAGAGGTCCCATTCCTGCCCAAAAGCAACATAGAAACACATGTTTATATTTGAGTTAAGTGACACTGACTACTTTCCAATTATTATAAACATACAAGGTGTGCTAGAAACTGATGCAAGAATATATGACCCCTTATTACTTTAATCAATTTATATAATAAATAAGAAATATATATATTCGAACAGACATGTCTAAACAACAGAGATAGGTCCACACGCCTGGCAACTGTCAATCCAGACGATGGTGAGGTAGTGGAGGTGAGGTGGTGGAGGATGTGTACGCTGTCTAGACTGACAGTTCCCAGAATATGTATGTATGTGCCTTCTAGTCTGACAGTTACCAGACTTATAATATAATAATTATCCCTGCTATTTCGACTTACTAGTTTGAATATTTACAGAGTTCGGAACGAGGACACGATATTTTCTATTATAATTTTGTTATTGTTGATCACACATTAAAACAAGAACATGAAGGAAAACCCTTCAAAAGCTCCGGCTCTTAATGATTCAAGTGAAATAATAAAATATCCATATGTAAAGGTCTCAAAAATATTAATTATGTTTTATATGGATTTTCGTATTCATATGGTTATATTTAAATTTTGAAAATTAACCCTTTTTATTGAGGGTGAACCCCTCGGATAAATGATTCAATGTCGGTAAAAGAAAATGGATGGGAGGAAGAGAGTGAGTGAGTGAGTGAGTTGAACCCATTTTAAGAAGTGGTCGCCCCAAGAAGAACAAGAACAAGAATAATTACGATAAAACCTAGAGCTCTCGGCTCAGGCCGGAGCTAAAAAAATATATATATTTATATACTATTAAGGGATCTGTTCAAGAGCAACATTTGGAGAAGTCAGTGACCGTCCATTTCGGAATGTGGGACAGGACCTAAAGCAAACCAAAAGACGAAGATACAGAAGCCGAGGATGATGACCCAGGCAGCAGAGAAGGGGCAATAGTTGTCAGCGAAGGTGTAGTCCCCAGCCTGGAGCAGCATAGGGTCTGAACACGGACCCACCTCAGCCAACTATAATACAGAACATCTCTTATTAACTCACCTGGTTTCACTCTTCCAACCACCAAAGAAAGATAAATAGTGCTTTTATTTTTAATACTAGTAAGTATAATACTTGTCAATTTATATTTTATGCATATTTCATGGATCATTATAAATTAACTTAGTGAAATTGAAGAAGAAAAAAAATAGCCTAGGCTACATGTTGATCTGACCTCGTTGTAGGCGAGGACGTCTGCAGGAACACAAGCTGCGTCCGTTGAGTTATAACAGAAGCCACAATGGTACCGGTGTGTACACTCCCCACACCTGTTGACCACACACACACACACACACACATGCACGGGTGGGTAGGTGGTGAAGTATGTGTGTGTATGTGTTATTGGTTGGGTAGAATTGACGTGTGTATGTGTGTGTAATGATTGCATTGGAAGTGATGTGTGTGTGTGTGTCGTTGGTTGAATACAATTGACTTGAATGCATTTGCAGGTAGTGCAAAAATGGTTTTAATCAATATTTACATGAGTAACTAAACCCTCGATCACAATTGTATATAATCAAATCGGAGATGTATTTATTCATTGAAACAACTTGAACAAGGCGAATAGAACTTTGAGTGTCATATAACCAGCAGGCACAGACTCACGTGTCAAAGTCACAAGCGGGGTCCACGGCTGCTAGAGTGACCGAGGCACTTTTGATGTGAGCGGCGTTGAGTGTGGCAGCGGTGATGAGGAGGCCCAGCACTACTCCCGCTAGAGAGGCCAGCACAAGGGGACGGCGACCCACCTTTTCCACCAGTAGGATCCCCACCGTCAAGCCCAACAGACCCACCGAGACGACCCCAGATACCAGATAGATGGCATTACGGCCCTTTGATACCCCGGTCATCAACACCAGACTCCCACTGTACGCCCTGAACACAACACAACGAAGATTACGTAGAAGTTGTTTTGGGGGATCGTATTATTCCTGTTTAAAACTGAATGTGTGGGAATACTGTAACGTGAGATAACACGAAGAGGAATGTTAGTAAATAAGAACTTAGGATCATAGTTAACCATGATATAAGAAACAAATGTAGTAATGCAACCGAATGAAGACATTAATCAAGTCATGACATCATATTTAAAGCCAACCATATAATATTAATCTGTATTTATGCCCGGTTGTAATAGCGATTCTTTTTGTTGTTGCACTATTCTTAAATGAAATCATCTTGTGAACTATGATGTCAAGTTTAGATTGATTAAGGCAAAGTTTGGGTACATTAGGCTAAGTTAGGTTACATTAGGCTACAAGAGGTTGTCATTATATACATTAAGTTAACGATTGGTTACATGAGGCAAGATCAGGCAGGTTACGTTAGGCTAGGTTAAGTTACGATAAATTAGGTCATGTCAGGTAGGGCTAGATTAGCTTAGGATAGATTAGGTTATGTCAGATATGGTTATAGGTTAGGCTTGGTTAGATTAGGCCATGTCGGGTATAGCTAGATCAAAAACTCACAGGAAAACGATGATGCCGGTGGTAGCAAAGGCGAGATGAAGCAGAGAGCCGACTAGGAGTGCTCGTCTTAGGTTGATGCTGGCAAATATCTGCTTTATTCCACCCTGAAGTACAAAGACAGTAATTTGAGAAAAGGAAAACGATGGGTGAGTTTAGTTATTGCAAGGCTACCTACTGTACTGGACAATCCTTACGCTGTAGATACACTCACACATATAGAAAGTTTTTCTTTTTTTACACACGCATATGGAAAGATTTTTGAACACATACAAAAATGGAAAGTTTATTGAACACACAAATGGAAAGTTTATTGAACACACACAGTCACACACAGATAGAAAGTGTATTAAAGACACACACAGATAAAAAGTTTATTACAGACACACACAGATGGAAAGTTTATTGAACACACACACAGATGGAAAGTTTATTGAACACACACACAGATGGAAAGTTTATTGAACACACACACAGATGGAAAGTTTATTGAACACACACACAGATGGAAAGTTTATTGAACACACACACAGATGGAAAGTTTATTGAAGACACACACAGATGGAAAGTTTATTGAACACACACACAGATGGAAAGTTTATTGAAGACACACACAGATGGAAAGTTTATTGAACACACACACAGATGGAAAGTTTATTGAAGACACACATGACACACCTTGCCAGCGTTAGCCCTTGCGTTACAAAGGATGCTCTGAAACTCTGCCTCCCATGCAGAACCTCGAGGGCGTAGCTGCTGCAGTGACGCCCTCGCCTCCTCCACCCTACACCACCACCACCACCAAGACGAGGGACATGGGGCAGGAGACAGACGAGAGAGAGGGTAGGAGACAGACAGATATCGTTGTACTATGTGTGTTTTTATTTTATTGTCCTGGCGAAACTACATCCATGTACAGCTCCGGACTGATCAATGGTCCACACTTCTTCCATCCTTGCCTTGGTGTGGGCCTCAACGGATATGGTATCACTGACAGGTGGAGGGGGGAGGGGAGAAATGTGGGCGGAGTTATATAGGGGGGGTAGCGTTACCAATGTTGAGCCATCCAGAAATTTGAATCCCGAACCACTTGTGATCATGGATGTGAACCACTCACTTGAAGGTGGTAGGAGAGGAGGGGTTGGGTTGGGGAGAGAGGGGTAAAGCTTCACCAGTGATCGAGATGGAGAGAATTATTGGATCAAGTAGCTAAATGTTTTCTTCTGTAATCTAAATCCAACTCTGATGCTGCATTCCATGGGATATTCTTTATTATTTGAAATGAATCCAGATTTTACCTAATATAATTAACACGACACCAGTTTTTGATGACTAATATATCAAGCGATGCACCACCTACCCAGTGTTAAGTTACATTTCAAGTAAATTCTTTATTTTTATCCTGTATCATTTATGACATTTTCTAAGAAACGTCTATTGTGTAACTGGTTACCAAAGGATAATAGTTATAGTGTAAGATGTTAATTACCTAATAACTACTCCATCTGTTCTTCCTCACCCCGTCCTCCCTTATTCAATTCACTGTTTCCTCTCCCTCCATCCCACCATTCCTTTATACTCCATCTTACCACCACTACCATCATTCTGTGTGTTGCTGCATAATCTGTTAATGCGCAAACACGACCACAATAGAAATAAAAGTGATATTTGGTATGCAAATACAATCCGTTATATATGACGAATATATTTATTACCTTTATTTATTTATCTGAGGTCAACATCTAGGCCAGCCATTCAGACGCCCAGTATAGTGAACCAATCACAAGATTTAGAGGATATTGTGTCACAACTATTGTTATTACTAATTAAAACAGGGAAAAATTGAAATCAGACATTTATTGGTTATTGTTTACATCTCCACAAGTCCTCGTCACGAAGCATTCAAACCCATAATCCAACTGGGTCTGTAGGCACCACACTGTAATTATAATAACCACAATTATAATAACTGTTAACTTATTATAACCTGAAGTTTATACTTCGACCTCACGTTTGCATTAAGCATGTGTAATGTTTGTTTTGTTTTCTTATTATTATTATAAGCACCGATACATGTATTGCTTTAGACCCTTAGCCACGATGATATACAGTATATACACTATTTATATACACTTCTATGAAGATATTAAGGCTTGAAATACTATAGATTACATATTTCATTTTATTACTCATCAATTTGTTGCTAGTATCGTGTTCAACCACCCTCCTTCTCAATGACAGCCTGCAGTTGCTCGGGCATTGAGGCACCATGCCTCCTCACTGTATAATATATATGGTTTTCCCCGAAAAATCTCCCACTGTGTTCTGGTGTGACGTAACAAATCTGCTGTGGTTCTCTGTCGTTCTGGCTCCCACGTGTTAACGATATAACCTCATAGATTTTCAATAGGGTTCATATCGCAGTCTTAAATAGACAAATCTATCACCTGCAAATAATCATGAGCAGTAAACCATTCTTGAACTTTCCTCGCCATATGGATAGGGCATCGGTCGTGTATAGGACAGATAAGGGTGAGTAGTTGAAAAGAAATTAAAAACATTTAGAATATGTGCTTCATTATATTGCATTTGATCGATCTATTAAATAAAGACACTGTCTATTGTTCACCCCTGTAGAGAGATACTGATTATAATTATTATCCTTTGGATATTAAGCACCAAATAACGGAGCCGAGACAATTAATTTTCTGTCTTCAGCTTTACCTGTATTCTTTTCACCCCTCATGCTGGCAGTCCCCCTCTTTATCACCTCTTCTCGCCGTAAAATAAATAAATTTCTACCTATATTTTTCAAGTAACTGGCAACCTCACACAACCTCCTCTCACCTGTCTTCTCTCTCTCTCACGTCCCCTTCCTTCCTTGCCTTCTGTAGTATTTTTTATCTTTTGTTTCTCATATTTTTAACCTTCTCATTCGTTCTTTGAAAGTTTTAATGACATAAGCTTTTCTCTCTTATCACCCATAGTCCTTCAAATTTATGCAAGCAAAAGGATATGATAATAGTTATGTAGAATATACATATAATAATAAAATTATATATATATATATATATATATATATATATATATATATATATATATATATATATATATATATATATATATATATATATATATATATATATATATATATGAAATGAGAGAGAAAGAAGGGGGGGAAGGGGTATGGAGGGGCTGGTGGAGGAAGAAAGAACAAGAGAGACGCCAATAACTGTGGCTGTAGAGACGTTTTCTTGAAGATTTATGGTTGACTTTGGGCGAAGGAACTAATGGAGATGGAGTTCACATTAACAAACCTATATAATTAAGTATTGAATTTTATCATTGTCATCATAATATTATTATTTTCTACTCTCATCTGTAGGCTAATTAAGTATTGTTCGATATCAGCAGAACTGTAATGACATCAGATAGGATGGGTGACTATAAAACTTGGACATATGTAATGAAATGGCTATACTCAATGGTAAATGTGTTTCAACAATAATGAATATATTAAACAAAATTATGAGAACCACAATTATCCATATATTATATGTGAAAAGAATAATATTCTGTGGAACGGAATGAGACAATCGAATCTCTCCTGCAGAATATAGGCTTATTTCTGGTGAAGTGAAGGTTCGAGTCATGTGAACCACAGTTCCCTTTACACATACACACACACACACACACCAATCCCACATCTTGTAGCTTTCGCAGGCTTACCAACCTAACACACGGGGGGGAAAATAACTTGTTCTACGTTACATATAGTGTATTATTGGATTACAAGTAAATTTCTGGCCATAACAAGGAAATCATTAACACGTAGACAAAGCAGAATAAAGCTAGTTACTATTTGTGAAACATATGATAATCAGTAGTGACAACCTATGAGACGTCAGCCTTCATAACCCTACACATTTCTAATGACGAGTATTTATGTGCACACAATAATATAAAGGATTAATTCAATAGAAGACTACCATCAGCATCTTGCTATTACTTTTAATACTAACTTTATAAAGATATTATTGCACCTTGTATTCCACAATATTTATATAACAAAACTCTTAATAGTGACAACATTAAAGTAAAATACAATATACAGAAATACAAATTCCAGTTCCATTTCTATAAAGCATTACATATTTGTCTTCCATTCTTCTTAGTGTTTATAATTATGAATTTAGATGCGGCCTATAGGCCTATATATTACGTCTAGTTATCACCCACAAGACTTAATTATTAATGTTTGCAATCTTGCAAACCAATGTATTTTGAGAGCCAGAACTGTTACATATTATTCTCCCGACAAAGAGAATATATATGTTTGTCACCTTTGATTCTCCAGGTTTAATAAAAACAGTGGATTATCGGTAAATTTTTAATTAATAATTTGGTTATGGGTGATAAGAGAGAAAAGCTTATGTCATTAAAACTTTCAAAGAACGAATGAGAAGGTTAAAAATATGAGAAACAAAAGATAAAAAATACTACAGAAGGCAAGGAAGGAAGGGGACGTGAGAGAGAGAGAAGACAGGTGAGAGGAGGTTGTGTGAGGTTGCCAGTTACTTGAAAAATATAGGTAGAAATTTATTTATTTTACGGCGAGAAGAGGTGATAAAGAGGGGGACTGCCAGCATGAGGGGTGAAAAGAATACAGGTAAAGCTGAAGACAGAAAATTAATTGTCTCGGCTCCGTTATTTGTTGCTTAATATCCAAAGGATAATAATTATAATCAGTATCTCTCTACAGGGGTGAACAATAGACAGTGTCTTTATTTAATAGATCGATCAAATGCAATATAATGAAGCACATATTCTAAATGTTTTTAATTTCTTTTCAACTACTCACCCTTATCTGTCCTATACACGACCGATGCCCTATCCATATGGCGAGGAAAGTTCAAGAATGGTTTACTGCTCATGATTATTTGCAGGTGATAGATTTGTCTATTTAAGACTGCGATATGAACCCTATTGAAAATCTATGAGGTTCTATCGTTAACACGTGGGAGCCAGAACGACAGAGAACCACAGCAGATTTGTTACGTCACACCAGAACACAGTGGGAGATTTTTCGGGGAAAATCATATATATTATACAGTGAGGAGGCATGGTGCCTCAATGCCCGAGCAACTGCAGGCTGTCATTGAGAAGGAGGGTGGTTGAACACGATACTAGCAACAAATTGATGAGTAATAAAATGAAATATGTAATCTATAGTATTTCAAGCCTTAATATCTTCATAGAAGTGTATATAAATAGTGTATATACTGTATATCATCGTGGCTAAGGGTCTAAAGCAATACATGTATCGGTGCTTATAATAATAATAAGAAAACAAAACAAACATTACACATGCTTAATGCAAACGTGAGGTCGAAGTATAAACTTCAGGTTATAATAAGTTAACAGTTATTATAATTGTGGTTATTATAATTACAGTGTGGTGCCTACAGACCCAGTTGGATTATGGGTTTGAATGCTTCGTGACGAGGACTTGTGGAGATGTAAACAATAACCAATAAATGTCTGATTTCAATTTTTCCCTGTTTTAATTAGTAATAACAATAGTTGTGACACAATATCCTCTAAATCTTGTGATTGGTTCACTATACTGGGCGTCTGAATGGCTGGCCTAGATGTTGACCTCAGATAAATAAATAAAGGTAATAAATATATTCGTCATATTTAACGGATTGTATTTGCATACCAAATATCACTTTTATTTCTATTGTGGTCGTGTTTGCGCATTAACAGATTATGCAGCAACACACAGAATGATGGTAGTGGTGGTAAGATGGAGTATAAAGGAATGGTGGGATGGAGGGAGAGGAAACAGTGAATTGAATAAGGGAGGACGGGGTGAGGAAGAACAGATGGAGTAGTTATTAGGTAATTAACATCTTACACTATAACTATTATCCTTTGGTAACCAGTTACACAATAGACGTTTCTTAGAAAATGTCATAAATGATACAGGATAAAAATAAAGAATTTACTTGAAATGTAACTTAACACTGGGTAGGTGGTGCATCGCTTGATATATTAGTCATCAAAAACTGGTGTCGTGTTAATTATATTAGGTAAAATCTGGATTCATTTCAAATAATAAAGAATATCCCATGGAATGCAGCATCAGAGTTGGATTTAGATTACAGAAGAAAACATTTAGCTACTTGATCCAATAATTTTCTCCATCTCGATCACTGGTGAAGCTTTACCCCTCTCTCCCCAACCCAACCCCTCCTCTCCTACCACCTTCAAGTGAGTGGTTCACATCCATGATCACAAGTGGTTCGGGATTCAAATTTCTGGATGGCTCAACATTGGTAACGCTACCCCCCCTATATAACTCCGCCCACATTTCTCCCCTCCCCCCTCCACCTGTCAGTGATACCATATCCGTTGAGGCCCACACCAAGGCAAGGATGGAAGAAGTGTGGACCATTGATCAGTCCGGAGCTGTACAGTCGCGGTCAAATATAATCATCCATATAGGGGTATATAACTTCACGTAAGGGATTGATAGCTTCCCTCTGTTATTTAGCTGATAAACATTCCAATAGATAGGTTAAGTATCATCTTTTAATTTACGACAAGCAGCTACACACTACTTAAAACAATAACCTCATAAGTGAACGTGAAAATATTAGATAGCAAATTGTTTCAGATACCCATACGTGGATGATTATTATTGACCCCGACTGTATCTCATTATTATGACGTATAACTCGTAGTGATTTGTTTTATAATGAAGCACATTGCATTATTTTTTACACGGAATAGTTCACGTCGCTGATAAATACGTAATAAATTAAACTTATTAAAGTGAGATTCTCTTTTTGGTGAATTAGAGGGCTGCTTATACCACCAAACTATTCCTGAAGACAACAAATCCTCTGGTAGTAACCCCGAGATCTGAGAAAAAGGAGTCCTGATCGATATCAATTAAGCCCTAAAATCTAAATGAAACAGAGCCCTAAAAATGGTGAGTACTGAAATAAAGTGAGTCCTGGGAGAAACGTATATTATGTGACTGTACTGACCTGCCCTTATTAGCCAACCAGCGGGGACTATCAGGGAGCATCATCAAAGCCAGGAACTGAATGAGGGCGGGAACTGAAGCCAAACCCACCAAGTACCTGTACAACACAACACAACACAACACAACAACCAGCTTAGTAGGGAAACATCAGTCTCTTGTTATATTTCACACACACATATATAAGGTAGCCCATCCTCAGGTCCCTACATTCTTTAGTGGAATAATATATTATACGAATACATAATGCAACAAGCACTTCACTTTATGTACAGAAAATTATACAAAAATGTTTCCTTACTAAAATGACACACGCCATTTAGATTCAACGGACGAAGTTATATATGGACATTATTGTTTGGGCATAGGACTCCACTTTATGAAACTCGGCGTTAACGAGAGTAAGGATACTTCTCTGTATGATAGTACATGTAACGGTTATACCACAACGTTAATGACTGTGTGTGTGTGTGTGTGTGTGTGTGTGTGTGTGCAGGATGTTATCAAGTTCGTGAAAGCAGAAGTGCAAATGCAACAGTACGTGTTTATATACGCTTAAGTTAAGAGTGAAGTCAGACACGTGAGCTTAAAAAAATTGAAAAGACCTCCATCCGTTGTGTAGAGGACCGAACGTCCCTCCTAGGAGCGTGGCTAACAGTTGGCCAAACACGTAAAAGAGGGCGTAGGAGAGAGAAACCCGACCCCTGGAGCTAGTTGGTGCAATCTCACTCAGGTATACTGGCACTACTGTTGCTGATAGTCCTGGTGGGAGCAGAGGTTGTCATTAATTACTCACAATGTGTAGTGCAGGTTGGTTGGTTGGTTGATGAATTAGTTATTGGGGTATATTATCGTCTGTCGTCCTCAATGTGGTAATATAGGCATTGTACTGTAGTTGAAGTTTATACAGTGTGTGTGTGTGTGTGTGTGTGTGTGTGTGTGTGTGTGTGTGTGTGTGTTACGTAGAGGACCCAGTAGGACGAGGGAAAAGGTCACAAAAAGAATACAAAGGAAATGTGACATGCTGAGAGGTGGGAGAGTAAGTTGACATTTACGAGTATCAGTACCAAAAGTATACGCCAATATATTAAAAACAAAATCTAGAGACTCACCCAGACTTATGCCGGCCAAGACTCTTCCTATCACGAGTTGGAACGGGGCGTACGATGACGCTATGACGATGGCTGCCACGATGTATATAGTACTGGACATTCTCACCACTGCACGACGCCCGAACCGCTCTGTGGGACACTAGTGACCTGTTGCACATTGAACTCAACAACACATCTGGAGCCATTTGGTACCCCAGTTTAAGGAGATAATTATTACTTTTGTTGGTGAATTGCAAGGTCTGTGATTCCTCCAAACGATGCCACGTAACAATTAACAGATCCCCCTATTATTAGTACCATTGAGATCCTCTGTTCCCTGGTATATAGTTTGGAGGAATCAATAGCTTTCCGATTTACCAACAAGAGAATCTCCCCTTAATATCTCCAAGTAATCATATATGTAGACAAACAAATCAAGCTAAATGCTGAGGAGATACTCGTTTTGGAGAGTTACGGATTCCTCCCAAGTTATACCACGACGCAGAAACTTTATTGGTAACACTGAGGTCATTTTGTTTCCTGATCGAGTTAGAGGATTTTAGTAGGCATCCCATTTATCAACAAGAAGATATGCCCTTAATTCACCAGTTTGATTATGAAATAGATTATTTCTTTATTAAGTACCAAATTTACTAAGACCGAATTTATTGACATGATTTTGTCTTACCAATAAATACAAGTATATATAATCATCGTTGCTTCATTAATTCCTACAATGATATATAAGTAATATTTATTGTATAAAAATGCATATTCTTCGTATTTGTACATAATTAATCAAATACATTTATGAACAGGAAGTGATTTTCAATAGTTCTGTCCTAATATTAAACACAATATTTAGAAATCTTTGCCCAACGGTGTTTATGGAGGAGAGGATGTGAAGTTAATTGATAGAGATCACTTTGTGCCTCAGATCAGGACAGGACAGACAGAGAGACGAGAGGTTAAGAATATTCTGAGCAAAGTGTCTCTCTCAGTCTCTCTCTCTCTCTCTCTCTCTCTCTCTGTATAATTTTCGTGGGGTATATGTATGTGTGTATAAATGTATATGTATAACACGTACTTTACTTTGATGGACTGACCTGAAGCGAATCCACTGACGAGGCTGAAGATGTAACCTGATATGTAGAAACTTCCGACAATCAGCTGGTGCCAATGTGTTGTTAATGGTACATCTTGCCTGTATACACACATACAACAACGTTAATCTATACACACATTCACTGCGTTACTCTATACTACACATATAAAAAACACTATGTTACTCTAAGCACACACACACACTCACCGCTATACATTATTCTACACATACGCACACACACGCACACGACTATACGTTATTAATGTAAAAACATCTTCCACCACTCATTGCCTTGTCAGTTTCTTGGACTTCATCCACACAAATTTAGATAAACGTAGAACATCAGTTGCAACTGTATTTATTGATTTTAGGAAGGCATTCGACCTGGTAGATCACACAATAGTCATCAACAAGGCAATAGAAATGGGGCTTCATCCCAACCTGGTTTCCTGGCTGGTCAATTTCCTTTGTGAGAGGCGACAGGTTGTAAGATATCAGGGCAGTATCTCACCCCCCCAGCCAATGACAAATCGGGTGCCGCAAGGCACTAAAATGGGTCCCCTGTGCTTCCTGATGCTGATCAATGATGCTCTAATGGGAACACCATTCCGTTGGAAGTACGTTGATGACTCAACAGTGGGTATCACCATCAACAATGACTCACCAGACTACACCCCACTCCAGCATATTCTCGACAGACTACAGACATGGACAACCACCAACAACGTCACCATCAACAGCAACAAGACAGTTGTGATGCACTTCAGCACGTCAGTAACTGGAGTGCCACCACCAACTGTTACAATAGGGGGACATCAACTACGAGTGGTTGATTCTACCAAACTCCTTGGCATCACTATTGACTCTAAACTTAACTGGAAGCAGCATGTCAGCAACACCATCAAAACTGCTTCCTATAAATTATACATGCTAAGGAGACTAAAATCCCTGGGCATGGCACCACCTGAGCTGAGGACTATATATACAACATTCATTCTCCTCAAACTCACTTATTCAGCACCAGCCTGGGCTTCATCACTCACTCTCACACAACAACGACAACTAGAAAGAGTTAAAAAAAGAGCCTGCAAAATCATACTCGGCGAAACATATACCAGCTACGAACTTGCCCTGACCACCTTGAACCTGACCACACTCTCCCACCACCACATGCACATCCTCAAACAGTTTGGGACCAAGCTCCTCACACACCCCAGACATAGACATCTATTACCACCACTAAACCCACCTCCCAGACGCACTACAAGACACCACAACAAAATTAAACCTATCAGAGCAACCACAGACAGATATAAGAAAAGCGCCATACCAACCATAGTCAACACAATAAATAACTCCTAAATAACACACACACACACACACACACAGGCCTACACTGCACCTCAATATTAATCCCCCCTTTAATCCTAACCCTGACCTGACGCCACTACCCTCCCAGGACATGTACACATGTACTATTGTATTTATATATTTCTGTGTTTTTCCTTGTTCAGCAATCAATTTATTATTCATCTCTAATATTTATAAATGTATCCATTCATTCATCCTCATTTTATTATAATTTAAATGTATTATGTATATTTTCAGCCTATCAGCTGCTATTTACCAATAAACCGTATATTATTATTATTATTTATTATTATTATTATTCTACACACACACACACACACACACACACACACACACACACACACACACACACACACGACTATACGTTATTCTACACACACACACACACACACACACGACTATACGTTATTCTACACACACACACACACACACACGACTATATGTTATTCTACACACACACACACCACTATACATTATTCTGCACACACATACACACACGACTATACATTATTCTACACACACACACATACACACTCGATTATACATTATTCTACACACATACACACACACCACTATACATTATTATGCCTTACTCCATACACACACCACATTGCGTTACTCTACACACAACTCTACTCTAAGTTATAAGTTACTTTATACACACACCACTCCGTCACATATTACTGTTTACATCACGTACTGTACTTGGAAGTACCGTATTAATGGTTTTAACAAGAGTAATATATACTCATTTGTTTACCAAAATAATTACTTGACACTTCTTAATGATAACATTTAATTTCATGCAGGAGTTAGCTTATACGTACAATTGCAGAAACATATTCTGACCCACAATTTTGTTTGGTATGTGCAGATATCTGGCAACTCTCTCTGAATAGACAGTAGTTATTTCCACATGCCAAATGTGGGGCAGAATATGCTTCCACAACTGTACAAAGGAGTGCATGCATGGGTTAACTTGCTGCTAAGGACAAGAACATTCATGGTGTTGACGACTCCTTGGTATGTGCCGGTACGATGACTCTGTATCGTGTTATAGTATTGTGACTAGCCCAGGGAGTCATTGTATCGGTACCACGCTATCATTAACATCATCAATACTCGTGCAGACAAACCCTAAATTATGTCACATATTATACAATACAACCCTATCCCATCCGCTTTACCTCATGAAGAAAATGGCGACGCCCACAACACTCTGCTCAAAGCTGCTCAGGAACCCACTGATGGCGAGGACTATAGCCAGTATCACCAGAACGGCGCTCACCCCTTCCTTCTCATTATCCTTCTTTTTTGCCTTCGTCGTCGCCTTGATACTCCTGAGGGCACGTCTTGCCTCGCATCCTCTGCATTTCTGTCCCGTTTTCTGCGAGGGGGTTGTTGTGCAGTCGCAGTGAGTGGCCTTAGCGTTTGTATTGGCGTTGCAAAGTGTCGTGGCATTTAGAGTACTGCGACAGACATTGGTGTTGACGTTATTGGATTTGGAACCGCAGCGTGTGGTGGTGGTAGTGATGGGGGTTGTATTTGATGTACTGCAGTCTGTGTTTATGGTCTTGTCAGATCTACTACTACACTTTGGGACGCAGGCTGTAGTTTTGAAGTCCGAGACCGTGTTTGATGATGTACAGCCAGCGGCGACGTTGGTGTTGTGCGATGTACTTTTGGTGACGTTGCTCGACTTACTCATACAGGCAGTAGTGGTGTGTGGTGTACTGGTAGTGGTGTCTGTGGTGTCTACTGTACCCTGGCCATCTGATTCACTCTCTTGGCTTGGGGAACGGCAGCTGGTTTTGCTGACGTTGTTGCTTGATTTTTCTTTGCAGTTCATATCATTATTGTTGCCCGGTATGCTACTAGTCTTGCAATTCGTGTTCTTGGTTGTATTCGTGTGGTCTGTGGTGCTCATGTTGTTTCGTGTACTACTATTGGTGACCCCTTTGGTGACGTGGAGGGTTGGTGTTACTCTTTTATCAGTCACCCACATCAGCAAATCCTGACATCACCTCGTCTCGCTCTCTCTATCTCTCTCACCGCTGGCGTCACCGTTTCTCTATAATCAGTCTACTTATGTCTTTGCCTTACCTTCTCTGATCAACAACAGACTCGTGTAAAGTCATGGTCTAATGTACTGCAACCTGGTGAATAAAAGCGAGCTATTTGAGTTAATTTTATGAACCAAAATTGCACACACCAACAGCTATAGTTTCGGATCATTTTTCGAAGCCATCTCATTGGAAGGTGTTACAGTACATTAGACCATGACTGTACCTCTCTCCGTTTTATGATGAAGCGGGACAATAACTTTCACAAGATTCCCTAAACACACACTCACAATGAGGTTTAACAGCTCGAACACGTTTAATGAACTAGCACAAACTTATGATGAAGGCTGTATTTCAAGTCATGTATAGGAGTTGCTTATACACACATTTATGAATGGCATCGAGAAATAATATCACAGCTGTCACAAAGAAGACAAACAAACCCCTTAAATGATCAAGAGGAATTCACAAACAATCTGGTCCAAGGTGCAATGACCTCATGTAACTCTCAACACGCAACCAGACGGAGAGAGAGAGAGAGAGAGAGAGAGAGAGAGAGAGAATCAGTAGTCGCTTCGTTGTAACAGTATATTGGTTGACGATGTTGTACTTTACTGTTGACGGTTCCCTGGGTTGGTGGAAGAGGTAACACTATTTTCTGACTTCTCGTAACCTTTATGACTGAGGGGACTTATTATCTGACACACCAAAATTCACAGTAGAAGCTGAGCCATTGTAAACACATGATATTATAATACCTCTATAGTACTCACGCCGACACTGTCTTTTAGCTTACATGTTCAACACAACACAAGCAGCACCAGATATAGCCAGGCAGTACTCGGGACCAGCACTCAGAACACTACTACACCCAATTATGGTCCCAATATTTATCTGTACCTGTCAATCTCCCCTACCACCCTCCCTACATATAACCTACCTCTATCTCTCTCCCTCTCCCTGTCCCTCTCCCTCATATCTAGCACAGATCTCTACAACAAACAACAGAAACAATGAACTGGAATGGGGTCTATCGATTTGTTTTACATTATGGTTGAAGGAGGAGTTTGTCACCCCATCCCTCGTTCATTAAACAATATAAGAGTAGTAAGAGGAGAAACCTTTACCATGCTATATATATATACAGAAGAATAACTCAATGACTTTTAATTAGAGAGTATATAAGGTGAACTGTCAATCTTTCCACAGTTCAGAAAATCTCACCAACCTCAAACAGATAACCTCACTAACCACAGACACCAACCACAGGGAAATTCACCAACCCTACTGACAAAATATTCTCACCAACCACAGACAGAAAACCTTACCAACCCAACAGACAGATAACCTTACAACCTCAGACAGATAACCTTACCAACCCAACAGACAGATAACCTTACAACCTCAGACAGATAACCTTACCAACCCATCAGACAGATAACCTTACCAACCCAACAGACAGATAACCTTACAACCTCAGACAGATAACCTTACCAACCCAACAGACAGATAACCTTACCAACCCAACAGACAGATAACCTTACAACCTCAGACAGATAACCTCACCAACCCAACAGACAGATAACCTCACCAACCCAACAGACAGATAACCTTACAACCTCAGACAGATAACCTCACCAACCCAACAGACAGATAACCTCACCAACCCAACAGACAGATAACCTTACAACCTCAGACAGATAACCTCACCAACCCAACAGACAGATAACCTTACCAACCCAACAGACAGATAACCTTACAACCTCAGACAGATAACCTCACCAACCCAACAGACAGATAACCTTACCAACCCAACAGACAGATAACCTTACAACCTCAGACAGATAACCTCACCAACCCAACAGACAGAATCCTGGATAAGATACGTGAGTTTTTCAATTGTGTAGTGCTCACCGTTAAGAGATATAATATTTACCTGATCTAGCTCCTCTGTCAAAAAGGTTGTATAACTAAACTGTTATTTTCCCTCCCTGTCTCCTCGGTCAAATTTGGTCTCAGTCATTGTAGCTTATTCTATTCCAGTTTACAATGTCTGAGCAGTAGTTTTTTATTTGGAAGGAGGTTTTTTTTTTTCAACTTCAGTTATCAGGATCGTAATAAAGTTCATATCATCAACACACTCTGCCAGGTTGTACTATAAAACACACGTTATATAATAGATGTACTGTACCCATTAACGAGACGGTGTGACGGTGACCCATTATTAGGATGGATACAGGTAGGCTACTCTGGAAATATAGAAGAGGAGATAAGATCACTTGATATTAAATTTTGTTATTCATTTTTTCAAAGTTGCGAATATTCATCTGGACATAACACCGAGCTAATTTTATTATGAACTATTTACCCTGTTACAATTGTTGGAGTTACTTCATTGGAATCTGATGCACTATAGCTGTTTGATCGGTGTTTGTATTAGTTTGTCACAAAACTCTAAAGCTGTAGAGTGGCTGTCTAAGGTTCTGTCTCCATTCTGGTATGATGGTGAACTTTAAGATAATATTGTCGTGAATTAGATTTGATTGTTTCATCTGTTTGACTGTAAACATAATATGATAATTAATCAGAAAAAGCAATCCCGTCCCATTCACGACAACATATTATCGTAGTTCACCATTATACCAGAGAGGCATTAGAATTCCAGCCATGAAAGTATCCACAACCATCGAGTTTCCCGTGGATATCAAACTCATCTCATTGGAAAGGTTTCACTTGGGGGTAGGTTGATGGTCAAAGAGTCCTCAACAGATCATCAGTAGGCTTTCAAACTCTGCAAACACCACGTGCTCATGTTCACCATCAGGGTTTCTTTATAAGGGGAAGTTTCAAGCTGTTAGGGTAAAGCCGAGCCCTCCATAAGAGCAAGCTTTGCGCCGGAGCTGAAAACTTCCTAGGCTTGAAAGCAAAGTAAATGTGGGTGTATCACTTATCACCGGGGTTTTTGTATGTTGATATTTTTTAATTTTCGGTCCTGAAAAAATGGACAATATGGTTTAAATGATGATAATTATGTGACATTGATCTCAGAGTAAGAGATAGCGGATAAGTCGTTTACTTTCTTACCTAACTATACTAATACGGTTCGGTTGTTGCCAGAAGCAGTTTGGGGTTTTATTTATGTGTGCAATTCTTCAGGTTGTGTTTTATTGGCTGAACAACATTCCAAGTAGCATCATCACAGACCAACCTCGCTAGTACACTTATGGTTGCTGTATTCTGGATATCCCTTCCAGTAATAATAATTCTCTCTCTGGAAGTGGATACCAGCTCATAAGTCATTATGTACTCGTATTTGTGTTGATGCTGACATGCTTTCGATAGTGATAGGCTACATGTTGTCGTTTGGATTTGTAGATGGAAAGTATATATATTATATATAATAATGTGCGATGAATGGCACGATACTGGTACGTTCTGATATTGGTATCAGAAATAATGATAATAACGGCATGTTTTTGAAGACAACTGTGTCAGTACATGTGTCATGTGGTATGAACTAATAGCCCATGGGAAGGGACTCAATGGAACAATCAATATTGATTACATCTTTTAATACACGAATGTAGGTTAATATTATAAAACCTTCTGGCCTTATGAGGTTTGCGTTTGAGAGGCAGGAAATGTATGTTCACACTCAAGCATTCTGTTGCAATGGAAAATGATCCTTGGCAAACTGTTACCTGGTATGCAATGGAATACAGGTCTAGGATATTCCTAGTGGCGAGTACATCATTATGTGTTAGTAAAATGGATAAAGTGGGAACCATAAGACGTAACAACATTTTGCAAATGTCCTCAACTCTTACATTGGCTCTTGAGACTGTGATGGACACAGCAACATACCGTACTATCCTGCCAGTGCTGGAAACAAGGTCACTATTACATCATACACATTACCACAATTACCTTCCGTAGATGTTACACAAGGTACTCATTTTTTCCGATCAGGCCAGGAAAGCTACTATTATAATATGAGCAAACTAAAGTCTGTACTGAAGGAAGTAGCCGTGTTAGAAAGCCTTAAGGACCCTGTGATATAGTCCGAAAATTGAAGGTAAATAAGTCCTTCAAATATTGCCACGAAACACCACCTATGTGGAAGGAGTTTGCTTCGTTGCATGGTCAGGAGAAATCAAAGGCCTCCAATTTTCAAACACGATCACAGGGTCCTTAAGGAGGAAATTCGATTTTGGTAAATTTAGAGCAACTGAATCCTCCAAACTATTCCAAGCAACAGAGCACCATTATGTTTTGCTCTTCTGGTCCTGTTTCATAGCATGCTTTAGAGCAGGGGTTCTCAAACTTTTTAACTCGTCGACCCCCCAATGAAGTTGCACATTTTCTGTTGACCCCCTAGCAGCCTAGCTCTTAATAATCCAAGGAAAAAAACACCGATGCCAAAATCAGTAGTAGTAGTAGTAGTAGTAGTAGTAGTAGTAGTGTAGTAGTAGTAGTAGTGTAGTTGACATGTAGGAATGCATCCTGTACGAACCCTGGTACTGTACGGACAGTAGAGCTGCGAGAGACGATGAGGGGGAGAGGTTGGTTGAAGGTAGTGTTGTCAGCGCTGCTGAAATTTCTGAAGATTTACTGAAAATTTTTGGCCTATTTGTCTGAACTGTGAATTCAAGAGTGGGGGAGGGGCGACGGTAGCGAGCAGCGCCGCAGGCAAAAGCACCCACGGCGCAGCCGTGATGGGCGAAGCCCAGTGCTTGTGTATCTTTAAAAATGCAACCATCCCCAACTCCCAAAAAATCTTAAAAAATGCAACCATCCCAAAAATTCCAAAAAATCTCATGGTTCATTCCATGATAAATTGTGACACTTCAACACATCTGGATAGGTATTATCATCTTCACTATCCGGTGTGACATCATAATGTGTTAACATCCTCACTATTAAGTGGAAGAGACATTGCTCTTTATATTTAGCAGAGATAAGTATTAACATCTTCACTACCTGATGTGACATCTGATTGGGGGGAGGAGGGGCGAGCGAAGCGAGCCGCGGGTGGGGGGGAGCGAGCGCAACGAGCAGCGCCGCAGGCAAAAGCACCCACGGCGCAGCCGTGGTGGGCGAAGCCCAGTGCTTGTTGATATAAATTTTTTAATCTAATGGTGTCTTGGTATTTTTCAGATTTTTACTAACATTGATAATCGAGAACTTCAAATTGGAGGCTTCAATGGTCCGTTCGACCCTAACAGTAAACATTCACCGACCCCCTGGTTATTCATCGACCCCCTTTCGACCCCCCTGGTTATTCATCGACCCCCTTTCGACCCCCTGGTTATTCATCGACCCCCTTTCAACCCCTTGGCTATTCATCGACCCCTTGGATGATCCCATCGACCCCTGGGGGTCGATATCGACCACTTTGAGAACCCCTGCTTTAGAGGAATCAAGGCACTTCAATGTAACAAAAGCGAATTACCACCTTAACTCCTTGCATCAGAAATCTGTTTTTGCTCAGAGTTGTGGTAAATCTTAATTTAATAATTGTTCAGTAGTTACCGGTATACTTTAAAACACAAGCATAAGAGTGCCGTTTGGTTTGAGTGAAATAAAGGGCTCCTTATTCCTCCAAACTATATCCGAAAACAGACGGAGACCAGTTAATTAAGTAGCATAGTTTGGAGGAATTAGTAACCTTCTAACTTTATCCACAACAGTATCCTCCTTTAATAACATCTGGTACACAAAGACAAACAGTATGAGGTAAATACACAACTTTTATTTAATATTTTGAAACAATTATGTCACAAAGGGTAAAGTACCCGAACAGGATATGTATGTACAGCCACAATCAAATATATCCACCGACATTTTCCTTCCATCGTGGTAAATATCTTGATAATAAAGAATAACACGTGTATGATTTTGCAGCACCTCATAATATTAATTGAGGGGGTTGAGTTGACGTAAGATGATGTATGATTATATTTTGATATGATACAGATTTATTTGCACGATGGAAGGAAAGTGTTGGTTGTTATTTGATTTAGCGGTACTGTACAGCCACAATGAAATAACCACCCACACTTTGCTACCATCGAGCAAGTAAATCAGTATCATATCAAAATATAATCATACAACACAACGTCAACTCAACCCCCTCAGTTATTATCATGAGGTGCTGCAAAATCATACACATGTTGTTCTTTATTACCAAGATATTTACAACGATGGAAAGAAAGTGTTGGTGGATATATATTTGATTGTGGCTGTACATTGACTTCACACCTACCAGTTGTGCCTAATATTCATCCCTATTGTTATACTATATCCATTAGGTACTATTGTTATACTATATCCACTGAGTACTGTATGTGCTGTATAGCGTCAACAGGTTTTATTGAAGGCCTATGTGTTGTATAGTGTCAGCAGCAGGCTTCACTGTACGTACACCGTATATTGTCAACAAGCAGGGAAGGATGTAATGTACCCTGTAGTGTCAGCAAGCAGGAAAGGATGTACACAGCCATAATCAAATATCCACCAGCACTTTCCTTCCATCGTAGTAAATATATTGGTAATAAAGAACAACACGTGAATGATTTTGCAGCACCTCATAATAATAATTGAGGGGGTTGAGTTGATGTAAGGTGTTGTTTGATTATATTTTGATATGATACAGATTTATTTGCACGATGGAAGGAAAGTGTTGGTGGTTATTTGATTGTGGTTATACCCCGTAGTGTCAGCCAGCAGGGGAGGATGTACCCTATAGTGTCAACAAGTAGGGAAGGATGCAGGCCTGACCATCATAGCTAGCTGGTTGAGGCTAACCCAGGTAAGGTTGCCAGGGGTCCATAGGCTCATCATGTGTCTACCGTAGCCAGCATGGGGTCCAGTGGGGGAGAGATAGGAACACCGTCGGTACCACCAACCTCCACCCAAAGAGAAGTCACGTACACAGTTACCAGCTGTCATGGATATATGAACATACCATCATAATGTGACACATATATATATATATATATATATATATATATATATATATATATATATATATATATATATATATATATATATATATATATTGTGCATAAAATTTTAATGTTGCGTAATGTTGGTAAATCTGGAGATGATTCCTCCAAACTATTCCAGATAAGTTGTTAATCTGGTTCTGTTTCCGGGCATACTTTGGAGGAATAAAGGCACTTCAATTTACCAAAAGTATACTATCCCCTTAAGGTAGGTTGTAAGTTTAGGATATATCGTTTTGTTTAAGGGTACGTAAAGTTAAAATAATCATGTTTTGTAGAAAGAATAATGATGATGATGATGATTTAGGGAATAGTATACTTTTGGTACATTTGTCACGAGTCGATACTCGTACATAATAAAATTAACCGGACGACGTTGATTTATCACTGGGTTAATTGATTTGTTAATCAGCTGTACTGTATCGGCGTGAAGGCAGTACAAATTGGAGCGCCATGATTCCTCCAAAGTATGCTTGGAAACAGGACTAAATTAACAAAAATAATGGTGTCATGTTGCTTGAAAGGATCAGTTGGTCCAGATTTATCAACACTATACGACCACCCTAAGATAATTTACTCACACTCGAGATCATCGTTGTCAACATCCCTGGTGGAGAACTTGCGACCATTGAGGTTGTGATGTGCCACCATAGTATCCCCAAGGCTGCTCTCACTCCGGTCATACCCTCCCACACTCAACTCATACCTGGCAAAGGATTAGAAGGATATGCAGCTACAATTGAATCTTGACATTTTATTCCACTCCACATCTAAGTTATCCCTCTTGCATGGTAAGTAATGATCAAATGTTTTATAAGACCTGCTGCTGTGTATTAATAAACATCCACTCGTGTGTAAGCTTGTGTATAGGTTCTCTCTCCCTATCTGACATCATCTTCAAAATATCCTTGAACGGTATACAACGTGATAATAAGTTATAGTTACTCAGAGCGTTCAGAGGCGACGCTGAAGGAGAGCCAGAGGGCGGCCCTATGTTCCCCGTGTAGATCAGTGGCAGACATACGAAGGTGGTGTGGTGTGGTGGTGAGATGGTGTACAGCCTCCAGACCTGACCACACCAATACACACCACAAAATAGCTACAGTTATTTAGTTTTGCCTATTATATTACAGTATCAGATGAATTTTTTTTATGTGTGATTCCGAAACAGTAGTAACAAATGGGGCTAATTTGTTTGCAATGAATTAGGATTGCTTATATGAAAAGGGAGAAACTCGATTTTTTGGTAAGTTGGGAGGCTACTGATTCCTCCAAACTATCTCCCAGAAAACAAAATAATCACCTCAGTGTTATTTACTAATAGGGGATCTGTTGCGTGACCTTATTAAGTGTGGAAGAAATTAGTATCCCTCCAATATACCATTAAGAGAGTGTGAATTTAAAATCTATCGTGTTGCTGTATAAATTGCCTCATATAATTATACTCCACATATGAAATTGAAGTGAATATTTGTCCTAGGGCAAAATAAGAAGCCTAGACCATTCACTCACTTACCCAGCCAGTGTTCTTGCCACGGTCTGCCGAAGCCACGTCTGTAGTCAATCCAATCCCTGTTGAAGACCTCATGACGCCCGACCCTCAGCCTCCGTACGAACACTGTCCATCCTCCTGACCACGATGTCATGTTTACAGAAAAAGTGTAAAGTTTGGACATATGAAACAAACACACCTGAAACAAGGGCCACTCATAGGGCATATTATATTGTATATAGGGTAGGATGAGACGTTGTTGTTGTGTATAGAGGCGAGGCGACCCATTCTGTGTGTGATAAGGAGCCTCGTTTGAAATGTGTCTGTTTCATGTTTCACTAATTGTACACACGATAAAAAAAAATTGAGCAGGATGGATCTGATGGTTCTGTATAATATTATGATCGGTAGTACTCATGATGCCCAGGAAATAGATAAGCTATTTGTCAGTATCCATCGTCTGAGGTGTCGGAAGGTTTCTATGCACTGATTTTTTTTTTTTTTCTTTTTTTTTTTTTTATCATGTGTACCGTGTTATATCTTTATTATTTGACTTTATTGGCCTCATTTCAGCAAACAATCAATTATAGAAAACTGGTTTGTCACTAAATGGGTGATTATTTAATAATAGAAAAGGCTTTGACAATGCAGGTTAGATTATATGATAAAGATTTGAGAGGTTTATATTCTGTTATTTGTATTACTTAAAAGAAGAATAGTTCGGCATGAATAAGGCTTAGAGGATTTACTGTCTTAATTAAAAGGGAAGACTTTTTTGTTGATGAATGGATGGTCTATGATTCCTCCAAAGTATGCCATAAACAGATCCCCATTGAAGACGTCCTGTTTCCTGGTATAGTTGGAGGAATCAGTAGCCAAACCAATTAATTCTCAAAAGAATATCGCCTTCAGGCTTCAGTTAACATCAATAAAAGACTAACGTTGAGTCGTCGTCGTATCCAATTTACCAGCGGGATTTTTTTACCTTAAATCTATTGTTTGTGTCCCTTACCTCCTTCTGAAGTCATGTCGCACCACACAGTCACTAGATGGCGGGACCTGTGGGTTAGGTGAGGTTAGGTTAGGGCAGGTTTGATCTTCCTTACACACACACACACACACACACACACACTGGGGTATTTCTACTTAGCAAATACACCCCAATATGTCTGTCCTGACTCTCGCTACACACACACACACACAAACACTTTGGGGGATCTTTACTTAGCAAATACACCCCAATAATTATGTCTGTCCTGACTCTCTCTATATAGTACACACACACACAACACGAATAAAAAGGTTACAGCTTCTTCACTGTCCTTGTTCGTATTGTGTTTTGTTGGTGTTTTTGAACAAATATTAATGACCCCTTTATTTGTTATTATTATTATTATTATTATTATTATTATTATTATTATTATTATTATTATTATTATTATTATTATTATTATTATTATTATTACAGTGTCAATTTTTGTTACATTATTTGTAGTAATGAGTAGCTATTGTGAAGGCACTTTTAAAGACAATGAACTAATAATAAGAGTCACTGGATGGATGGGGATAAACGAGATTGCAAAGTAAACAACATATTAGAAACAACACATAATAAAGTCACTGGATGGATGGATGGGAAAGACGATGGTACAATGTAAACAACACATACGGTAATAATATGTTCTGCTGACCTGAAGGGAGCGATGGTGTACACTCCGTCCTTCCTCACACCGTAACAGTATAATTCGGCACAGTCCCTCATAGCAGCTGGTCTGAAAGAAATGATTAGAGTAGTGCTAGTAGTAGTGGTGGTTGCATAGTATAGTGGTGGTGGTAGTGGTAGTAGTAGTAGTATCTTAAGACATTTTTTCTATACTTACAAGGAACAACTAATACAATCACAACTTAATTTCGTAGTTTTAAGGGACAATTAAGGTTTAGCGGTGAGGATGAAACTCGGTGCAAAGTGGTGTTGATATATACCACATGTACACCACGCTTAGACGGATAAATGAATTACCTGTGTACGTGTATGTATGTATGTATGTATGTAAGTTCCCTACCTCTTGACCAGTTCGGTAACGTTCCTCTCGCAGCGGCCGAGTTCTTCCGCCATGATTCTGTTCTTCACCTCTATTTGCCTCTTCTCCTCCTCCGCGTCGCTGATCCTCCTCTCTTTCTCTCTGTTCGCCGTCTCCAGTCTGCTCCTGTTGTCTTCTGTCATCTGGTTCACGTCTTCCATCACCGCCAGTCTCTCTTCCAGTCTCCTCTTCTCATCCCTGGTCTTCCTGTTAATTTCCAGCAGTTCCTGGTTCTCTTGCATCACCTCTTCCATCTGGAGTCTGTTCGGTAACGCGGTTTGGGAGAGTCATTACTATAGTGGTTGTGAATATATAAAAAGATATCACTCACTCATCGTTAAGCGGCTTGCAAAATATATTTCATTAACGATTACGTTAAAAGTTACTTGCCCAAAAATACACTAAAGGTAGAGATCACATTTATAGACTCCAAACTATGGCAAGGAAACCGACCCATATTGGCTTGCACTGCTGTCCTCCACCCCAGCCTCATCCACCATCAAGCTGCTATTGTTTCCAGAGCCACTGACGACCAAAGCCAGACGATGGGAAAGTTTGGTGTTTTCAAGTCTGGCTCTGTGAAGCTGCTCCTCTGCCTGCTCTTTCTCCTCCCTCAGCTGGTGGTTCTCCTGACGCAGCTCCTGGTCCTGGTTCACTCCACCTGAGGGCTGATGGAGGCCCACTAGCTGTTTCAGTTTTTCCAACATCTGCTGAGTGTCGTTTCTCCTCCACTCTGTCTCCATCAGCAAGAGAAGTCAGCTGTGATATCTTGTCCGATAAAGAGTGACTAATCAACTTTCTACTGTGCATTATATAAAGAGAGACTAGGGTAATAATTATTATCTTTTAACAATGCTGTGTAGAGGGACTAATCAACATTCTACTACTGTACTAATATTTGGCAACGGTTGAGTACAACAAATGTCTGGTGTGTCTCCAACAAACGCCTTCAGTCTATGCTAAATCGACTCTAATCTTTTTCTTTTCCGACAGTGCCTTGTAACAATCAAATTATGGACCATTTGGGGTTCCTCCTCCCCTCGGTGTTCATAATAGGTGTATGAAAAAGAAACACACACACACTCACAACCACCCAGCCATGCACTTACCTGTCTGCTGCCTGACTGGAGTGTGTGATGTGAGGGCGTAGAGAAGACTATCCACCTTCATCTCCAACGAGGACAGTCCTGCCAACCAGACAAAAACAACACCATGAATGACAGCTTGGACATATCGACACCACCCCAACCTAGGACATTATTCACTCAGCTGTGAATCCCTCCATCTTGTGGAAAATATAGATCCGTCCTTGATTATTGTACAGCCACAATCAAATAACAACCGACCCTTTCCTTCCATCGTGCAAATATATCAGTATCATATCGAAATATAATCATGCAACACCTTACGTCAACTCAACCCCCTCAATTATTATTATATACACATGTTGTTCTTTATTACCAAGATATTTACTATGATGAAAGGAAAGTGTCGGTGGATATTTTATTGTGGCTGTACATACTGTATATCATTCTGGTGGATCTGACTTTTGAGTCGTTACACACAAATGACAGACAGACATCCGAAGTTAGTACTACTGGTATAGACACTGAAGAGTTGGTTACAGGCTGACCTTCCACTTTATACATGACTGACACACACTCACTCACCTTCTACAAAGTCTTGTCGTTCTTGCAGCAGCTGAGTCAGATCAGGCAGCTGACTCAATATTAGATCTACTTTGTCTTCCAGAACACTCGATTTCACCCCTGGTAATATTACCGCTGCTGAGTGTGTTCTCATTGGTGTTATCCAAGGTGTGGTATGTGTTGTTGGTGTTGCCTGGGTTGTGCTTGGTGAGTGTACAGTTGTTGTGGTAACTGATGGCCTTGTTTTCATTGTGGTATATAGTGGTTGTGGTATTTGTGTTGATGTTCCCAGCCTTCTGCTAGGCATTAGTGTTTGTACTAGGGAAGGGGGCGGTACTATTTTTACTGTAGCTTTCAGTGTTGCTATGTGTGTCGTGTTAGTTACAGGTGGTGACGTCTGTGTTGTGGGAGGCGTTGATGTGGCTGATGATGCTGTTGTGGTTGTGGTTGTTGCTGTTGTTGGTGGTGATGGTGGTGTTTGTGTTGCCAGCGATAATAGCGTAGAGTTTAAAGAACTTGATGTAGTTGTTGTTCGTGATGTGTTCGTTAATGATAACAGTGGCTGTGTTGCATTTGGAGACATTTTCGTAAAAATTTGTGGTTGTACTTCTGGTGTTGCTGGTGTTGGTTGTTTTATTATTTGTTCTTTTATTCTGTCCGCACTCTGTGTTTCCTGCGTCGCGTTGGTCAGTTTCATTGTCGTAGCATTTCCTGTGTTTATCGTGAGTGTGGAGTTTGAGGAAATTTTGTCTATAAGGGAAACCACGTTATCGCCGCCTTGTGCATGTTGATTTGCCCCTGTCACTCCCGATGTGATTGCTTCGGTGACGTATACACACAATAACAGTAGCAACAAAGGGAAATTTAAGGAAAGATTAGCCATGAGGATGAAAGAGAGAGGAGAGAGAGAGAGAGAGGAGAGAGAGAGACTAAGGATGGATGGGTGCAGCTGGTGATTGACTGGCTGGGACCGTCGCACTTGACCCCCTCCCACCGTCTGGCGATAACACACACACACACACACACCAGGGACAGATGAGACGCACCACCACCAAGGTTTCATAATAATGACTTGTCCATGAGGTAAACCATGCAGACCCTAAGTGTGGACACAATAAACACCTTCTAAATCATGAGCACCAGTTGGGAAATATTATACTGTATGTCTGCAAAGATGTGGGTGATGCCTTTCAGGATTTGGGCACCCCTTCGGACCCGAGTCATTCCCTTTCCTCTCTTCAGCTGTCCCTACCAAAGTCTTCTCTCTGCATGAATCCCAGAGTCTATCAAACTTAAAATCCTATAGTTTACCCTCAATATTTTAAATTGGATAAATGAATAATCACTTAATTTGCCCTGGTACTGTACAAGATGAATAACTGTATACCTTTTCTGTTACCAAGGTCTATTGCTATGCAGACTATAAAAACAACAACCCTGAATTTCTGCTCCTGGAGAACATCAACAACAACAACAACCCTGAATAAACACAGATAGGGACCTTTTATAGACAATTAGTACACTAACAAGATGAGAACCTCAGGGATCCCTAATATTGATGAGAATCCCTAATGTGTGATTTTGAAGCTGAAGCCCTTTACACATCTGAGAACCATTTACTTCCTTTACGTAAATGGGGACATCCCGATACTCACCAAATATTAAATCTCCCGCAGCCATTGCCGGCCCAACCCCGCCATCTGCCGGTCGCCATGGAAACTGCATCGTAAACAAACTGGCTTGCGGGCGAGGGTAATTAGCCACAACAACTTCATATTTTGTCCTTTTTTCTCAATTTGGAATCATTTTTAACCGAATTTGTTGCTGCTAGTAGATCCAACAGGTCTCTATTATTATTTTGTTGCTTCCAAGTGAGTTGTAGTAGTGTTTGGCTAGTACAGCTGTACAAACATGAGAAATGAACACGAGCGGATTTTGCAGAAATACCATTTTTATCATTATGTTTTCTGTAATAGTAACTAATGTGAGTTGCAGTTTGGTTACATGTGATTCGACCATTTCAGGGGAAATTAGAAGATTATTATATAAATCTTCTAAACTGTGTCACATAACAGTTTCCTTGTCTTTGATGTCATCCGTTTCCTATCATAATTTATTGGAATGAGGAGCCTTCCAATTTACCAACAGGAGAATTTTTGGTATTATTACAGAATAACTGGGTTTTTGGCTAGGCTTGAGCAGTGTTACCACATTAGGCTAGGTCCTGGAAATTTGCGACAGTCACTTTATGATAGTTTACACTGGTTACACCCGGTAGTTTGCCCAGGTTAGGTCCCGGTAGTTTGCTGTGGTTTAGGTTAGGTCAGGTAAATTTACAGAAAACCTGGGTTCACTATATTGTATATATTAGTATCATTATCTACTATTTTGGACCATTTTAAGACGCTTTTCATCTATGGTGTTTCTCTCGGAAATGCCCCGTTTTCGAGATATAATTTGGAAAACTAGTCTTACCTGACCTGACCTAACCTAAACCACAGCAGACTACCGGGACCTAACCTGGGCAAACTACCGAACCTAACCTGGGCAAACTACCGGGTATAACCAGTGTAAACTATCATAAAGTGACCTGGGCAAATTTCCAGGACCTAGCCTAATGTGGTAATACTGCTCAAGCCTAGCCAAAAACCCAGTTATTCTGTAATAATACCTTAAGTTAGGTCAGGTCAGGTCAGACTAGTTTCCAAATTATGTTTGTAAACGGGGCATTTTCGAAAGAAAAACCATAGATGAAAAGTGTCTTAGAAAGGTCCAAAAAGTGGATAATGATACTAAAATGTACAATATAGTTAACCCAGGTTTTCTGTAAATTTACCAAATTTTTGGTAAATATTGAAAGAATTACTGTTATTGTGTACGTTTTTTTTACCTTCATTTTCTACTTCTTTAGACCATTCTAAGACTATTTTCTTTTATGGCATTTCCTCTGCAAATGCCCCATATCCAAGATAGGGCATATTCAAATGGGGCATTCTGAAATTAGCCTGACCTTACCTAACCTAACCTAGACCACAGCAGACTACCAAGAAACATCCGTGATAAAGTACAATAAATGACTGGGGAAAAATACTGGGACTCAGTCGGATCTGGTAACACTGCTGCAAAACGGTAATTCTTTCAATAAATAAAAAAATTTCCCTTATAGTTGTTGGTCCATTTAGACGACCCCAGTGGTGAGATGGGAGTGTTGTTGCCTCACAGGAAGTTTACCCAAGGTTGAAGCCATTATGAATGCTTGTAAGCTGGGTTGGGAAGGATTAATCTCTACCATGTCACAAATTAGGACCTTATGGCCATTGTCACTGATAGTATTGATATTTACTGTTAAAATATTTACTGTATGTACAGATTATACAGGCCAAATGGTTATAGTCATAGCTCTGGCTAGCACAGTGGTAGAGGTTGTGGCTGCAATTCTGCGGCCCAGCGTTCGATCCTTGCTCGGGACACGTTAAAAATGCCACTGATGCAAGAGGTTACCACCCCTGTGAGCAGGGGGTGGGGGGTTTGAGTCAGCTGTCTGAGGTCTTTCTGCTTACGCAGCCATAGCCGAAGCTGACTCAGGTCTCAGGTGGGTGGAGAGGTCGCTGGGCCATACATTACATCCTTGTGATGTGTGCTATAATTGTGTTTCATACACACAGTGTGTGCTACACTCTGTCCCATTGACTGCCACTCATTGGCACCTTTAATAACCTTTTAATAGTCCCCAAGAAATGAACTCGAGTCAAATCACATGAAACTACCTTATCAGTAGTAGTATTCCTACTAGTAACAGTACTGTATAATTGATGCCATATACATTACAACCTTTAATTGTAAGGAATACTGTATAGTATTTTATATGTAGATATAATGACATGGGACCACTTTATTATTTTGGAATGAGATAGGCTGCTTGAGTTAGTGTTGTTCTTATATTACCGTACCATACAGTAGTTAAAGCACACAGTTATGCAAAACCCAATTTTCCATTTGACATGCCAGATAATTTGTACAATAATATACTGTACTGCATTCTCTAATAAAGTACCATAATAATACTAAATTCCAAAAAATGTAGGGAAATGGATCTTATATATTTCAGATTATTATTTGTTTATAGAATTTTTTTTTTGCACAGTTATTGCCGAAGTGGAGGAAAGTACTGTACATTGTTACCTTTCTCTATTTATTTTAATAGGTATTGATATGTTTTTGCTAATGATTGCATTGTACATAATTTGCAGCTACATAGTGACTCAATGAATATCCTGGATTCCATTTGTAGAGGACAGTGATATCAACATTGTCTACAATTAGGCCTTCTGTGGGACTGGATAGGTCCTAACTACGAGATAATCAGTCATGCCTGTGATTGTGCGTCTGCAAAGTAACTAAGACAGATTTATTTTATTTCTAAGAGCTGCATACTGTACTTGGCAGTCTTAATGAGCATTTCTTATGTGTATATTGCACCTATATTGTGCCTGCCAAAATCTGATTAAATTTTGTTGCAGAATGGTCAACAACCGACATCAGTATAATGTGGGACAAACTTTAGTGCCATGTGATGTAACTACTGAATAATGCAAGTTGTGTAAGAAGATGATCATGATATTCTGTACTGATTTACTAATACTGTATTCAGTTCTGTAGTACTATATAGGCTTAGGGTAAGTTATGTACAATTTATATTGGAGATGTATGACTAACTCTCATTTTAATAGTACCAGTAATCTTTTAAGTACAGGACAAGGTCTGATGTCAAGACTTTGGTCACAGTAACAGTGTTGCTATGAGTGCAGTGGGGAGGATTCCTTCCCTGTGGAAGTCTAGATGTTGCCTTCTCCTTCTTTCATATTACAGCAGTTTTTGTGGATTACACAGAGATGATCATTAGATTGATTGAAGGAATAATAACTACAGTACTACAGGTCACTGTTTAATATGATGTTGTATTTTACTCACTCAAGATTGGTAGTCTTATCAAGACTGTCCTTTGAGGTGCATTTAGCTCATCCTTTGAAATGGTAATATTCAATAAGCATTGATGAACTGCTTCTGACTCCCAGGTAGTGAATTGGTACCATTATTATTACATATCCCATAATAATTAATGTTCGTAGATTTTGAATGAAGATAGGGGAAGCTAACAGACAAGAGAACTGAAGAATATTTCTTTCGTAACCTTCAAGAGATATTTATTTGAAATTTTCAAGTTTCAGTGAGACAGTCCCCCTGCATGTCACCAACTGACCTCTAACACCGCCAGAGGAATAAGTGCAGACCAGAAATATTTGAGGTACCTTGGATATAGTGAGCACTGCTGAGCACATTCTACTTGATTTAGGTACCAGTTGTAGTGTCTTTTTTGCACCGAGAGTTGGGGTGCATGCCGTCCTGTGGCCGGTGTGTTATCAGTGTGCAGTGATAGACTGGTACAGCAAGTCCTTGATTTAGATCCAGGATGTGTTTTAAATACATACCGTACTACTGTGCAAATTATGATTAATAGTGAAGGCACAAAAAATGGATGTATTTAATTTTACTCACCCTTATTAAATCACTTGAAGAAACCTTTCATGAAGCTTATAGCTCTAAAATGAGCTTTATTTATTGTTAGTATAGTTATTACTCATCGTTTTTTGTTGCTATTACTGTTATAGTATTATTATTATTGTATTATTATTATTATTATTATTATTATTATTATTATTATTATTATTATTGTTATTATTATTTAAGTTGTTAATGACTACTATATTTGCATTAATGTTTGCAAAATTTATTTTTTTATAGATGGGTTGAAACAGTCATTCTTGATCTTGTGAAACTGCAGAAAAGATTTAAATCAAGGACTAACTGTGGAGGATCACACAGCACGTAAAACTATTATTATATACCCAACATCTGAAATAGCATCAAGGTCATTGAAAAATTAGATACCCTATATGGATTGAAAAAGAAATGATCAACACCAGCACTGCTTTTCATTTTTTTTTTATGACTGATCCACATTTATGTGTTTTAAAGGCATGGGAGTTTGTCAGCCCACCTGTGTCTGGGTATTCTCACTGCTCAGTTTAGAGGCTCCAGCAATATCCCGCTTTCTTACATTATAACTGCCTTTAGCAACTGTACAGGATACTGTACTGTTCAGTACTCGTACCGGTATGTGGTATTTGTTACAGCAAACCTACTGACCTACAGTTTATATGTAAAAGTCTTGGTCAATTGTAAAATGGGAAATTGAAAGTCCTGACATTCATTTGGATGCCTTAAGACTGCCGTGTGGAGAACCGTTTTATAATTCAGTTAGTGTACGGTACTGCAAAAATGTAAAATGTAAACGAGAAATCAGTTGATATAATGTTAATCATGTTACCAGTGGAGCCTCCAAACCGTGTAACTAATCAATTTGCTGAGGTGAAGTAACTCCACCTAATTTTGGTGTTGTCAAGGTAGACACTTGTAGACTAAGGGTATGGGTAGTACAGTACACTAGTTTCAACATTATTTTTTTGTTTTTTGTCCATATTATCTATTGATAAGCTAAAGACAATTATTTATTTTATTCTAAGTTGCTAACAACTCTTGTGATATGTTACATTTTTATTTGTATTCTTTTGATTTTGCTATACATCTCGATTAACTCAGATATGTACACTATATTCAGCACTTTTTCTATCAATACATTATACTGTACAGTATATACTGAAGTGAATACTGAAGCTTGAAAATATTTCTGGTTTTGATGTGTGAGGAATTTTTTTTTAGTGTATGCAACTGAAGTTGCTCCTTTTTTCTCTATCAAATTGTGTTGTATTTTTGCAATGACTTCTGTGTGATGTGATAATTGTCTGCTTGTGTATCATCTTTGAAGCACTCACCATACATTTTGTCATATGAAGCACACATTTTTATAAATGTTGTAACATAATCAATGTCCTGGGTTTTACTTGGTATTGTTTTATTATTGATGTATATAATTAGAAATTTGTGAAAAAGCATCACAGATCATGTGTCACAAATTTCATTTAATTTTTTTTGGTTGTGCTATAGCTACTTGTTGAAGGACAGAGTGATCTCTGACAATGACACCTGACCTGACACACCAGGGTCAAGATTCTCGACGTACGTCTGATTTCTTAGGAAAAATGGAAGGACTGCCATACTTCTATCCAAAGTGTCTGTGCCTTTTTGTAGTGAACTTGATACTGTGAAGTACAGTAATGGAGCTCTAAATTAACTGCCACAAATAACACGGGGCCAGTCGTAGTTACTCCAACCAGTGGTTGTGTTTTGCTGTTAACCCTTTACATGACAAAATTATGTTTATTATTAGTACAAAATGGTAAGATCATCTGGTGTTCATCATAATTATCAGCACCCCATATCCTTGTTATCAAGGGGTGGAGGAACCAGTGCCAGAGGTGGAAAAATGAAATAAAATTACAGAAGTAGGGACAGAAATACTGTACTATACAGTATGGTACATCAGGTGTTACCCAAACTAAATCTAGGGATAACACATCTGCCATTGTTTAATATAGGTACTGTACAGTAGCTGTGCTTAATGTGGTTTAATTTCTTTCTGAGATTATAATATATTGTCTGAAATAGTTATGTACCTGTAGTTCCTCAAAAGGCAGCTAATGCAACCCTATAGTGTCATCATCATCATCATTTTCGTTTAACGTCCGTATTTTCCCATTTAGGATGGGGAGAAATTTAGAGAGAAATTGATCGTGTTAGTTACCCACTGATATAGAATAGAACCGCAGTTTTTCTGTTCATTTGCTCACTGACATTTTATGTGGTTCCAAATCATTACAGAACTGATTCTAAACATTTGGTTTCTTCTTTGACCTATTCACACCAGTAACATGCCAGGAAATTGCTCTGGGGTTGGTGCTCAGCCCCATTGTAATATAAAGAATAATTAATTTACCCCAGTAAGATATTAAACTTTCCTTACATATTTCTGTCTTGTTGCCGAGTCATTGTGGCATATATTATGATCTTTACTTAATGTGTACTGTATATGAAACCATTAAATACTGTTCTCCATGTACAATAGTTCTGTAATGTACCAGAAGTTGAGGCAGATCTTCTTTTCATAGCATTAAACTTAGAGCATGTGGCTGGTCATAGTAGCCCACTATCCAGTGACATAAGACCACTGAATCATTAGTGTTACCACCTCCAACTCTGTAGGGGTGGATGAAGAGCTGAGTCAACTCACACTGACTGCCCTTGCCACGATTGTGTTGGTGGTGTTATACTGATTATATGTTAAAGTTGGTTTTTTTCTGGATGACGGAAGATATAAGTCCATGCTGTCCAATGTGTTGTGGTACACCTTCAACACTTGCATTACACAATTAACTTTGGAGTAAGATGTTGGTGAATTAGAGACTTCTAGTTCCTGCATATGGTGCCACAACACAGACTAGGATTCTGTACTGATGTACAGTAGTCTTTTTCTTGATGCATTTAGAGGAAATAACATGGTAGTCATCAGTTCTCTGTTATCTTATCACCTTCACAGAGCAGTAGTACTTTGTACAGTACACTGAGGAAAGTCTCTAGTCCTATGATGAGTACACTGAAACACAGTACTACAGCATCCTTCAGCTCTATAAAGTCAAGAATGAGACATTTAAGTTGCATATATTATTCCCTTAACATATCTGGAGACTTATTTATTTCCTGCTCAAGCTAATGACTATACTGTATACCATGTATGGAAACTACTGTATAACCATTAATGAAGGGGAGATGATGTTGATATGCTCCACTCGATCACAGCTTTCAATACATATGTCTCCTTTATTCAAATGTTTTGGTAGAGCAGTACTACACAGTTATCGGTTAAGAAAGTAACTCGACAATGCCAGATATCTCGAGCGGTGTATAGTAGAAGGAATAGAAATGGTAACTGCATCATGAGCAATAATATCCAGCCCACCCTTGTCAGCTGTAGGGTAAACTAGATTGAATTCCTTGGATGTATCCTGACAGAAGTAGTCATTTGGTATTGTAGCACTTAATCATGGATGAAATGAACTGGTTTTAGTTTGGCAAATTATTCAGTTGCAAAATAAGCCTCTGAGTTGCAAGACTTTTAACAATAGCACTTCCATGTTTGCCTGTGTGACATTAGACATGACTGATGGAGTTGGCAAGGGTCATAATGACCCACCCAAAATCAAACAAATAATATGGTAATGCAGTAAATAAAATAGAAAGCCTAGGAATTTTACTTATCTTCTGGTGACGACTCTGGACAGACACTTTTATGCATAATTAATGTAGTCACTTGGTATGAACATTGGAATATAGGGCTTGAAATGTAGTAGATGCTAGAGGATGTGAAAGTGGGTGTACTTGAGATGTGAATGAAAAGTACATGTGACAATGAATGTGAGAGTTAGAGTAAGAGAGCATCAGAAGGTATGTGCATAGTAATAAAGAATAGCTGAAAAGAAGAGATGAGAATTTGGAACAGATGGAACTACTGTATTATGGTATGGCCTCTAGGGAGAACCTGGTTGAAGTAACTGCTGATCACTTGGTGTTCCATAACACTTAACCTCTTAATAAATATCCCACCCAGGGATTGAATCTGGTTACTCTGGTTATGAGACCTAGGCACTAACCACTGCACCACGCCACCGCTAAAAAGAAAGAGTAGAGAACCTGGCTGTCACCTAATGAGTCTTCTCATGCAACCACCTAGAGTCACCTAATGCGATTCCAGGGTTGCAAAGGCTCATTAGGTAACATCACAGTTCTCTTAGCACTTTTTAGTGGTGGCATAGTACAGTGGTCACTGCCTGGGTCTTGTTCAGCTCTAGAGTATCCAGGTTCGATCCCTGGGTGAGATATTCAATCAGATTTATTCAACATGTTTTTGTGTGGCTACACTGGACCTCTGTTTGTTTTGGCATTATCAGCTGGGGTTAAAAATATTAGACTGATTATACGGTATACCAGTATTGGTATTTAGTTGTTAAAAACAGACAGTTTGGAAACAAGAAATATCAGCGTTGGATTAATCTGTACAGTATTGACATTTTGCCCTTCCAGGCATCATCAGAATGCAAGCATATTTTTGTTTGGATAGCTGATGAAGATTAAAATTTTGACAGAATGATGATAAGAAAGACTATTAGTGTACAAGGTTTGGTCAAACTTAATACCATTACTGTACTGTACTTTGCTTGACCGACCTAGAGAAACTTATAGTATCCCAGCAAACTACAAGAAACTTCCACTTGACATGAAGCACCAGCAGCAAAGACTAAAGTAAAGTATTATGTATGGAGGAGATAGAGAGATCTGAATATGGGTAAGACGGCAAGCAATTGCCAGTTCTCAAAGTGTTGCATAACCTCAGTGGTGTTTCGAGGTTTAAAAAATCATGTGAGGTGGCATGACTCATAGAGTATGAGGATATTTTTTTCTTAATGTGATATCGCATAAACATTTGTACAGGCATGATTAAAAATCCTGTATCCTATCCAGTTAGATGGCAAACTCTTGAGATGCATAAAGATGTGAATAGTCATATATGAACCCTTAGTCAAGCAAGTGACCCAGCTACATCATATTCATGACACTGCATAACTCAAGAGTTCACCATCAGACATAAGCAGCAACAGGACTTGTAACTGTGACTGTCCATATTCTGTACTCATTTCTGTTAAGATATTGCAGTTAAGATTTCACATTTCTCTGCTAATGTTATTGAATACTGTACATCGCTTTTTTTTCTGTGTCAGAGCAGAGAAATTTCCTGATTTCTGTAACTCATAAGATGCCAGTTCATATAGTATTTACTTGTATGTGTCATACAATTAGAACTAAATAATATAGTACTACAGAATAAGCTATATTAATCATGTTTTTCAGATTGCCGCTGTGTGAAGCGTGTTTCAGGTTTCGCCAGATGGCATCGGTAGAGGACCAGTACCAAAAGGCTTTGCAGTTGAGCCAAGATGAAAGCACATCTGACCCAGACTCTGAACCCTATAAGTCCAAGTATGCTGCCAGGGAAATCTTTGAGGAGCTTAAGTCTCGCCTGAGCAAGCAGCTGGATGAGGATGATATAGAAGATGAAGAGAGTGCCTTTGTAGAGGAAGGTGTGGATGGAGTGGGGCTGGTGCGGGCTAGGATGGCAGCAGTGGTCTACCACCTTGGAGTGATTGCTGTGGAGACAGAGGAACTGTCCACAGGAGAGGAGCACCTTAACAAGGCCTTAATGATTATTGGGGATGAGGGAGGCATCACATCAGGGATCTCATCACTAAGTGTAGATGATGCAGAAGTGGCATCAGTGGCCCTATCAGGTGACACAGAGAGCTTACTGTCTGCCAGCAGTGAGTCCTCATCTTTAAACCCCACAGCAATCACTCCTGCAACCATTGCCCTAGCAGTAAGCTGTCATAACCAGCTTGGCATCCTCTGGTCTAATAGGGGGCTCTACACCAAGGCTAAATACCACCTAGACCGGGCCAACATATTCTACATGGAGTACACCCGACGTAGCACCAAGCCCCCCAGAACTATCTACAGCTTGTTCTCAACTGGCAGTGAAAAGAGCTGCAATGGGATGGATGACATCAGTGGCACAACTGCACTGGAAAAATTGCATACACTCACTTTCTACTATCTGGCACAGGTGGATAGAGTCTTTCATTATCATTATAACTAATCAAGTTGCTTTTTCAGTTTAATTGTCTTGTACAATACTGTAATTTAGTTTGTTTTATCCACTTTAGTCTTTTTTTTAATGAAAATTTAATCCTTCCTGCAGTAATAAGAGTGAAATTATTAAAGTCTTGTCATTAGCCATAATATCTACACATGCAAACAGATTAGTGAAGTTAGAATATGATAGCCTTTTTCTATTATGACTATCTGTGTTATTTACATATATTTAACAAACACACATGTATTTGTTGGTGTGTGTCCATTACATAAGCAATAAAAAAACCACCTTGCCGTAACTCCATTATCCAACTTGGATGGGCAGAAGTTTCCAATCCTGGATAAATATTTCCATCCTACAGTAAGTTCAGTCTGATCTAAATGCATTGGTTTTATTCCACTCTGGCCAGGTGTATGGTCACCTTGGAGCAGCTGAACGGTCAGCATGGTATTGCCACTCCACCCTACAACGGCAACTGGCAAGCAAAGACTATGAACCCCTTGAGTGGGCCATCAATGCAGCCACCCTCGCACAGTTCTACCAGGGCAAGGAGAAGTTCAGGTACAGTACAGTCTCCACTCTCCACCACATCAATGTACAGTCAGGGAACACTAAAATTCCACGGCTAATTGTAGACCATATCAGCTTTTGGTAATCCCCTTAGCAATACACTGATAGCCATGACTTGCTAGTAGTATCCTCAACTTCTAGGGATGTGTTGTTGTTCGATTGGATTATTTTTAATACGGTATTATTGCATTGTCTTCCAGTTCTTTATAGTAAACCCTGTAATTTTTATCAATGAATCACTAAGACTCCAGAGCCATTGTGAAGTGACTGACTGAAATTTTGAGTGGTATCTAAATGTGGCCATATGCACTCATATCTTACTTGCACTTTCTACTTGCTCAACTGTACCTAATAAAAGAAGTAAACACATGCTATTTCCAGGGTTGCACGGCACCTGTTGGCCTCGGCTTCAAAAGTTTTGGCCGGTGTAGAGGCAGAGGTGGACATGTCACAGGCAGAGGCAGATGACACCACCCACAAGTGAGAAACGTTTATCAGTGTGTTGAAATGTAATTATATAAAAATAAAACAGAGATCAGTTCTTCTGTGTCTGACAGTAACTGTTTGATTTAATTACTTTTCCGGACCCAGAAGAGAAAAGTTTGAACAATGCCGAGCCGATGTAGCACGATGTTGGGGACGGTACTGCCTGGGTCTCCTGCAAGTGTCCTGTGAGCGAATCACTGAGAGACAGGAGCAGGAGCACCACCAACAGGAGGAGGAGGAGGAGGAGGAGGAGGAAGAAGAGGAAGTTTTGGATAAGCAGGTATAGTTGCCTGCAATAAATTGTTGTAGCTTCTGACATTATTCCAGAATAAAGATATGTAAGTATATAACTACAGTACTGTTTATAGTAGTATTTTTTTAACTACTTGTAGTTTTGTAAAATGTCTCTAAAGATGACTATTGCAACCAACTGACCTATGGAAAAGAGGGAACCTAGGTCTTATTAATGATGGTTTATTTTAGTAGGGAAACAGTCAGATCCAATTCTGAACCCCTAAAATACTCTTTCAGCTGGAATTTGTGCAACTGGAAGTAAGTGATCTGGAGGGTGAGGTGGCAGGGAGTGCAGTGGTGGAGTTTGAGGAGGCAAGGGCCGTGTTCCTGTGTGGACTGCGTTGGCTGACAACAGCACGTCAGTACTACACATTAGAGGACCACGCAACAGATCATGTAACACTCACGCAAGAAATGAGTCAGTTATACAAAGCCCTGGCCTTCTTTGAGCCATCAGAGGACAGGTAAAGTGATAATAGGTGTTGAAGGTGTCAGTACAGTAGCTATGTGTTTAATTAATCCATAGTCCCTACAAACTCACCTGACCCTAGTTATCCCACTGTGGGACTCCCTTTCCCACCAGTTCCTGCACTAACACAATAGAACCCTTATAAATGTAGTAGAATCCTGTACTATTTTTCTCAAATTTTTATTTTTTTTAACCATGTTAGCCAGACTGAAATAACACACAAGATGAACAGGAAGCATTCACATATTGTTTTCCCTAAGCTTTTATGGATTTATGTTCTGTAAGCTGAAATGTTGTGCACTTATAGGTCATAATCCTTTATACTGTACTGTATACAAAATATATAATCCAATAATTTCATCCATTTGTTCTTTGTTACTGTTACTGACATTTGATCTTCACCCATCCACCACTGGGTAGTGAAGATATTGACTACTGGTTGCAATGGTATCCTTCACTAAGATAGGGAAGGTTGGTGCTAGGAAGGGCATATGGCCATACATCCATTTTGCCAAAAGATTTTGCTCTATGGATATTATTTTGGATTTAGTTTTGTTGTATTGGCTGAGTTACACTGCACCATCAGTTTGGTTTTGCTGTGTGGTCATAGTTTATAAGGTAATATGTGGGAATAGGAGTGATATGATCACAAACAAATTCAGTGAGAATATTTTATCTGTAATCCAATATACAATACAGAAATCACTCCTCCATTGAAGAATTTTTACAACAACCCTACTGAAGGAAATACCAGAAGTCACCTTGACCTACAATTAGCTTGTCTTATTTATTTTTCTCCAACTGTGTTACCATCAACATCTGTCATCATCATCAAAATTTTTAACCATAGTTGCTGTTGTCGTATTCCCTCAGACGGTGTAAGATGCACAAGCGCAGGATTGACCTATTGACGGTTCTCATCAAGGAGCTCAACCCCCAATACTACCTCAATGTAAGCAACCATTTGTATCCTTTCCATTGTACTATATGTCTTTTCTTTTTCCCTGTAGCTCCTCCCCTATTTTTAAGCACTGAGCTTTCCTTGTATCAGATGTGCATACTGTATATTTTTTTTCTAGCACTAACAGTTCCGAATATTTACCAAAAACACTACTGTACGTACTGTACAGTGCAACCACATGGAGAAATTTCTGTGTCATCCCATTGGCAGTCTCTAGATTTTTTACCTCACCGCCATTACAGTTCTCTCTTCCCACCTCATCTGTAGTACAGCAAAGTTTTCTCTCCACCTATCCATCACAGCAAACTTTACTCTCCTTTCCATTTCAGCTAACATTTCTCTACACATCTCCTTTACTGTGAACTCTTTTTTCATATCCATCACATCAAACTTTTCTCTCCCTTTCTTTTTACCAATTCTTCTACACTGTCACCTAACCAGCACATCACCATGCCAGCTCATCCCGTCTTTGGTAGGTGTGTCGTCAGATCTTCTACGAGCTGGGTGAGACGTACTCTGCCATGATGGATGACAAGCTGGCCCTGGTGCCGATGGGGATCCAGCCGGCGCCCCCACAGGCCCGCAAGATCAACACCCTCGCCACTTCCAGCATACAGCAATTCCTCCACTACCTTGACTCCCTCAAGGATAAGACGTAAGGATTAAAGGATAATGTATGGAAACCATATCAAAGTGTCCATACTATTACCTCTTTTCTCCCATCTTCTGGTCCAGCTTTGATTCCATTGAAATGCCATAACTACTGTAACTACTATAGTCGATAGGTATCCTTCAGATAATATCATTTTACAGTACCTTATCAGTTAGTTGCTCAAAGCAAGAGAAAGAGAGTGTGTGTGTGCGTACATAAGCAAAGTCTAACCCCATTATGTTAATCCCACAGGACGGGGGAGCAGCCGATGGTGTACCCGGAGGATTGCATGCGGCCGGCCCTGGTTGCCTGGTTCCACCTGGGCCGACTCTGGTCCAAGTTGGTGGCCACCGACCCACAGACCAAGCTACAGAACCTGGCACAGTCACTACAGAACTACAAGGTAATTCACCCCACCATAACACTTCTTTATTTATTTTAGTATTATTTTAGTATTATTTCTTCAGTAGAGCTCTGTGATTTGAATAAAAAATTCATATACTGTACTGTACCATCATCTAGCTGTATACACCTCTGAACTCTTTAGCATCTTGGAGAATGACTTGTATGGTTCTTTCTATCTATCTATAGCTCTGACGCCTCGTTCCCTCCGGGAACTCACCCCAAGGGGGTGGCCAAGGCAGAAAAGTCTCCAGTCTTCCCAGTTCAAACACTCCCTCCTCACTTGGTCCAGCCCTCCCCTCCCCCTCATGTTTCTCTCCTTTACATACTCTTCCACTCTGTTCTGCCATCTTACTGGTGGTCTGCCTCTCACACCACAGCTCACAACTTCACTTCCATACACCTTTACAAACTCCTCACCTTGCATTCTCTCTACATGTCCAAACCACCTCAGAGTATTACGCTTCACTCTCTCAATCACTCCACACTCAATACCAATTGCCTTCTCACTCATACCACATCTCTTATACACACTCTAATTACTTTCTCCATTCCACCTTGTCAGTCCACATGCACCTCTCAAGTAACTCATTTCCACAGCACCTATTCTTGACTGATGAGCCCTACTCCATGTCCATGTCTCCGACGCATATGTCAGTGTTGGCAAGATTATACTATTTCGCAGTCCCCTTTTCACTTCCATACTCACACTTCTACCTTTCATTATCCTCCCCAGTGATCCCATGACTTGTCTACCCTTCATTGCTCTCTCCCTTATTTCTCCTTCCATACTTCCATGTTTACACATAACTGTCCCCAGGTACTTAAACTCCTTCACTTCCTCCATCCTCTCACCCCTCAGAGTTATCTCACACTTCGTCCCAGTTGGTACTTCCACTCTGTACGGTGTAGCAAAGTCAATCACTTCAGTTTCTGCTCTTTCAAATACCATCACTTTACTTTTACCCACATTCACCTTCAGTTTCCTTCGTTTACATACAGACTGAAATTCGTCCACCACTCTCTGTAAATTCCTTTCACTCTCAGCCATCAGCACAGTGTCATCCACAAATAAACTTGCCGCCAAGGACCAATTTACTTCATTCAGCCTCAACTTCACCCCCAGACCATTCACTTTGGCTTTCATCTCTCTCATACAACCATCCATATATATATTGAACAGCCATGATGACATAACACATCCCTGTCTCAGCCCTACACTAATATTAAAACTCTCACTCAGATCACCCTCTACCCGCACACGTGCTTTTGCATCTGCATAAAAAGCCTCAATGCCTTCCAACAGAGATCCCCCAACACCATATACTCTCAACACCTCTGACATAGCTCTCCTATCCACCCTATAACTTGTATGGTTATGCTGATGATTCCACCCTGGTGCCAGGATTTCTGTTGCTCAGTCTTTGGATTGTGACTTGGTTAAGATTTGTGATTGGTGCAGGTTGTAGGGTATGAGGTTGAATACTGGCAAAACTAGGACAATGATTATCTCTAGGTTTACCCTATATCCCCACCCTTGATTCTTGATGAGACTGTATTGGGGGGTCTGAGAATTTGGTTATTCTGAGAGTTACATTTGATGCTAAGCTGACGTTTGAGAAGTATGTGTGGTCAATCTCGAGGTCTGTCTCCCAAAAGTTGGGTATTATGTGTAGAGCTTGGCGTGTGTTCGGAGATCACTCCTTGTTACTGCAGTATTTTAACTCCTTTTGTTTGCCTGTAATGGAATACTGTTCTCCAGTATGGAGTTCAGCTGCTGACTACCATCCCAAATTGCTGGATAGGGTCGCTTCTAATGCAAATGCTTTTGCCAGCGGTTCACTTGATTGTTGTTGTTGATGTTCTCCTGGGGCAGAATGTTGAGTCACCATTGTTCCATTGCATCATTGTGCATGCTCTTCAATCAGAAATTATTGTTGTTATTGATGATCTCCTGGGGCAGAATGGCCTCCTGCCTCACAGACCCCCGGTACACTCTGGTTGCTACCAAAACAAATCCCCAGGAAGATGAGACAAGAATTTACTGGACCAGGGAGTCTGGGGGCCTCCGACCACCAGGGAGATTGGGGGGAAGGTCTTTGATCCCACAGCCAGTGCTGTGTATCCAAGTCCACGTTACCACGAGCTACAAGTGGGGCCACACTTTCCATGAGACCAGTCCAGAAGGGACCATAAAGGTGAAAGGAGTTTAGACTGCTGCATGCTAAGGGATAATGCATCCCCGTGTGCTGGAGGTCCATACAGCAGTGAAAAAATATCCTCTGGTTGCAGTACACATCAAGTGGATTTTTAATCCATTAGAGAGTTACCAGATCCTACAACAATCTTTATTCGATCCCTGCGGGGGGGAATGGCTAGTATACACAGAGAATAAAGTCAGCCCCCTAGGCAAAAGATCTGAAATAATGAGCTGCATCCTTTTAAATCATTTCTACCACCTCTGTATGTTCCAGCTCGTGTCACTCGTGGTGCGTTGGCCTCCCATAGGTTTGCTTACGCATTGCTGCTCTGTAGGACTTGTCAGTACAGTCAATTTGTTTGTCCGTTGGTCTGTGTCATTGTGGAATGGCCCTGGTGAATCTGTCTTTGATGGTGTGGGACTGGCTGGCTTCAAGAGTAGGGCCAATATGTTTTTATTGAGCTAACCACTCATCTTTCTTTTCTTTATCTTCTTTTCTTTAGGTTGGATTCATGGGGTGGGATCCGTGGATTGATAGAATACATTTCATTCTTTCCAAGCTTTGTGTCTCTGGTCATTTTTAATAACACAGTATTAATGATAATAATACATCATGTCACCATAGAATATACCTCACTTTAAAGTTACTGAATTATGATACCTATATTTCATTGTACATTACTTTTTCTCATTTTAAATATCATTATTGATTGCAATAAGTAGTTGATAATGCATGGGGATGTAGGAAATATGAAAGCCCAATAATTTGATTTTAATATAGTTTTCCTTCCTCCTCATGGCATATTGGGGTGATGACAGAGGCTGGTGGAGTACTGCGACCAGAACCCGGAGTGTCAGAGTGTCATGTCGCAGGAGGTGGCGGTGTGTCGGGAGATGGTCCAGCTCCTACCCCTCAAGATGGAGCAATACCGCACCCTCACTCATTGCTAGCACCAACAGGCGCAGGGCAGGTTGGCCAGGAACCGCAAGACGAGAAACAGGAATAAATGAAAGAGAATGTTGGAACTAGGTCATGTGACATGACCTTTAGCCTGTTTGTAAGCCTGTTTGTAGGTCGTGTCAGAGTACGGAAGATACATGCACTGTTTGTAAGCCTGTTTCAAAGTACGGAAGATGCATACACTGATCGACTCTTGGCACCAAACCGTACCAGATGTGCTAGAATATATCCCAAATACAGGCCCAAAACATGCTGAAAATCGATGTTTTTCTACCCAGAATCGATGTGTGCATGCATCTTCTGTACTCAATTATATCTCAAATACAGGCCCAAAGCAAGCTGAAAATCTATGTTTTTGGTGCCCAGAATGTATTTCTACATGTATCTTCAGTGCTAGAATATATCCCAAATACAGGCCGTTTTACTTGAATTTAGTCTGGGATATACAAACACGTGTCAGAGGAAGGAAGAAAAGGAGGAGGAGGAGGTTGGTGGTGGAGAGAATGAAAGAGGAGGAGGAGGAAAATAAAGAACAATAATATACAGGAATTAAGAAAAGGAAAGAATATAAGGAAAGCAAAAAGAGGAGGAGGGGGAAAATGAAAGAAAAATGATTAGAATCAAGAATAGTAATACTTTAATAAACAGGATTTATGAAAAGGAAATAGAGGCAGTTTATTTCTCAACAACCACTTGGGCACATGGGATCCATTTAATATAGCAACAGCTACTCAGCACCTAAACTGACCTCTGATAACTCCCAGACAAGCTTTCCACTACTTGTAACATCATCATCACAAGACAAAATTGGAGGTTCTTTTCTGTGAATTTTTCTTTAAGAGCATAGATTCATCTTCAATCTTCAGTACCAGTATTAATGTTACTGTTATGTGTGTTTTAGCATACTTTGTTCAACCAACCACACCTGAACGTGAGACTGTTACACCGACTATAGTAACTATTTGCTGCTGGCCCATGAAGCACAAGAGTTTACTGTACAGCTGACACCGCACAGATTGAGAGTACCCATCTTACGTTTACAGTACTGTGTTGTAGGTTTGGACATACCGTAATTGAATGCCAGTGTAATAGGATGAGAATTTATTGATACCATACAGTTGTATTTACTACACTTACCATACCATTTATATTAACATTATTATACATTAATAGTTTTAAAACCACAAAAGTACTGTACTGTGGTGTAGAAAATATAAATTAGCTCACTGGAATAGTGAAGGAAACACAGTTATCCCAGTTTTAAATATTTGTATTTAGAGACATCTTCAGGGGAAAAATATATTTCATTATTATTTCTCAAGACAAAAGTAACTAACTACATTTACAGCACTTTTCCTGTTGGTTAAGGCAAATTCAGAAGAAAAATATTGGTACTGTACTTCCTCCAAGTTTATGATTCATTCAGATGGTTTATACAGCATTGGAACATGAACATGAAGTTACTATAGTTGTCATTTTGTCATGAGTATCTGATCACTGCTCTACTGGTTCATGAAGTGATTAATACAAGTGCCAAACAAGTAAAATAATGAGTATTGAATACAAGAATTGTTATGCATGTTATTTTTTCTGTCTGTGATTAACTGTAAAGATGATGTGTGAAGCAGAACTTGATAACAGATGCATGATTGTGAGTTGAGTAGAAGTTGGGAATTTTATACACAGTTTTGCCATGTTATGTTAGGCTGAACAAATAATCATATACAGTTGTAAGTGGGATTATCTTTTAAGTGGTATGTAGCTCAATGGATGGTCTCACAGCTGTCTGTCAACAAGTGGAAAAATATTCTGAATACTATGTCTAAGCATGCATTCAACTTTATAGAAGACAAATAGATCAGAACTTATTGTTCTCACACTAACAGGGTTCACATGGGTGGGAAAGTCAAACATGCAAAAGGGTTAGATTGACTTGATAATGAACTCCCAGCCAGCTTTGGGCTATGGACCCTGTGGAACTGAAAATATTTATTGCATATCTTATTACTTTGAATTTCTTTGCATACTGTAGTAACTTTAAGGGAGAGAGAAGATTTCAAAGATCAGTATTATTGTGAGTGTATTGCTTCTACAAGTGGAATGGCCAAAGCTGCCTGAATGGGATTAGCATTCGAAACCAACAGTCTCTGTTTGATCATCAAGTTAGTCTACCCTTGGCATGCAGAAATTTCTCCAAAGATACAGTTTAAGGCACTCTGAGTAATATTATAATCAGCACCAAAATAAACCAAACATTATGGACTGTAGACTGCTTGAACTGCTGCTGTTTTTACCCTGTACCTCAATGACCAGTGTCTTCATTATCATTACACAAGGTACAATTGCACTGTTGACTTGTTCCACTTGTCCCTACACTACACACCACTTTTTTGCTCGGGTCACCTAGTTTATGGATGAAAATTTCTATATCTCATTTAGGAAAGAGTCAGTTGTACCACTCTAGCGCTCTGTGTATATGTGTAGTGACGTCACTGCCTGCCTAAGCCTTTGCTACATTCCAGTGTTTTTATATTGTCCCCTCATAAAAAGTTTCGCATATACTGTTACAGTAAACCCTTGTTATACACAGAGGATTAAGTGTGAAATGTACTGTCATATGCATATTGGATCTATTTATGAAGAAGTATTGGTCTACTGGACAATACTACTGTATAGAATTTTGGTGGCATTATCTTCAAGATGTATGCATTAGGACTTCTGGATACAATACAGTACTGCTCTGTATACAAATCAGTACAAGTAGTGTGTAAGTTAAATGACATCTTGTGTAAACTTGGGGAGGGAAAAGATTCCACGAAGTGAAACCATGTACAGCATGTGGAAGAAGTGTATAGCAAGGGTTTCTCATAACTTACCACCACCATAACCACTACATGAGATTGGGGAGCAAATTGTTGTGATCAGCAAATTTAGTGTTCTTTATTTCACAATTCTAAACCTCAAACTGAAAAATTCAGTTGACCAGACCACTGTAGAGTAGAATTATATATATAGGTACAGTATCAGTAAATGTTCTACCTGGAACACCCTGGCTACCATTCTTGTAATAGACTTTAGTTTGTTAACAAGGGCTTTTTGTAACAGGGATTGTAATTGGTGGACCTGTCAAAAGAGAGTAGATCTGGTCATATATCACCGGTTATAATTGTGAAACCTTACATCACTTAGAAAATTATATTAACTGCAGTACAGTATCCAGGGAAATTATCTAGTGTACAGAAAATGATTCTTATGTGCATAAATTAACAAAGCCAGTGACCCTCTTCTTTCCTTTTACTGGATCACAAGTTAGAATAGGATACATTATGGTACACATTAAGAATTTTTTAGAGGTAACGGTTTGTTGTATTGATTCAGAAAAATTAAAAGTGAATGTTTAAATTAATTAAATAAGTTACCATTAAAAGGAAATAGAGGGATTTTGGTTTTATTAACTATCATACTATCTAGTACAGCAATTAGTCAGTGAAACTGTGTGTGGAGTAACAACTCAAGCACTGTCTCCCTTGGTTAATACTCAGTTTGTAGATGGCTGTAATAGCAACATGTCTGTGATTATTTACTAAATATGTACTGTAGCTAGTTAGGCTGTTATGAGTATTATTTCATGTAATGTTTAGGAGAAAAATTGGCTATCTGTTCTGTAGTAACTGGTGACACAACTCCAGTCATCAGGATGCTATGGTAATATATAGGCCAACTAATTATATTTTAATTTAATTGTAAGCAATGTTATGTACAGTACAGTACTTGTAGTTTCTCAAAACACAGTATAGGTAGAATGGAAGCAAATCAGGAACTTCTTACTGTGCTTAATTTACAACTTACCTCTTTCACTGCTCTACCACTAGTAATGACTTGTGACCACAAGTAGATGTATATGTTGTTCAAAAATTTAAATTCAACTTCCCTTATTATCTTTGGTAATATAGTAGACACACACTTACTGATATTTTAAGCAGTGCATAACTTTTTATCAATCATGGCCTGTAACACGGCCTATAACTCTACCCATGTCACATGGGCTAAAAGGCTTCCCGCTCTTCCAGTGCAGTGAACATGATTTGTCAACCAGTCAGTAAGAAGAAGAGATGGCATATTGGCTTAGTTAGCATGGAATTATGATAGTACTGTTTTCCTTCCAATGGGTAGGTGAGGCAGTTACTGCTGTGGTTGTATCCTGACTATGTAATCCTAAACCTCGCACATCATTACTGTAAAGTGTACCATACTACTGTTGTTGCTGCCGCCACTACCTGCCTCACCTTTAACTAAACTTTGCAATCATCATCATGCATTGTTATTTTCTCAGCGATACATCAGATTACTTGTAACTAATTCAAAAGTGACTCTTTGGACAGGTATATTGATGGTAATTACTATACTGCTTCAGTTTTCAATTTCCTAGTGATTTATTGAATTAGCATACTTATAATAATTCCTTCAGTAAGACAGTATATACAAGGATTAAATTGCTGATATTACTGTATAAATGTTCTTTTATTTATATATTGAGAAAAGGTAATCAATGAATGACCTTATGTACACTCAGAGTCCTTCATAGGGAATAAACAGTTTGAATCAGTGTTGAGAAAACTTTTGTATGAAGAAGATTGAGTTTGATGCTTTATTTAAAACATTTAAGTATTTATGTTTTTATAGTCATCACACTCTAATCTGACCTACTAGTCCCACCCTTGAGGATACTTTGGCCCATATCCCAACCTTTCCTCTAATTAAGTATTGCTGTATGTTTTCTTGGGCTTGCCTGACACACATCCAGGCGTGATTTCCATACCATGTGTTTTGATGATTTAGTCTCCTGGTGCTTCATACGATATGTTTGAGGAAAAAGGCTTATAACTTCTGTAATGGTTAAGTTTCCCTATTCTAATTTACAGATCATCCATAAAGTTTTCTCACATTTACAAATAATATTCAGTTAAGATAATTCAAGACTAAATCGACTATGCAATACATCATTGTCTATTTCTTTTGTGTTCAATAAATGTATTTCACAGATCATAATGCATCAGGCAAACTAACATAAAATGTTTGTATTTAAAATAAGCTAATTCAGATATTTACACTATTTTTGCACATACTGTACAGTACTGTATTTTACTTGAACATTTTCTGTTATATTATGTGCAGTGCATAAATTGGGGACTAAATGCTTAATATAAATTCAGAACATGTTGATTTTCATTGTATCAGTTAGAAGAAGAGATACTCGAGTCTTGAGTGATGAAGGTGACAATGTTAGCCAACCAACAAGAGGAGAAAAGGGTCGTACAAGTCAAGATAGTGTGGGAAGGCAGTAGACTGGATGAAATTAAAATACATGTACTTTGGGAGTGTCTACTATATTATATCAAGGACAGGTTTGCAATAGTCTTATTTCTGTAAGCTTTTATTGTAATGATAATTGTGCTGTGTCCTACACTAAATTACTGTACAGTATATGTTTCATATGTGTTTTATGTATATTATATGTACAGTACTGTATTTGGCAGCTGGGTGTTTGATACAAGGACAGTTTTTCATGAGAATGTGATAAAAAATGAGATGATGTACAGTACAACAAGAGATAGATAGATATTGTATGCATGTGAGAAACTGCCATAAATATCACAAGATTGTGTATTTTTGTCAGTACAGTACCAAGAGCGTGCAGTGCTAAATTTTGAGATCCCAGAGCTCACATTGTACTGTACATTGGCACAAAAGTATTTTTTGTTGGTTCTATATTTATATTTATATACAGTTTTACAGGTATATAAAATGAAAAATGTGTATGTTGTATTTATGTATGTACCGGTACTGTAATTTTGCTTTTGTATATCTTTTGTTTATTGCAATATTGTTTACAGATCTCATTTATGAATAATTGTACAGAATTGATTTTGACAATTGTGGCTGGATGTTGCCTTGCTGAATAGATCTTGGCTTGTCAATAATAAGTGTATCCATTGACAGGTTGAAGAAAACCATTGCACCTTGCTAAAGTGATAAAAATGACAGAGTAATTGCCAATTTCAGACATTTTCATAACAACCTTCAATTATTTAGCAGGAAAATGCTGCTTGAGCTAAGACTTATTTCAAGTTACAGTATATACTGTACTATTGGCCACAAGAATTAATTCACATGCTGTTGTTTTTGAGGGCTTGCATATACTGTAACTACAATGTAAAATTATTGTTAGGTTTGTTGTTTCACAATCATTGACCATTCATTGCAGTACTTCTAGAATAATGATGGCTCTTTCCTTATAGCCTGTGAAAGAATTCCTGTGGCCAACTGAACATGAGCCTCCTAAGTATGACTAGGGAACAGTACATCTGATTCAGTATATAACAACCTAATCATTAGCAATTCATGGAGTAACCTTGATTTATGAAAATCCTATACAGTAATGGGTCTTTTGTTTCTTTTGAAGGTAAAACAAGCAATCACCATAAAGCTACTCAGAACATCTCTGGTTGACAGCATTCAGATATGACAAGTGACATCCAACCACTTAGTATAGGGCACCTTGGTGACCCATATATTTATTATCTTCACTTTAGTCATGTATTTTTAATTCCTAAGAACCAAAAGAACAAGTGACAATTTCTAAAACATAAGGTGTCCTTCCACTTGTAAGGTTTTTCTTTCCTCATACAAAAGGATGTAATGAGCAAAAGTTTCATAGAGATTCTACCTGGGAATGTGGGAGTTATTTCCTACAAAGCTGTCTCCCCTTCTACCTGAAAGTCACAATGCTTCACATGAAAAACTTCTGTATGCTTAGGCATAATTACAGGAGTAAATATTTGAATGCTATTGTGTTATAGCAACCATTTTCTAAAGTTTTTATTATTTTATGTGATTTTAAGGATCTTTATTAATCATTCCAGTAGATGCAGTTCTAACTTGCATGTCAGGAAGTACCTGATCTTTATTTTGACACTCCACCAACTCGTCTCAAACAGTGATTTATACCAAAAATATTTTGTGTATGTAATTTTTCATATACAGTACTTGATTTAGATTTTGTAGTTAAAGCATACTGTATTTTCATTTAATGTTTATTTTTACGTGCCAGAGTAGTGCTTGGGTGTGCACTGGCAGCATGCAAGACTCGTACCTGCAACATCCTAGCTTTAAAACCAGATAGAGAAAAATAATAAAACACATGCCAAGACCTTTTTTTGATATTTATTATAAATGTGGTACTGTATAGTACCTCTATATTGTTGGCCTTTCTAAGGTTTACTATTATTCATGGTAAGAAAATATGTGCCCTTTTTGTTGGTTTCCTGGCCAAGTGAGGATTTCCGGTAACAAGAAAGTGGATTCCGTGGTACATTTGGCTCCCTCCTGCACACCCTGGCCCCATTACATACTTGCCTTGCACTTCTTCTGTATGATATCTTCCTTCCTCAGTGATCAGTGGTAATATTTTCAGACTAAGGTCATACAGTAAACTCTGCTGTTAAAATGTCTCTTTTCCCCCTGGACTCGCCCTGTATACTGCATATGTTTGTGGGAATTGGCTCTCCAGATTGGCCACACTAGACTTCCTCATTTCTCTCTCATATCCCAAGCTTCTCCTTTTCTGTGCCCCTGATTTAATGTCCTCAAAATTGTCACTGGCCCTTTGTATTCGTTTGCCTGGATCTCGAGCTTTCCCTTTTCTGACTAGAGTTGCTTGTACTTCAGAAGTCATGTCACTTGTTGATTCCTTTTTTTTTTTTTTTTTTTTTTTTTTTTTTTTTTTTTTTTTTTATGTAATGAACTCCTGATTTACATTTACTTTAAACCTTGGAGTCAAACACAGTGACGATTCGCGCGCAAACATGGTCTACTTCAACTCGCCCTATCTCCACAACTATTCATCGTACAGCCCTCCCGATGGTACCATTGGAAAGAGGATGAGTTGAAGGTATGTAAGAAACTATTTTGAAGTCAGTACACTATATAGGTTAAGAGTGTGAGCGTTGTGAATATAGGGGAAATCGAGAATTTTGACGCGAGCGGCAGGGTAAAAATGTTGAGGCAAGGTGGGGGGGGTCCCTCCCGAAGGCATATTTGTCAAGTCTGGAAGAGTATATTTCATAGGGAAAATTAGAGCCAATCAGAGCTCGAGCTGGCTGTCTGAGCCAATCAGCGCCTGATTATTAAAAAAAATTAAAAAATAAAATTATTAATTAAAAAAAAAAATAGTTAATTAGCGGCGGCGGAGGCGGCGTCGACGACGACGACGATAATAAAAAAAAAAAAAAAAAAAAAATATTAAAAAAAATTAAGAAATACAAATTATTAATAATTTTTTTTTTAGTTAATTAACGGCGGGGGCGGGGGCGGGGGTGGTGGCGGGGGCGGCGGCGGCGGCGGCGACGACGACGACGACGATAATAATTAATAATGAAAAAAATATTAAAAAAATATTAAAAAAAAATAATTATTAAAAAAAAAAATATATATATTAATTAAAAAAAAAAAAAGTTAATTAGCGGCGGCGGCGGCGGCGACGACGATAATTATTAATAATAATAATTAAAATAATAATAATAATAATAATAATTATTTAAAAAATAAAAAAATAAAAATCCTTAATTAAAAAAAAAAAAAAAGTTAATTGGCGGCGGCGGCGGCGGAGGCAGGGCGGCGGCGGCGGGGGCAGCGGCGGCGGCGGCGGCGGCGGCGGCGGCGGCGGCGGAGACGACGACGACGACGATAATAATTAATAATGAAAAAAATATTAAAAAAATATTAAAAAAAATAATTATTAAAAAAAAAAATATATATATTAATTAAAAAAAAAAAAAGTTAATTAGCGGCGGCGGCGGCGGCGACGACGATAATTATTAATAATAATAATTAAAATAATAATAATAATAATAATAATTATTTAAAAAATAAAAAAATAAAAATCCTTAATTAAAAAAAAAAAAAAGTTAATTGGCGGCGGCGGCGGCGGAGGCAGGGCGGCGGCGGCGGGGGCAGCGGCGGCGGCGGCGGCGGCGGCGGCGGCGGCGGCGGAGACGACGACGACGATGACGACGACGACGATGACGATGATAATTATTAATTTAAAAAAAAAATGATTATTAAAAAAAAAAAAAAATTAATTAAAAAAAAAAAAAAAAAATTAGCGGCGGCGGCGGCGGCGACGACGACGACGACGACGACGACGACGACGACGACGACGACGACGACGACGATAATAATTAATAAAAAAAAAAAAAAAAAAAAAAAAATTATCAATTAAAAAAAAATAGTTTATTGGCGGCGGCGGCGGCGATGGCGGGGGCGGCGGCGGCGGGTGGCGGTGTTGGCGGGGGCGGTGGCGGCGGCGGCAGTGGCGGCGGCAGTGACGGCTGCGGCGGCGGTGGCGACGGCGGCGGCGACGACGACGACGACGATAATAATCAATAAAAAAAAATATATATTTAAAAAAAAAAAAAAAAAAAAAAAGCTACCGAATCTCTGGTCTGAGGCGAGCTTGGATGGATACGTTGTTGGTCTTGGTTTCAGTGGCTGGCAGCAGGGTCCAGCAAGGTGGATCGACGAATCCATTTGTCCGACCAGAACAGTTCCGCTTGCTTTGGCTTGGTTTCACCCAAGCGAACTTCGTATCCGATTGACGACCAGATGACGTCTAAAATATCTCGATAACCGTGAATCTACTTGCTACCCATGATAAATATGATAGTAAAGAACGGTATAAGCATCATATTTTATTGATCGTAATTTACAAAGAACAGTCACAGTTTCTACTCAAAATCTCACAATTATTAGTATAGTCTAATTATTAGTATGGGCCTAATCGGGTATATAGTACCGATGTCTTATTGGTAACTACTGAAATTGTAATACCGAAAACTGGGACACCCATCAACACTGAGATAGTTTTAGGGTTATCCGTTTATTACTCTGCTCTGACCTCGATCCAGCAGTTTCCCATTTCACCAAAGAAAGGAGAAAACAGAAAACAGTGAATGAAGGATACTAAAAGGGTATAGAAAACAAATAACAACTAAAGACAGAACAAGGAATAAAGTAAAAAAAAAAAATACAAACGAAGAAAGGAAGAAAAACAAACAAACAAACGAAACTCGAGAAAAAAAAAAGTGAGAAGCAACGTACAACTGAGAAGAAAGAATGTGAGGGTCAAAATGCAACAACAAGAGAGAGAGAGAGAGAGAGAGAGAGAGAGAGAGAGAGAGGAGAGGAGATGGAAGGAAGAAGGTCGTGCCAGATCATTACCTTGGCGTCAGACCTCCACCTTTACTTCACCCACTAGGGCTACCGTGATTAACATTTTTACCCCACCGCGCCTGTCAACCACGCCACCGTATTTCTCCTTCCCTTCCCTCCCTCCCTCCCTCCGTCTAGACTCGTGTATTTTCTCTATCGTTATTTTCTCCTTCCCCTTTTCGCTTTCCTCTCTTTCTCTGTCCTCTCTTTCTCTGTCCTTTCTTCCATGTTCCGTTCACCCCCGCTCATTTCTCTCTCTCTCTCTCTCTCTCTCTATCTCTCTCTCTCTCTCTCTCTCTCTCTCTCTCTCTCTCTCTCTCTCTCTCACCACGATCTCCAAACTGGCCGCCACCCTAACAAGTTTCCCCTGCAGGCGCCGGAAAAAAAAAAGTTCTGAAATCATATCCCAATACTAAAGACTGAAATCATCTACAAACAC